>JAJHZJ010000164.1:0-321075 GCA_023548195.1 Bettongia penicillata ogilbyi | reverse complement strand
CCCTTAATCTCCTGTGGTATAATCTCCTCTTGCCAAACAACTCAGAAGATTTTAGTGAGTTTTTGTATGAGCATTAGACTTCTCAGCCTCCTAGTCACTTTCAGTAGAATCAGCATGAGGCACTTTGCCACAGGAGATGGGCCTAATGGCATTCAAAACCTCTTCTTTAACTGGAAATTCAACTAGAGAGTGATTGACTTCAACATGAATTATAAGGTCAATGACTTCAGTGTTGGTGGGTAATAGTTTGCTGAGAATAATATGGAAGAGTTCAGCCTATCTCTCCAAGATCATGTCCTTATCACTAATCAATGTAAATCCCTTAGCACTAAATAGTTGAGATGCATTATAGCACTTTGACTCCTAAATAGACTTCAGGGTATCATAAAAGCACTTTAGAGTGTTATCATCTGTTCAAAACTGAATTTCATCTCCCTTCTTACTGAGTCAAACGCTGCAACCCTCTAAGCTTTGCTTGCACTTTACTTTCGATTGAGGTAAATGCTGCCTTCTTAGAGATGGACAAACTGTTCTAATGGTAAACTCTGTGGAATTTTTGTTTTTCATTTTGAAGATTCTGAATTTCCACATAATTTTTGTCAAAACATCCCTGACATCTGTGAGTGTTCTAGCCCAAAATGGTGTTGTACTCATCTCCAAAAGCTCCCCACTCTTTTATTCTTTCACTGTTGACAATCCTGTATTGACTTGGTGCATTCCCTCTAAGTTAGCAAATAACTGTTCATGCATACAGAAGTACTCTAATATGCTGAGTGCAAGTTTTCCAATAGTCATCTTTCATTGGGGCTGCTGTTTTTGTCTAATATGAATGTTTAGGTTGGAGATGATAAGTCTATAATCAGTCCAACACTCTGACCCACACTTCACCTTCATTACTCTCACATCCTGTCTATCAGTTCTTACAATGACATATTCTATTAAATGCCAATGTTTTCTACAATGATGTATCCATGAAGTTTCATTGTATTTAGGCAAATGAGAATCAGTATTGTTGATGAGAAAGTCACGAGACATACAAGTCTTTAATAGAAAATGGACATTGCTTTTAGTTTCTAATTCTATTTCTTCCAAGATACGCCAGCCATGTCTGTCACTGTAAAGTCACCTAAAATTATAAACTTGCTTCCTTTTGGGAGGCATACCAGCTTATTGGATAGATTAGTTGTGATTTCAAAACTTATATCAGCTTCACAGCACTCCCTATTATTGCAGTCACTACAGAACAGCATCTACTCAGCTCTTACCTTGGTAAGCTGGTCTTCATTTGCCAGTCTTTTTTTTTTTTCATTTTGAGCTGGCATTTGGATGTAATGCCCAAGAAGAACTGTTTGCCTCTCAGATCTACTGGATTTCTTGTTTTCCATAAGTGTGTGAGTATTCCATGTACTAACAAAGAGTGGAATGCGTAGAAAGTTTTTGTACCTTTTTGTGTTTTGAGTACAGAGTAGCATGTCTCCCTGCTGGTAAGCAGGCCAGGGTTAGGTTAGGTTATGTGAAATAACATTTTTAAGGCATCTTTTCTGGTCCTTTCCTCATGCCAGGAGTTGAGCAGTGAGGTTAAAAAAGGTTTTCACATGCCCAGGGGGCTACAAAATCCTGCTGCTACTTCAGTCCAATGAGAGTATGACCATATCACTTGGTCTAGGACTACTTGTGTGTATGGTTAGGACTACAGATCCCTATGTATCTACACTTGCTGCTTTTCCACTTATCCATCTCTACAGGACTTTGGGGTGGGTAAAAATGGTAAAATGGTATGGGTGATGTCTTTTATTTCACACATTAATTGAATTTAAGTATGGTAGAACTGTGAGAAGTTGTTGGCCTCTCTGTTTCCCTCTGTCTCTCTCTCTTTCTCTCCCTTTTTCTTTCTTTCCCTCTCTCTCCTAAAGTCATTGAAGTCCAGGGGCAAGACAGAAGTCAAGGCAACTGGTGATGGCCTGAGATGCAATGGATGCCCTCAGTATCTTCAATGTCTAACCAAGCTCTCAGTGCTCTCCACATTTCCTCCTTCTACAGCCTTCATAACTCTCCAGGAAAAGTCTTCACTTAGGTTTTTCTGGATGTGTCCATTGCACATGCCACAGCTTGAGTGCTTCAGGTAGACACTCAAAGTGAAAAGCAGCCCTGAAAAGGGTTCAGTAACCTTTATCCTAGGAGTACTAGTCTTCCCTGAACACCTTTATTGTGAAAAGGATACTGCAATACACTTATAGGGAAGAAGTCAGTAAAAAAACAGAAAAGGAAAAGTTAGGAGAGTAATGCAGTAGTTGCTGTAGCAATTTACTTGTGAAGGCTAGAAAGGAATGGTAAGAAGTAAACCAATAGAGTGATTAACCTTGGCAAGCTTAAGGTTTTGACTTTTAGGCAATTTTGACAATGGTTGTATCATTACAAGCAATAAAGAAGTAAAAAAAAAATGGTTCTTGTTGGTATTTGTTTGCTTGTGGGTGAAGTCTGATTGGATTTTTTTTCTTTTGACGCATTGAGGTAGATTCATTTGTAGAATATTCTGGTGGAGATTTCTAGCAGACTATTATAAGGGACCAGATCCCAGAAGGAAGATCAGATCTACAAATGTAGATTTGGGAGTCATTGGGCTAGAGAATAGACTCTAATGAGAATATTCAGGAAAATTCAAACTAGATGTCAAATGATATTTATCTGCAACCCTCATTCCTTTGGCAGTGTGCTAAGTGTCTTAAAAATGATTTAGGTAATAATTTACCTGTATTTGCTGGTAGAGTGAGTGATCATCACAACAAACAGTTCAGAAGATTTGACAGGATTTAAATTCATGGAGGAAATACAACATAAAAATATGCATACCAATTTGCCAGTACACAAATCCTTCTACCCCAACTCTTTCAAAAATTCCCATTATTTCTACATATGGCTAATTACCTCATTTATCAACACATTCCTGGGGCATGACTAGGGATTGTTGGCACTTGGTACTTTTTCTTGAATTGTCAAGTGACTAGAAACATGGGGAAATTCTAAATAAAGTGTGGGGGGGAACCCAGTATATTCTCACACTTTTAAAAAAGGGTTTTCATAAAAGTATGGGACAATTTAGCACTGTGAAAATCATTTCTATCAAAACTATGATCACATCCTATTTTTGAAAGATAATGTCTATATCATTTACCTTATAGCACTATTGAGCACAAATAAGAGTACATACAAATCAATTTGTAAACTTTAAAGTATAAGTGCTGCTTATGATCCAATGCATTATAGACAGTGAAATGACAGCATATCCCAGAAATTTCCCAGCAACATATTTCATTCATTAAACATATTATTTCTATAAATATTTAATCAAAGGATTTTGAATAGCTTATACCGTAAATTGTTAACAGAGTCATTATGAATAAAAACAACTAAAAGTAAATCAATTATCCTGAATTGTAAAATAAGCTGGTTGGACTAGATGGCCTCTAAGATTCTGTCCAGCTCTAAATTTGTGACCTTGTAATCCTTATTAAAATGTAATTCAGCAAAAACATAGTAAGCATCTCCTACGTGTATGAGACTCTGTGCTTGCTGCTGGGGATACAACAAAAACCAAATAGTCTTGCTCTCAATAAACAAAAAGACTACTGGGAGGAAATAAAATGTGTGCAGGTAAGTAAATAACATGTTAATTTTAAGGAAATATGAAGTTGTTTGAGGATCAAGGATAGTGCTATCGAATGGGGAAATCTTTATTTCTGATGTAGCACTTGAGGTGAAACTGAGAGTTCTAAGAGGTGCAAAGGATGAGGGAGTACATTCCAAATACAAACGACAAACTGTGCAAGAAGCAGAAATAATAGAATAGATTCGAGATGTGAAAAGGCACAGAGTCATCGATATGATGTTGTTTTGGGGAACAGCAAGTAGGCCAATTTGACTTTACCATAGAATGTGTAAAGTGGAATAATGGACAATCCCCCTTGAAAACTGGTTGGAGTCAGATTTTCTTTTATACCATAGCATTAGGGAACCATGCTCTTTGTCTCTGTCTCCATTGTACAATAATATACACATGATATAGCTTCTAGGAAAATAGATCAATCTCTATTCTAGGACCTTACTGTTGAAAAATGGGAGAGATGTCACTCTCAGTATAGGTTGGTATAGAGTGTGTGCCATCATGGTTAGGACTATAGAAAATAGTGGATTACAATTACTTAGTTCCCCTTTCCCTTGGTACTTTTATCTAAGAATCTGAATTTTAGTAGAAAGATTGACAATAAAGTAATTAAAAATGCCATCAGAAAAACAAGTTTATACAAGATTCATGTATGAGCACTATCTCCACCTCAACCCCAACCAGCAAGTACAAACTATATTTCCCTCAGTATCCAAGAGAAATTAAGTGTGATTTACATGCAACTGGAGAGCTAACCACAATAATTACATTGTTCTTTACAGGTTCCAGTCTACATGTTCATAAATAGCCAGGGAGGACCCTCAGTTGTTATAAATCAACTTTAAGAAATAAGTTTAAAAAATCATTTACTATCATTTTCTGACTTTTCCAACTTTTATAACAGATGAATTAGAAACAGAACCTTTCCTCCAACATTAACACACACACACACATACACACACACACAAGGACACACATACACATAATTTCTGAATATATATACGCCTAAGGCCATTTTATAGTCTGAACGTTTTGGCACTTTCTCCAAGTTCCCCAAGGGTAGTTTTTGAGATGGTCTTAGTTTTTCTTTAAAATATCCACTCAAAATTGAAAGAGATCCTCTCTCTAGGGCAGTACCATTAAATGCCAGAGTTCATGATTTTTAACTGAAAGGCAAAACTTGGTTTACAAAGTGTTAGTCAAAGGCTGGAAACCTTTGAAATTTTCTTTCCACTTGAAATAAGTTAAATTGGTAGGATTGAAAAGATCCATTTGCTAGTATTGGTAAAATAAAATTCCTTAAATATAGTGTTATTTAGTATTAACACTATTCCTTAAGGTTTGTTTTCTGAGATCAGAATCAAAATTTTGATCTCAGAAAGGGACTCTGTCTTAACTATGTTTTATATTCTCCCCAATGCCTATTGTAGTATCTGACACATTGGATATTTACTACATGGTTAAAGAAGGAGAGAATAGGCAGACAGGAAAGAGAAAATCAGAAGGAGAAAAGGAAAAAAAAAACTATGAGGGACCCAAGAAAGCCAGGAACTGGATCACAGAAGGCATAATTAGGCTACATCATCCAGTCGAAATGCTATTAAATATTTTATAGAGCTAGGAAAAATTTAAAAAAAATTAATCTGGAAGAGCAAAAGGTCAAGAATATTAAGTGAAGCAATGAAAAAATGTAATGAAAGGTGACCTAGCAGTACCATATTTCAAAGTGTATTAAAAAGTGTTAATCATAAAAATAATCTGCTACTGGCTAAAAAATTGACTGGTGAATCAGTGGAACAGATTAGCTACATAATAGAAATGATCCTAATAGTAATCTATTGTTTCATAAACCCTAAGATACAGGCTTTTGGGACAAGAACTCATTATCTGCCAAAAAATGTTGGGAAAACTAGGAAACAGTTTGGCGGAAATGATAAGGCAAGCATCAAAATGGATACATGATTTAGACATAAGCAAATTAGGGAAGCATGAAAAATTTTGCCTGTTGGATCTATGGATAAGGAAAGAATTTTGGGTCAAACAAGAGATAGAAAGGATTAAAAAAAAAAGCGTTGCACAAACAAAAGCAATGTAGCCAAAATTAGAATGAAGGCATGAAACTGAGTGGGGGGGATTTATAGCAGATTTTCCTGATAAAAATCTTATTTAAAATATGTATTTGTGTAAATACATGTATATATGTATATAAAACTGAGTAAAATTTTAGAATATGATTCATTTCTCAATAGACAAATAGTCAAAAGATCTGAACAGGCAGTTTTCAGAAGAAAAGAATCAAGTATTTATAGTCATATTAAAATTATTTACATCACTATTGATGAGAGAAATGCAAATTAAAATAACTCTGAAGTACCACTTCATGACTTTTCAGATTGACTAATATGATAGAAAAGGAAAACGGTAAATGTTGGAAATGTGGAAAAAAATAGGACATTAATGTACTGTTGATAGAGTTTTGAACACATCCAATCATTCTGGAGAACAATTTGGGTCTATGTGGGAGAAAGTTTGGAACTTAAAAGTAGTTTTAAATGGATGAAAAAGATAAAATAAAATATTTTTAAAATATACCATTAACTGACCATAGTAATGAGAAGCATAGAGGGTGGGGCAGTGTAACAGCAAGGAAAGTGGGATTTGTTTGTTTGGAGTGGTTTTCCGGGCTCAGGCTAGATTGTGAGCCCCTGAGGGTTCAGGCCTTTGTTGAGCCCTGATGGTTTACAACTGTGCTGAGTCATGTGGGTTTCACGCCTGCTAATTCTGAAGGAATCAGAAGTCAAGTCTTCATTATATATTTTGAAAGGTTAGTATTTTACTTTAGGGGTTTGCTTAGGAGAAGGCTCGTCTGATTACCTGGTCAAAGCTCTGAGTGGCTTTATGTTCAGATGCCTCTACTGCTCGGATGTAAAGGCTCTCTCAGTCCAGTGGCGTATGGAAATTGTTTAGCAATATTCCTCTGATTCAGCAGTAGAGCCGTCTGTTGATCTTGATATAGATAAAAAGATGGTTTGTTGAATAGATGGAAGGCTTGGTAACTTTGGGAATGCAAAAGATAAAAAGGTGTGTGTGGAAGAAAGCATTTGTTTGAACTGATTAAAGTGATTATTGACCCCTCAAAATTTGCCTTTCCTTTTATAAATGCAGTTTTAAGAGCCTGTGATGATAGGTCCCTCTGTGTATGTTGGTTTGCTTATACAGGCAGTTATATTTGAATTTAGAGACTTTTTTAAATAATGTTTTTATTGAATTTTTTACACCACTGTATTTGTCCCAGTTTCCTATCCTGTTCTAACTCATGGAGATCTGTTCAATGTTTTTAAATTGTATTTTAAAGGCTGAAAAAAAAAAGACAAAAAGAAAAGGAAAATTCAGCATAAATGATTAAAATGTAAAAAAAAAATGTCTGAAAATATGGACAAGGTGAAACACTTGCGGACTTCCTGATTCTTCAAAAAATGTAGGGCATATTTTGCAACATTCAATTTTTATTTATTTTTTATTGAGGGCAAGTGAGGTCAAGTGATTGCCCAGGGCCACATAGCTATTAAGTATCTTAGACTGGATTTGAACTCAGGTCTTCCCAACTCCAGGGTCATTGCTCTGTCTGCTATGTGACCTGGTTGCTCTTCATTTTTAAAAATGATGTTTTTTTCAAATTACATTGTTGTAGTCAATGTGTATATTGTTTTTCTGACTTCAGTCATTTCTGCCATGCCTGAAATATTCTCCCATCTCATTTCTACCTTGGCTTTCCTGGTTTCCTTCAAATTTCAGCTATGCTTTAATCTTCTGTAACTTGTCTATGTACCTTGTTTATACATAGTTATTTGCATTTGTCTTCTCCATTAACCTGTGTACTTGAGAGCAAAGACTTTTTTATTTCTTTGTATACTCAGTAATTAGCACTGTGTCTAGCACATAAAAGTTTGAACTATTTATTGACTACTTTCTTTACTTTGTGTTAGTTCATATATATCTTTCTATTATATTTTTTACTCACCACACACATTATTTCTCATCCACAGTACTGTTTCATTATGTTTGTATGCCAAGGTTGGACTAGCAATTCCTCACTTGATGTGTTTATCTACTTGGTTTCTGATTCTTTACTATCACAGAAAATATTGATATAAACATTTTACTGTACATTTCAATTTTCTTATCCTCAATAGCCTTCTTAGGGAATAGAATAGAAATTGAATGTCTAATTTAAAGATGTGGATATTTTAGTCACTTTGTTTGCATAATTCTACATTGATTTTCAAAATAGTACCATTTTATAGTTCCATCAACATTGCATTAATGTTCAATTTTTCACAACTCTTCCAACATTGGCTATGTTCATCTTTTGTCATCTTTGAAAAGTTTTGGCTTGTGACCTGTGTATGACTAATAATACATAAACACCAATTATATACACATATTTTTATGGGTACCAAATAAACTTGGCTTGAAGACTTTTACCCTGTTAGACTTCTTCCTTTCTTATCCTAGGTGCAATAACTTTGTAAAAAAGCTTTTCAGTTTTATGTAATTGAAATGTTCTATTTTATCATATTTAATTAGCTATATCCCCTGTTTGGGTAAAAATACACCTACTATCCATCGCTGTGAAGGGCATATAATATGCTTTTCTTATTTGTTTAAATACTAGGATCAACAACATTAAAGTCATGTGGAATATGCTATGAAGTACCAATTTAAGTCAAATATCTAAAGGATTACTCTCCAGTTTCCCCAGCTGGTTTACCAAATAAGGAACTATTTCCTAAAAAATTTATATTTTTCAGTTTATTAAGCAATGATCATCAAGGCATCAAAGCAGAGTTTGAGTTACTTTGTTTCTTATTTGTACAAACTATTCTTGTTTTTAGCTCATTTTAAGCAATTTTAAACCAATGATATGGTTTTGGTGACTACAGCTTTATGATAGAGTTTGATATCTTGAAGAACTTATTACCCCTTTGTCTATATCTCATTTCATAATTTCTTTTGATATTCTAGCTCTTTCATTGTCCCCAGTTATTATTTGGAAATATTTTATTTTCTAAATATTATTATTTTATCCAGCTTGATAAAGTATCTTTTGATAATTTTATATCATTAAAAGTATTCATTAACTTTGATAATATTGTGATTTTTATTATATTGACAGAGTCTAGGCTTAAACTTTGAATATTCCCTTAGCTATGTAAATTATTTATTTCTTTAAAGAACACTTTGAAATTGTATTTATGTAAGTTTTTTGACTGCTTTGGTTGGATAATGGCCAGATATTTTTTGGCATTCTGTAGTTATTTTGAAAGGGATTTCCTTTTATATTAATATCTCTTATTTGTTATATAGCAATGCTTAGTATTTTTGAGGTTCTATTTTGTAGCCTATAACTTTGCTGAAACTATTGTCTTAGCTTATATCTTTGATGATTCCCTTGAATTTTCCAAGTTAACTTTCATACCATAAGCAAATAGGAATAGTCTGACCTATTTGCCTTCATGTTCTTTTTTCTTATTGCTATTAATAGCATTTACAGAACTGTATCAAATAATAATGAGGGGGAAAATCCTTGATTTGCTACTGAATTTACTGGAAATTTTTCTACCATATTTTCATTGCATAGGATGCTTGACTTTGATTTTAGGTAAGTTCTTATTATGATATTTATGAATATCATATATATTGAGATAATTATGTGCTTTTATGTTTTGGTTTTTCTTATGTTTAATTGCACTGAAAATGTTCCTAATGTTGCACTATACTTGCATTCTTGGAATAAATTGATCTTGGTCATTTTGAATGGTTTCTTGGATAAATAACTTTAGACTCTTTGACATGGATTTTATTTAAAAAAATTTGCATTGATATCCATTAATTATATTGGTCTAGAGATTTCCTTATGTGAATTATTGTTTCATGATTTAATTTTTAGGGTATTATTTATTTTATAAAAAGAGCACTTGATAAGGCATTTCTACCTCAATTTTTGAGAACAATTTGTATAGGATGAATAATAATTGCTACTTAAAGTTTGGTAGACTTCTCCAATGATTCCTTCGGGACTGGATATTTTTCCTTTCATAGTTTTTTTTTCTTTGCAGCCAGCTATATCTATTTGATCTTCTGTTGCTTTGACTGTTTTATATTTTTGAAAGTATTTCTCTGCTTGTTTTATTATATTCTCAATTTTCTTAACTGATCCAATTAGGTTTAATAAAGTTCTACTATTCTTTTTTCATTTCTTCTGATTTTGTTGTGACTTCACCTTCTTTATTGGTTATTAGTTTGTTTTAGATTTCTGATGTTTTTTCTTACCAAATTGGCTAAAATTGTATCGATTTTATCAGTCTTTTTTCAAGAATTTGCTTCTAGGTTTTTTGCTTGCTTTGTTTGTTTGTTTTTAGATGAGTTATGAAACTGTGTGGCACATATTATAGAGTGCTGGGTTTGAATTCAAGAAGACCTTAATTCAGATCTGGTCTTTGACACTTACTAGCTCCATAATCCTGAGCAAGTCACATAACTTATATTTTTTTGAAATTTATAGTCTTAGAGAGTTACCTAATATGCTAAAAGGTCAGAGGCATGGCTTAAAATCTTCAACTGTAAAATGAAGTTAAATAATAGCATCTACCACTCAGAGTTATGGTAAGGATCAAATGAGATACTATTTAAGTGTCCAAAAGAGTATCTGTTACATAATAGGTACTATCATCATGCTACCTATTATTGATATCATTAGTTATATCATTTTTTAATTCTTTTAGCTTTTCAGTTTTTCAATTGTTCCTCAAATGTTAACATATTCTTTCTCCCCTTATTTTAAAATTATTTCCTGATGTTATAATTTTAAAATGTAAGTTTCCTTCATTGATTAATCCTGCTTTTTTCTGTTTTATTGATGTATGGATGGTTTTCCCCCTTAAGACTACTTTCATTGTAACTCCAAAATTGTACTATATTGTTTGATAATAATGATTTCTTTTTACAGAAATATTAATTATTTCAATATTTTGCCTTTGGCCCATATATTATTTAGTAATTCATTGTTAAACTGTCATTATATTGTATCTTTTGCTGTGGTCCCTTGTTTTCTATTTTCATTGTTTTGTGGTCTGTAAATAATGTATTTATTATTTCTGCCATTTTACATTTATTTTCAGTATCTCTGCAACTAAACATGTAGTCAGTTTTCATAAATATTTCTTGTGGTGTTAATAAGTATATGTATTCTTAAGGAGTTCTATTTAGAAGATGCCATGAGTATTTTTGCTTTAAGCACTACATTAATTTTCTCAGTTCTCAAATTTTCCCCTTTTAATCATTTTTATTATATGCTTTCAAAACTAAGAGGGACGGTGAAACACATAACTATTTATGTGTGCTAATAGTTCAGTTAATATTTTTACAAGTTTAGATGCTAAGACATTTGGACCATAAGAATTTGATATTAGTATTGTTTCTTTTAACTATAGTGCAGTTTTAGTTTATGCTTTCTGATGTTTTGAACATTTTGTTTTGTCTGATAAGATATCAATTATTGCATTTTAGGATACATTTGATGCATAGTTTTTTTCCAACCCTGTATTTTTCATTCTGTGTATTTTTATGTTTCTAAATGAGCAAAAGATTGTGGGATTTTGTTGTTTAATTCATTTACATTTAAAATTATGAAAATTTGATGTATATTTCCCTTATTTTGTCTCCATTTTTATCAAAATTAGGACTTTTTCCTCTTCCTTTGTAAACCTAGTACTGTGTCTCTCCTGTTATTTTTAGCATAATATATTTTAAGATAACTATTCTGATGGACAATCTTCCTCTCATCTGCAAGTCTCTCATCTTCTTTAGTTGTGTTTTAGTTATCAGTTCTCTTTTGTTTCTTTCTTTTATCTAGTTGGTTTAATTCTTCCCCACTCTGGTCAGTCCAGTAAAAATCCCTTCCTCTATTTCTCTTCAACTATTTTTTTTCATTTAAAAATACCTTTCTGAAACTTTTTCTTAAAAAAAAAGATTTTTCCTAAAAAAAAAAGATTTTTCCCTCATTCTCTTGATTATTAATTTTCCCTTTTCTATTCATTCCAGACTTTAATTGATTCATGGCTTTTAAAATATTTAGTCTTTCTTTACTCTTCAAATTCTTCATGAAGTTAAAATGTCTAAAATTCCAAGTTTGTATTTATTATTCTGTACAGATTCTGTATTATATTTTAGATCTTCTCCAACTAGCTACCTTGCATTTTATATTATACCTCCCTCTTAGAAATTCCAGTTTCTCTGGGTATTACTATGAGTATTGCTCAAATGGTAGTAATTTTCTCATGTCCCAGTTGTGCAATTGATTACAGACCTTTACCCTCTTCATAGTTTTCTTTTCTCATTTTCCTTGAAATCTGTTTTCTGAATCCATACCTTTATACACTTCTAATATCAGTTTCCACCAGCACCTTTGATTCCCCTTCTTTTGAGGCAAGATGAGTTTTCTGTCTAAGTACTATATCCTTAAGGATTATACCAATTGTAAATTAACTCATCCTTTATGAAATAACTCTCTTCTGTCATAGGAACATTCATCAGTCATATTGCCTCCCACTGATTAAACCACATTTCCACCTTTCTTTAATTACTTTTCAATCCTTTCAATCTTTCCCTTTTCCTCCCTACCCAATTTCTGAAAGTCTTTTTTCTATTGAAGAGACTACAAGATTTAATTTTCCCCTTAATGCTATCCTTTGACTTAATTTGAAATATTCACACATTCCTCAATATTGTCTTCTTTATCTCTCCCTTCTATGTACCTTTCTGTTCTGTATTTTAGTCGCCAAAAAATAATCTTCCAGTAGTTAAACAGTTGCGATATTTATTCCATGATGTTTCATTCCTGTTTCTCCTCCATAATTTCTACTTTTCATCATTGCCATTTTGTGTGCATTTAGAAAGAACTATCTTAATGGATTTTTTCTTTTTTTTTTTTGTAATTGTATTCCTTGGCTGATGTATTTCTTTATGCTTCTTGTATTCCTGTAGTTTTGTGTATTTGAAAAACAAATAATATCTTCAGCATTGGTTTTCTTTCTAGGAATGTTTGAATATCTCTTTTTAAATTTATCATCTATCTTTTATTTTATCGATAGACTCAGATTTCAAGGGTAAGTCACCTTGTGTCAAATCATGAGATACTTTACTTTTCAGAACACCTTCTATTCCCTCCTGTAGTTTCTGATAGATATATAATAGTCAAGTGTTATTTAAATTTCTTTCACTTTACATTTAAACATGCTTCACTGTATTTATTTTGTTTTTCATTAGAATTTTTAAGTTTAATGATTATATGTCTCATATTTAACAAGAAAATTGTTTCCCCCATCTAGTGACAAACTGGATTCTTTTAGTAGGGAAATAGCTTTCAGTGTTCAGAAGTTTGGTGTAGTTTTCTCTTATTATTTCTTGCATTGTAGTATTCATTTTTTAAACTGTACTTAATATTCCTATTTATTTTTTAAATACATAATTTATTTATTTTCAGTTTTTAACATTCATTTCCAAAAGAATTTGAATTCAAAATTTTCTCCCTATCTCTCTTCACCTCCCACCCAGGACAGCATGTACTCCATCCACCCACTCCTCCAGTCTGTCTTCCTTTCTATTACTCCCCACTTCTTCCATCTCTCTCTCTTCTATTTTCCTGCTAGGTGAAATAGATTTCTATACCCCATTGCCTGTACATCTCATTTCCCAGTTGCATACAAAAACAATTTTTAGCATTCACTATTAAAACTTTGAATTCCATATTCTCTGCCTTTCTCCCTCCCCACCCACCCTCATTGAGAAAGCAAGCAATTCCATATAAGTCAAACATATGTAGACATGCAAGATGCTTCTATAATAGTTAGACTAACCACATTTCCCTCTCTTCTATTCTGCCCTCAATTTATTCCATTCTGTCCCTTGACTTGTCCATTCATAATAATATTTGTTTCTGATTATCCTTTTCTCTGATTTTGTGTCCATTCTACATTCTTTCCTCTCCTATTCCCTTCCTCTCTGCCTTCCTGCAGGGTAAAATAGATTTTCATGAGCAACTGAGTGTGTGTTATTCTCTCCTGAAACCAAATCACATGAGATTAAGGCTCGCTTATTCCTTTTCATCTTCCTCCTCTTCCCTTCCATTGTGAGAAGGTCTTTCTTGGCTCTTTTGTGTGAGATGATTTGCTACATTCTACACCTCCCTTTCTCTTACTCCTAGTACATTCCACTCAACAAGAAATTTTACTTTGTTGATATTCTCTCTTCATATTCAGCCAACTCTATATGTTCTGTGAATATAAATCCACACACATATATCCATGTACATAACCATATATATATAAATAAAATATATACATACATATATATCTTTACACACCTACATATACATATGTATGCATACACATACATACATACATATATATGTATATATGTATACATACATATTCCCTCTACCCTAATACAGAAAAAGATTTCATGTGTTACAAATATCATCTTTCCTTATAAGAATGTAAACAGTTGAACTTTAATAAATCCCTTATGATTTCTCTATCCTATTTACCTTTCCACATTTCCCTTGTTTCTTGTATTTGAAAGTCAAATTTTCTATTCAGCTCTTATCTTTTCAATAAGAATGATTGATGTAAAATCTCTAATTGGAAAAACAACTGACCTGGAAGATAGATCCAGGACAGAAAATTTAAGAATTATTGGCTTGTCAGAAAGCCATGATGAAAAAAAGAGTCTGGACATTATCTTCCAGGAAATCATCAAAGAAAACTGCCCAGAAGGGCTAGATCCAGAGGGCAAAATAGTCATTGAAAGAATCCACTGTTCACCTCCCAAAAGGGATCCCAAACTCAAAACCCCAAGAAATATCATTGCCAAATTCCAGAACTATCAAGTGAAGAAGAAAATATCACAGGCGGTCAGAAAACAGTCATTCAAATATCAAGGAACTTCAGTAAGGATCACACAGGACCTTACAGCTTCTACATTAAAAGATCAAAGGAATTGGATTCCAATATTCCATAAGGTAAAGGAGCTGGGACTGCAACCAAGGATCAAGTACCCAGAAAAGTTCAGCATAATATTTCAGCAAGGAGGACTCGGGAGCCAAGATGGAGGAGTGAGAGCAGCTACTCACCTGAGCTCTGAGACAAATTTCTCCAGGTACCTCTGAAAGGAGAATCTGACCAAATTTTGGAGGTGCAGAATCGAGTGGGAGACAGACGGTGACAGATTCGGAGCTCAGGTGGGGGCTGGAAGGTCCACGGGAAGGATCTGATCCGCGGGGGTGAGCCCACAGCGCACAGCGCAGCGTGGCCAGCGCAGCACGGCCAGTGCAGCGGAGCGGAGGAGATCCGAGAAACCTGAGTGGCGGGCGGAACCAGAGGAGCGGCACCGGGGCGGGAGACAAGCCCAACCGAGTCAGTGAGAGCCTCGGAGCGCCGGAGATCAGCGCAGCAGCCCCTGGGACCTTCAGCCCGAAGATCAAACTCCGGTGAGTTACTTACTTGAACTTCCGGGGAGCCAGGATGGCGGTGTAATCAGCTGAAGCTCTCTCCTTCCCCCTTGATGACCGTGAAAGAACCATAAAATATCTCCCCAGAAAAATCCCAGATCAGTAGAAATAGAAGAAGGAGACCAATAGTCTCATAACACCTGAGACGAGGAAAATAGCTAAGGGGGATTCCTCATACGGTGGCAGAGGTAAACCTGAAGGACAGAGGGACCCAGGGCAGAGAAAACTCGCACTAGGACCCAGGCAAGCCTCACCACCAGGAGAGGAGACCCAGGAGGGTTGGGAACACGCATTAGCATCTAGGCGTGCCTCAGCTGTCCAGGGGAATCAGAAAGACAATAGGGCAGCTGGGATTACCAGCCCCTGAGCTTGCCTTTGCCTCAATTAAGCTAAGGAAATCTCCTGGGACCAGAGCACCCCTCCCCCACACTTAACAAGCTAAACCCAGGGCTGATCAGGGAAACACCAAACAAATACCTGCTTTTAGCTTTTTCACACACCAGCTCAGCAAAAAGTTCTCCAGCTTCTGACTGAAAGAACCAGAAGCCACAACACTCAATCAAAATCATGAATAGGAAAAAGAAGAGGGCCGAAAGAACCATAGAATCTTTCTATGGGGATAAGGACCAAGACACAAGCCCCAAAGAGGTCACAGCTGAGACTGTACTTCCATCTGAAACTTCAGAAGGGACTATGAACTACTCGCAAGTACAAGCAGCTCTCCTGGAACAGCTGAAGAAGGAAATAGAAGATAAACTGGCCAATGATTTTAAAATTATTAAGAAAGAATTCACTGATGAGAACATTTCCCTGAAAAGGAAAATTGAACAAATGGAAAAAGAAGTTCAAAAAATTAACTGGAGAAAATAAATTCCTGAAAGGCCAAATGGAAAAGGAAGTACAAAAAATTAAATGGAGAAAATAGCTTATTAAAAGGAAAAATTGGGCAGATGGAAAAAGAGATACAAAAGTTAACAGAAGAAAACAATGTGATGAAGATTAGAATTGGGCAAGTAGAAACTAACGACTCATTGAGACAGCAAGAATCAGTCAAACAAAATCTAAAGAATGAAAAGATAGAAGAAAATGTAAAATATCTAATTGGAAAAACAACTGACCTGGAAAATAGATCCAGAAGGGAAAACTTAAGAATTATTGGCCTGCCAGAAACCCAGGATGGAGAAAAGAGCCTGGACAATATCTTCCAGGAAATCATCAAGGAAAACTGCCCAGAAGTACTAGATTCAGAGGGCAAAATAGTCATCGAAAGAATCCACCGTTCCCCTCCTGAAAGGGACCCCAAACTCAAAACCCCAAGAAATATAGTTGCCAAATTCCAGAGCTATCAAGTGAAGGAGGAAAATATTACAAGCAGCCAGAAAGAAACAATTTAAATATCAAGGGGATACAATCAGGATTACACAGGACCTTGCAGCTTCTACAGTAAAAGATCGAAAGAATTGGAACCCAATATTCCGTAAGGCAAAAGAGCTGGGACTGCAACCAAGGATCAACTACCCAGCAAAGTTCAGCATAACATTTCAGGCAAGGAGAAAGTCCATTCAACGAAGTAAGGGATTTCCAGAGTTTCCTGACCAAAACACCAGAACTTAATAGACAATTCAATCTTCAAATGCAGGTCGCAAGAGAATCATAAAAAGGTAAACAGCGGGGGTGGGGGGGAACAACTTGCTACTCAATGAGGGCAAGTTGTTCACCCCCCTATAAGGGAAGATGATATCTGTTTATCTCAAGAACTGTGCGTCTATTAAGAAATATAAAAAGGGATAAGCATAGGGGGAACGGATATAAAGTAAATGATATCATGATAAAAAATGTGATTTAAGTATGAGAAGGGAGTGTAATAGGAGGTGTGAAAAGGAGGAAGCAGGAAATGGCAAATTATATCACAAGAAGAAGTACAAAATCATAGTAGAGGGAAAGAGGGGAGGGAGATGAGCATTGTGTGAGAGGTACTCTCATCGGATTTGTTTAAAGGACGGATCAATAAACTTAAGTAGAAAATCCTAACTAGCTCTATAAGCAGTGGGAGGGGGAAGAGGGAAGAAAGGGGAGGGGAGGCAAAAGGGAGGGAAGAAGCAATAAGAGTAAAGGGGAGTAAAAGGGAGGGGGGCTAAAAGAAAGAGGGGAAGGCGGCAAGAGGAGGTGGTGAAAAGTAAATACTAGTGAGGAGGGGAAGGGAGACAGCAGAGCTAAAAGCACAAATGGTGGGAAAGAAGATGGAGGGAAATACACAGATTGTAATCATAACTGTGAATGTGAATGGAATGAATTCTCCCATAAAACGGAGACGGATAGCAGAATGGATTAAAAGCCATAATCCAACAATATGCTGCTTACAAGAAACACATTTGAAACGGGGGGATACACATAGGATAAAGGTTAAAGGATGGAGCAGAATATATTGTGCTTCAGCTGATGTAAGAAAGGCAGGAGTAGCAATCCTAATCTCAGACAAAGCAAAAGCAGAAATAGATCTAATCAAAAGGGATAAGGATGGAAACTATATCCTGCTAAAAGGCACCATAGACAATGAAGCAATATCATTACTAAACATGTATGCTCCAAGTGGTATAGCATCCAGATTCTTAGAGGAGAGATTGAGGGAGTTGAAGGAAGAAATTGACAGCAAAACTATACTAGTGGGGGACCTCAACCTCCCTCTTTCTGAACTTGATAAATCTAACCTCAAAATAAACAAGAAAGAGGTTAAGGAGGTAAATAGAACTCTAGATAAGGTAGATATGATAGATCTTTGGAGAAAATTGAATGGGAACAGAAAGGAATATACCTTTTTCTCAGCAGTACATGGAACATTTACAAAAATTGACCATGTACTAGGACATAAAAATCTCAAAATCCAGTGCAGAAAGGCAGAGATAATCGGTGCATCCTTCTCAGATCATAATGCAATAAAAATTATATGTAATAAAAGGCCATGGAAAGATAAAGCAAAAATCAGTTGGAAACTAAATAATTTAATCCTAAAGAAGGAATGGGTTAAAGAAGAAATCATAGAAACAATTAACAACTTCATTCAAGAGAATGACAATAATGAGACAACCTACCAAATCTTATGGGATACTGCAAAAGCAGTTCTTAGGGGAAGTTTTATATCTTTGAATGCCTATATAAATAAAATAGAGAAAGAGGAGATCAATGACTTGGGTATGCAGCTGAAAAAGCTAGAAAAAGAACAAATTGAAAATCCCCAAGAAAATACCAAATTAGAAATACTGAAAACCAAAGGAGAGATTAATAAAAATTGAAATTAAGAAAACTATTGAATTAATAAATAAAACCAATAGTTGGTTTTATGAAAAAAACTAATAAAATTGATAAACCTTTGGTCAATTTGATTAAAAAAAAGAAAGAAGAAAATCATATTACTAATATTAAAAATGAAAGGGGTGAACTCACCTCCAATGAGGAGGAAATTAAAACAATAATTAGAAATTATTTTGCCCAACTTTATGCCCATAAATTCGATAATCTAAATGAGATGGATGAATATTTTAAAAAATACAAATTGCCCCAGATTAACAGAAGAGGAAATAGAATACTTAAACAACCCCATCTCAGAAAAAGAAATTGAACAAGCCATCAATGAACTCCCTAGGAAAAAAATCTCCAGGACCAGATGGATTCACAAGTGAATTCTATCAAACCTTTAAAGAACAGTTAATTCCAATACTATATAGACTATTTGGGAAAATTGGGGAAGAAGGAGTACTCCCAAATTCTTTCTATGATACAAATATGGTTTTGATACCCAAGCCAGGAAGAGATAAAAACAGAAAAAGAAAATTATAGACCAAATTTCTCTAATGAATATAGATGCAAAAATTTTCAACAAGATTTTAGCAAAACGAATACAGCATCTTATCAAGAGAATAATACATTATGATCAGGTAGGTTTCATACCAGGAATGCAGGGCTGGTTCAATATTAGGAAAACTATTAGCATTATTAATCATATCAACAAGAAAACCAACAAAAAACCACATGATTATCTCAATTGATGCAGAAAAAGCTTTCGACAAAATACAACACCCATTCCTATTAAAAACACTGGAGAACATAGGAATAAAGGGAACTTTCCATAAAATAATAAGCAGTATCTACCTAAAACCTTCAGCAAGCATTATATGCAATGGAGATAAGCTAGAGGCATTTCCAATAAGGTCAGGGGTGAAACAAGGATGCCCATTATCACCATTATTATTCAATATGGTACTAGAAATGTTAGCGGTAGCAATTAGACAAGATAAAGAAATTGAAGGAATAAAAATAGCCAAAGAAGAAACTAAGTTATCACTCTTTGCAGATGATATGATGATATATTTAGAGAATCCCAGAGATTCAAGTAAAAAGCTACTTGAAATAATAAACAACTTTGGCAAAGTTGCAGGTTACAAAATAAACCCACACAAATCTTCTGCATTCCTATATATTAGCAACAAAGTCCAACTCCAAGAGATAGAAAGAGAAATCCCATTTAAAGCTAGAGTAGACACTATAAAATACTTAGGAGTTTTACCTGCCAAAACAAACCCAGGGGATTATATGAACACAATTACAAGACACTTTTTGCACAAATAAAGTCAGATCTAAGTAAGTGGAAAAACATCAGTTGTTCATGGGTAGGCCGAGCTAATATAATAAAAATGACAATTCTACCTAAATTAATCTATTTATTTAGTGCCATACCAATTAAACTATCAGATAATTATTTTCTAGAGCTGGATAAAATAATATCAAAATTCATTTGGAAAAACAAAAGGTCCAGAATATCAAAGGGACTAATGAAAAGAAATGCTTGGGAAGGTGGCCTAGCGCTACCAGACCTCAAATTGTATTATATTTCAGCAAGGAGATGGTCATTCGACAAAGTAAGGGATTTCCAGATCTTCCTGAGAAAAATGCCAGAATTTAAAAGAAAATTAGATCTTCAAATGCAGGTCTCAAGAGAGGCATAAAAAGATAAATGCGGGGGAAGTGGGGAAAGTTGTTACTCAATTTGGGCGAACTGTTTACCTCCCTATAGGGGAAGATGATACTTATTAATCTTGAGAACTGTGCATCTATTATGAAATATAAAAGGGATATACATAGAGGGAAGAGGGATAAAGTAAATGATATCAGGTTAAAAATATGATTTAAGTATGTGAAGGGATTTTAACAGGAGGTGTGAAAAGGAGGAAGCAGAAAATGGTAAATTACATCACAGGAAGAAGTACAAAACTATAGTAGAGAGAAAGAGGGGAGGGAGATGGGCATAGTTTGAGGGGCACTCTCATCTGATTTGTTTCAAGGAGGGAACAATAAACTTAATTATATAATCCCAACTATCTCTATAGACAGTAGGAGAGGAAGGGGGAAGAAAGAGGAGGGAAGCTAAAAGAGAGGGAAGAAGCAGAAAGGGTAGAGGAGAGTAAAAGGGAGTGGGGCTAAAAGAAGGAAGGGAAGGCTGCAAGAGGTGGTGGTGAAAAGTAAATACTAGTGAGGAGGGGAAGGGAGATGGGAGAGCTAAAAGTACAAATGGTGGGAAAGAGGATGGAGGGAAATACACAGATTGTAATCATAACTGTGAATGTGAATGGAATGAACTCTCCACAAAATGGAGATGGATAGCAGAATGGATTAAAAGCCATAATCTAACAATATGTTGTTTATAAGAAACGTGTTTGAAATGGGGGGATACACACAGGATAAAGGTCAAAGGTTGGAGCAGAATATATTGTGCTTCAGCTGATGTAAGAAAAGCAGGAGTAGCAATGCTAATCTCAGACAAAGCAAAAGAAGAAATAGATGTAATCAAAAGAGATAAGGATGGAATCTATCCTGCTAAAAGGCACCATAGAGGATGAAACAATATCATTACTAAACATGTATGCTCCAAGTGGTATAGCAGCCAAATTCTTAGAGGAGAGGTTGGGGGAGTTGAAGGAAGAAATTGATAGCAAAACTAAACTAGTGGGGGACCTCAACCTCCTCCTCTCTGAACTTGATAAATCTAACCTCAAAATAAATAAGAAACAGGTTAAGGAGGTAAATAAAACTCTGGATAAGGTAGATATGATAGATCTCTGGAGAAAATTGAATGGGAATAGAAAGGTATATACCTTTTTTCCAGTGGTACATGGCACATTTACAAAAATTGACTATATAGCAGGATATAAAATCCACACAATCCAGTGCAGAAAGACAGAGATAATCAATGCATCCTTCTCAGATCATAATGCAATAAAATTATATTTAATAAAAAGCCATAGAAAGATAAACCAAAAATCAATTGAAAACTAAATATTCTAATCCTAAAGAAGGAGTGGGTTAAAGAAGAAATCATAGAAACAATCAACAACTTCATTCAAGAGAATGACAATAATAAGACAACCTACAAAATATTATGGGATACTGCAAAAGTAATTCTTAGGGAAAGTTTTATATCTTTGAATGCCTATATAAAAAAAATAAAGAAAGAGGAGATCAATGACTTGGCATGCTGCTGAAAAAGCTAGAAAAAGAACAAATTGAAAATCTTCAAGTAGTACCAAACTAGAAATACTGAAAACCAAAGAAGAGATTAATAAAATTTAACTTAAGAAAACTATTGAATTAATAAATAAAATGAATAATTGGTTTTATGAAAAATCTAATAAAACTGATAAACCTTTGGTAAACTTGATTAAAAAAAGAAAGAAGAAAATCAAATTACTAATATCAAAAATGAAAGGGTGAACTCATCTCCGATGAGGAGGAAATTAAAACAATAATTAGAAATTACTTTACCCAATTTTATGCCCACAAATTCAATAATCTAAACTAGATGAATGAGTATTTTAAAAAATACAAATTGCCCAGACTAACAGAAGAGTAAGTTGAATCCTTAAACAACCCCATCTCAGAAAAAGAAATTGAACAAGCCATCAACCCACTCCCTAGGAAAAAGTCACCAGGGCCAGGTGGATTTACAAGTGAATGCTATCAAATGTTTTAAAAACAGTTGATTCCAATACTATATAGACTATTTTTGAAAACTGGGGAAGAAGGAATGCTCCCAAATTCTTTCTATGATGCAAATATGGTTTTGATGCCTAAACCAGGAAGAGACAAAACAGAGAAAGAAAATTATAATAAACCAATTTCTCTAATGAGTTTAGATGCAAAAATTTTAAATAAGATATTAGCAAAGTGAATACAGCATCTTATCACAAGAATAATATATTATGATCAGGTTAGGATTCATACCAGCAATGCAGGGCTGGTTCAATATCAGGAAAACTATTAGCATTATCGATCATATCAACAGCAAAATCAACAAAAACCACATGATTTTCTCAATAGATGCATAAAAAGTTTTTGGCAAAATACAACACCCATTCCTATTAAAAACACTGGGGAATATAAGAATGAAGGGAACTATCCATAAAATAATAAGCAGCATCTACCTAAAACCTTCAGTAAGCATTACATGCAATGGAGATAAGCTATACGCATTTCCAATAAGATCAGGGGTGAAACAAGCTTGTCCATTATCACCACTATTATTCATTACAGTGCTAGAAATGTTAGCTGTAGCAATTAGGCAAGATAAAGAAATTGAAAGAATAAGAACAGGCAAAGAAGAAACTAAGTTATCACTCTTTGCAGATGATACGATGATATACTTAGAGAATCACAGAGATTCAAATAAAAAAAAAAACTACTTGAAATAATAAACAACTTTGGCAAATTTGCAGGTTACAAAATAAATCTGCACAAATCTTCTGCATTCCTATATATCAGCAACAAAGTCCAACAGCAAGAGATAGAAAGAGAAATCCCATTTAAAGCTAGGGTAGACACTACAAAATGTTTGGGAGTTTTCCTGCCAAAACAAACCCAGGGACTATATGAACACAGTTACTAGACACTTTTTGCACAAATAAATTAAAATCTAAGTAAATGGAAAAACATCAGTTGCTCATGGATAGGCCAAGCTAATATAATAAAAATGACAATTCTACCTAAATTAATTTACTTATTTAGTGCCATACCAATTAAATTATCAGATAATTATTTTCTAGAGTTAAATAAAATAATATCAAAATTCATCTGGAAGAACAAAATGTCCAGAATATCAAAGGGACTAATGAAAAGAAATGCTAGGGAAGGTGGCCTAGCTCTACCAGATCTCAAATTGTATTATAAAGCAGCAATTATCAAAACCACTTGGTACTGGCTAAGAAAGAGAAGGGTAGACAAGTGGAATAGACTAGGTATTCAAGACATAGTGGGCAAGGATTGTAGCAACCCCCTGTTTGATAAACCCAAGGACCCCAGCTTCTGGGATAAGAACTCACTGTTTGACAAAAATTTCTAGGAAAACTGGATAACAGTGTAGCAGAAACTAGGCATAGACCTATGCCTGATACCATATACAAGAATAGAATCCAAATGGGTACATGATCTAGGTATAAAGATTGATACCATGGACAAATTGGAGGACAATGAATAGTGTATTTATCAGATTTATGGAAAAAGAAAGAATTTTTGACTAAAGAAGAGATAGAAAGCATTGTGAAATGCAAGGTGGATAATTTTGATTACATTAAACTGAAAAGTTTTTGCACAACCAAACCCAATGCAACCAAAATTCAGAGGAATGTAGTAAAATGGGAAAGAATTTTTACAGCTAATCTTGGGGATAAAGGCCTCATTTCTAGAATATATAGAGAACTCAGCCAAATGCACAACAATACAAGTCATTTCCCAATTGATAAGTGGTCAAAGGATTTGAACAGGCAATTTTCAGAGGAAGAAATTAAATATATCTGTAATCATAGGAAAAAATGCTCTAGATCACTTTTGATTAGAGAGATGCAAATCAAAACAACTCTGAGGTACCACATCACACCTATAAGATTGGCAAGCATGATAGAACAGGAAAATGATAAATGATGGAGAGGATGTGGGAGAGTTGGAACACTAATTCATTGTTGGTGGAACTGTGAGCTCATCCAACCATTCTGGAGAGTGGTTTCGAACTATGCCCAAAGGGCTACAAAAATATGCATACCCTTTGATCGAACAATATTGCTTCTAGGACTGTATCCCCAAGAGATCATAAAAATGAGAAAGGGTCCCACATGTACAAAAATATTTATAGCAGCATTCTTTGTAGTTGCCAAAAACTGGAAATCAAGGCAATGCCCATCAATTGGGGAATGGCTGAATAAATTATGGTATGTGAATGTAATGGAATACTATTGTGCTGTAAGAAATGATGAACAGGAAGACTTCAGAGAGGCCTGGAAGGACTAATATGATCTGATGCTGAGCAAAAGGAGCAGAACCAGGAGAACTTTCTGCACAGCAATGACCACAGTGCACGAGAGTTTTTTTTCTGGTAGAATTGGAACTTCATAACAATGCAAGAACTTAAAAAAAAATTCCCAGTGGTCTTCTAAGGCAAAATGCCTTCCACACAAAAGAAAGAATTATGGAGTTCATTCACAGAATGTAGCAGATCATTTGTGTGTGTGTGTGTGTGTATTACATTTTGTTTTGTTATATGATTTCTTCCATTTACTTTAGTTCATCTACACAGCATAAGTATAGTGAAAAGTATAGTATTCAATAGGAAAGTATGTGTAGGTCCTATATAGAATTGTATGCCATCTTGGGGAAGGAGGAGGGAACTGGGGGGGGTAAGTAAGGGGGAAAATCTAAGGTTCATGGTAATTATTGTTAGAACATGAGACTGGGGCTGGGGCTGGGCTGTTCCCCTTTCACCCTGGTGAAAGAGCTTTCTCAGTGACCTTTGAAGCTGTCCTTGGTGTTTGTGGGTTGAGAAATCTGGAAAACAGCATCAGCTGCCTGTGATTCCGTGCCCTGAAGCCTGCTCCAGTACTGTGTGTGTCTGTGAGGCCTATGCTGGGCTGTACTCTCCTCCAGGCCTGTTGTGACAGATGTTTTCCTCTTGGCCTTCTAGTCTGTTTTGGGGTAGAAATCTGTTTCACTCTGCCATTTTGTGGCTTCTGTTGCTCTATAATGTGTTCAGAGTAATTTTTACAGGTATTTTAAGGACTTTGGGAGAGGAGCTTGAGCAGATAGGTGCTTTTACTCTAACATCTTGACTCTGCCCCCTGTGGTATGCTTTTTTCAAAAATGCCTGTTCTGTCCTTTTGGGAGCCAAGTCTTAATTTGTCTGTATTTGACCTGTCTTCAATATCAATGTAGTTTGCCTTTATAAAGGTCATACATTATTTAATGCTATACTTTTTTGCTTTCCAACTTCAGCCTAAATTGTCAATCACTTCCATGCCTTTGTGTTAGTAATTACTTATACTTTCTTTTGTTTTTGTTGTAAGACTATACCCAAGTATTAAAATTATTTTTTATTCTATTATCTATTTTTTCCTCAAGTTATTTATTCATTTTTAGTTTTGAACATTCATTTCCACAAAATTTTTGAGTTCCAAATTTTCTCCCCATCTCTCCCCTCCCCCCACCTAAAACACTGGGCATTCTGATTACCCCTTCCCCTAATCTACCCTCCCTTCTATCACATCCCTCCCTTTCCTTTTCCCCATCTTCTCTCATTACCTGTAGGGCAAGATAGACTTTCATACACTATTACTTGTATTTCTTATTTATCAATTCTCAATTTTTTCTCAATTCTCAAAAATTCCCAATTTCCCAACAACTCTCAACATTTGTTCCTAAAATTTTGAGTTCCAACTTCTCTCCCTTCTTCCCTCCCTACCTATGCCCCCTGAGAATTCAACACAGGCTACATATGTGTAGTTTTGCTAAAGACTTCCATAATAGTCATGTTGTGAAAGACTAACTGTATTTTCCTCCATCCTATCTTGCCCCCCATTTATTCTAGTCTCTCTTTTGACCTTATCACTCCCCAAAAACTATTTACTTCTAATTACTCCCTCCTCTTATTTTCCCTCCCTTCTATCATCCCTCCACACTGAAGTTATCCCTTTCTTCCCTACTTTCCTGTAGTACAAGATAGATTTTCAAATCAAATTGATTGTGCATGTTATTCCCTCCTTAAGGCAAATGAGATGAGAATAAGTTTCACTTTTTCCTTGTCACCTTCCCTTTTCCCTCCATTTAAAAAGGCTTTCTTGCTTTTTTCAAGAGAGATAACTTGACCCATTCCATTACTCCCCCAATATATTCCTCTCTGACCCCTTAATTTTATTTATTTAGATATCCTCCCTTCCTATTCAACTCACCCTGTGGCCTCTGTGTGTGTGTGTGCGTGTGTGTGTGTGTGTGTCTGTGTGTGTGTGTATAATCCCTCTATCTACCCAAATACTGAGAAAAGTTTCAAGAGTTCCAAATATTATCTTTCCATGTAGGAATGTAAAGAGTTCAGCTTTAGTAAGTCCCTTATGATTTTTCTTTTCTGTTTACCTTTTCATGCTTCTCTTGATTCTTGTGTTTGAAAGTCAAATTTTCTATTTAGCTCTGGTCTTTTCGTCAAGAATGCTTGAAAGTCCTATATTTCATTTATACAATAAGTATTTCATGATCTTTTTTCCCCTTGAAGCATTATATTCAGTCTTGCTAGATAAGTGGTTCTTGGTTTTAGTCCCAGTTCCTTTGACTTCTGGAATATCATATTCCCAGCCCTTCATTCCCTTAATGTGAAAGCTGCCAGATCCTGTGTTATCTTTATTGTATTTCCACAATATTTGAATCGTTTCTTTCTGACTGCTTGCAATATTTTCTCCTTGACCTGGGAACTCTGGAATTTGGCTTTTCTTTTTAGATCTCCTTCAGGAAGTGAGTGATGAATTCTTTCAATATTTATTTTACCCACTGGTTCCAGAATCTCAGGGCAGTTTTCCTTGATAATTTCACGAGAGATGATGTCTAGACTCTATTTTTGGTCATAACTTTTTTCAGTCCCATAATTTTTAAATTGTCTCTCCTACATCTATTTTCTAGGTCAGTTGTTTTTCCGATGAGATATTTCACATTATCTTCTATTCTTTTTCATTCTTTTGGTTTTAATTTCTTGTTTTCTCATAAAGTCATTAGCTTTCATCTGCTCCATTCTAATATTTAAAGATCTATTTTCTTCAGTGAGCTTTTGAACCTGTTTTTCCATTTGGCTAATTCTGCTCTTTAAAGCATTCTTCTCCTCATTGACTTTTTGGGCCTCTTTTACTATTTGAGTTAGTTTATTTTTAAAGATCTTAATTTCTTCAGCATATATTTTGTCTCCTTTAGCCAACTATTGACTTACTTGTCATGATTTTCTTGCATAGCTCTCATTTTTCTTCCCAATTTTTCCTCCACCTCTCTTACTTGATTTTCAAAATCCTTTTTGAGCTCTTCCATGGTCTTTGACCATTGCATATTTATTTTGGAGGTTTTGCATGCAAAAGTCTTGACTTTTAGATCTTCCTCTGAAGACCTAAATTGTCCCCCCCTTATCTGAAAAGATGGAAGAAAATACCTGCTCGCCAGTAAATAACCGTCTATTGTCTTATTCTTTTTCCCTTTTTTGGGCATTTTCCCAGACAGTTACTTGACTTTTCAGTTCTTTGTTAAGGGGAGGGTATAGTCTGAAGACTTATATGTTCTCAATTTCTTCAAGGTAGCACAATCAAAGGAGAAATAAAGTAAAAGTGTAGTTTTCGATCTGTATTCTGATACCATCAGTTCTTTCTCTGGGCATGGATAGCACATTTCATCATAAGTCCTTCAGAGCTATGTTAAATCATTGCTAAGAACAGCTGTCACTCCCAGCTGATCATCTTAGAATATGCTGTTACTTTGCAGATAGTACATTTCACTTAGCATCAGATCATGTACATCTTTCCAGGTTGTTTTATTTTCCTGAGATCATTCTGCTCATTTCTTGTAGCACAATAGTAATCTATCAAAATCACATACCACAACTTGTGCAGCTGTTCCCCAATTGATGGGCATCTCTTTAATCTTCAATTCTTTGCCACTAAGAAAAGACACTATAAATACTTTTGTACTTACAGTTCCTTTTCCTTTTTTTTAAATCTCTTTTTGAAATACAGATCTAGTAGTTTTATTGCTAGGTCAAATGGTCTGCATGGTTTTATAATCCTTTGGGCATAGTTCCAACTTGCTCTACAGAATGGTTGAATCAATTCACAACTCCACCAAGAGTGGATTAAGCTCTCATTTTTCACATCCCCTTCTGTCTCTCCTAATAATTAGAATGTTCCTATGAATTACAAGTATCATCTTCCAAAGTAGTAATGCAAATAGTTTAACTTTATTAAATCCCTTATGATTTTCCTTTCCTATTTACCCTTTTAGGCTTCTCTTATGTTTTGTACTTTGAAGTCAAATTTTCTATTCAGCTCCGGTCTTTTCATCAAGAAAGCTGGGAAGTTCTCTCTTTCATTGTATTTCCATTTTATCCCCTGAAAGATTATTTTTATTTTTTTTGCTGGATAGGTGATTCTTGGTTGCAATTTTAGCTCCTTTGCCCTTTGGAATATCTTATTCCAAAACCTCTTATACTTTAGTGTAGAAGCTGGTAAATTTTGTGTTATACTCATTGTGCTTCAAAGGTACCTGAATTGTTTCTTTATACTTGCTTGCAATATTTTCTCCTTGACCTAATAATTCTGGAATTTGGATATAATATTCCTGGGAGTTTTCATTTTGGGATCTCTTTCAGGAGTTGATCGGTAAATTCTTTCAATTTTTATTTTACCCTCTGGTTCTAGAATATAGGGAACATTTTTCTTGATAATGTCTTTAAAGACTCTTTTTAAGACTCTTTTAAGACTCTTTTTATCATGGGTATGTAGTCCAATAATTTTTAAATTAATTCTCCTGGGATCTATTTTCCAGATCAGTTATTTTTCAATGAGGTATTTCATATTGTTTTCTATTTCTCTTTCTTTTGGTATTGTTTCTTGATTTCTCATAAAGTCAACAGTTTCCATTTGTTCTATTCTAATTTTTGAGGAATTATTTTTCTCAGTGAGCTTCTGTGCCTCCAATTCCATTTGGCTAAGTCTTCCTCATTGTCTTTTTTTACCTCTATCACTATTTGTCCTAGTCTGTTTTGAACGTGGTATTTTCTTCAGTCTTTTTTGGCTTTTTTATGAAGTTGTTGAGACATTTTTCATAATTTTCTTGCATCATTCTCATTTTTCCTCCTAATTTTTACTCTACCTCTTTTATTTAAATTTCAAAATCCTTTTTGATCTACTCAATGGCCTGAGATCAATTCATATTTTTCTTGGAGAGTTTGGATGTAGGAGCTTTCATTTTGTTATCCTCTAAGTGAGTGTTTTGATCTTCCTTCTCACCATAGTAACTTTCAACAGTCGGTATTTTCTTTCTGTTTGTTCATTTCCCCTGCTGATTATTTGACTTGTAACTCTTCCTTGAAGTGGAGCTCTGCTTCCAGGGTTGAGGGCAAATCATCCCAAGATTCAGGAGTTTTAGGCAGCAATTTCCAGAGATACTTCTAGGAGCTGTAAGTTTTCCTTCCTTCCAAGGTGGTATGATCTAAAGAGAGTTTGCTACTCTCTTGGCCTAAGCTCTGATCTATGAGCAGCCATAAACACTATTTTCTGCTCTGGAGCTATGAAAAGGGTCCCTGCTCCTCTGTGGTCTCCAGCTCTGTTGTTCTAGTACTACTCATCACTTTGGAACTACCACCCAGGATTGTGACCTAGATATGATTATGAGCAAAGCAACAGATCTCTGATTCAGTCTTAGTAAGTAGACTATTGTGATCTCATTCTGATCAGTTGCTCAAACTCCTTCCCATCTCTGGTCTGAAAGCTTCAAAAGCAGCTGCTGCAACTGCTGATTCAATGGTGCCCTTTGATGGAGCTGAGGCTATGTTGATTTGGCTTGTCCTGGGCTGAGTTCCTCTGTCACCCAGATGGGACAGATCTTTCCTGCTAAATTTTAAGTTGTGTTTGGCATCTGTGGGATGAGAAGTAGGGAAATCTCCACTGCTGACATTGAATTGGTTGCCTCAAGGTCTTTTGCTGGTTTGCTTGGGCCTGGTCTATGCTGGCATGGCCTGCAATAGAATGTGCTCCTCTCTCACCCTGGTGCAAAAGGACTTTCCTGTCACCCTTCCAAGTTGTCTTGGACTGGAAAATTGTTTCACCCTATCTTTTTTTGGGTTATGCTGTTCCAAAATTTGTTTACTGTTATTATGTAAAGATATTTGAAAAGATTGGAGGGAGAACTCAGGAGAATCCCTGCCTTTACTCTGTCCATCTTGACTCTGCCTCTGGGGTTAGAGATTATTGTGTTAGTTCTGTGAGTTCATAACTTGTCTGATTGTGGAGACAAATTATATTGCTCTATAGGCCACCATTCACTGGATATCTTGAGAGGTCATGATAGAGAAAGTGTCTAGTACACTGTATTGTTGGGTTTTAAGAATCAGAAGTGCCTTCTGAAATTTTCTTGTCTTAGGTAGGAAATAGGCAAATCACTTACAGTTTTCCTTCATGAAATTATGTGATACCTAAGGGTATATAACACCTGTGTTCGCAGTCTCTTTAACACCAATCCCTCCCCATTCACACATTCAGACAAATAATAGCTAGAAACTTGAATTGACACCAAGATTTAGATCTTTAATTTTGATATGGTTAAATTGTTTAACAAATTTAACATTGTTTAATTTACTTTACTCAATACTGTGCTCTGAAATGCATCTTTACCAATTCATTTACTTTGAGTACTCTGAAAATTTATTTTTAACTAGAAATATCACAGAAAATTAAAACATGATACATGCGTTAAAGGATGGTTTAAAATTCTGGGAAGATTATTTGAAGTCATATCATAGGGTTGTCATTACTCAATGGATCTATTTATACCTTCCTATTCTGAACAATTTTTGTTCATGTTTTTTCCAAAAAAAAGTGCTTCTCAGTGAATGTAGATGATGTACTACAGTCCTTTCTTTTTTTTTAATTTTAGTATCTTTAGGCTTGCTCTGTGCTTCTTGGGTTGCCTTTCTATTGCCTATTAGTCTGACTTTCAAATACGAAATAATAAAAAGGTGTTTTTTTCAGATTTTCTATAACATTTATATTCAATGTTAGCCTATTCTGGTTTATTTCTATCCATACTAACTAGTGGCAATAAATCATTTGTGATATCCATTTTCCTCCTTAAAAACTGAAAACATTTTGTCAGGAGACAGCAGTACTCATTCTCACCATGTGTTTTTTTGCCTAGTCTATAATATTAGCAGCAATACAAAAAAGTCAAGATTTTTTCACATAATATTTATAGGTACAGTGGCATATCTACTGTCCCTTACAGACTGAAATCATGCCAGGTGAATAAACCCTAAGAAAAAAGAAAACAACAAAATTCCTTAGAGTAAGTTGGCAAGATAGAATTTACATCTTACACTGTAATGGGAGATCTGTGGAGAAGTGAACATTTCCTGATAGTTAAAGTACCAGTGGCATGAACCTGAAGTGCAAACAAAGACATTCTTTAAAAATAAATATGGTATGTTACTTGTTGCAATAAGAGTGTTGGAACAGAAGTTGGAGAGAAAAGAAAAAGATCTTTAAAAGGGTAGTTGTTAAATCTGATTTGTCAGTATCAGCTTTGAGCATGTAGTAGAGTGAACGCCAATGTATTCTGTCTTTTGCATTCTTTTGGGTTACAGTGAACTGGAGAATTCAATTTCATGTATATTTTTTCAATTTAAATTATAAAATATTTTTTATTTCTTCTCCCTTCCCCACCCACTAAAAAGAAGGACAAGAGAAGGGAGGGAAGGAAGAAGGGAGGAAGGAAGGAAGGAGAAAAAAGGAAAGAAGGAAGGGGGAAGAAAATGTTACTCTATAAATATATTCGAGTAAATAGTCTCACATTAGCCATAACCAAGAAATTGTTTCCTATCTCTACATTATTTAATGACCACCCTATCATGAGATAATCAATTCTCTTCTTTATTCATCCTCTAGAATCATGAGTCATAAGAGTTGATAAAAGTTTTTAAATCTTTCATAACCGTGTGTTTTTACAATACTGATGTTATAATATAAAACTTTTTGAGGGTCTACTCTTTGCAGTCGTTATTACTAAGGGAACAGGCAAATCAACTGATCTGATCAACTCATATTCTAATTTATATTTTGACCCACAGTAGTAAAGGTATAAGGGCAAAGGGACGAGGGCTTTTCCTCCAGAATACATGTACGAAGTGAAAGATCGCTTCCAAATATGGGTAGAGCAATGCAGATCTGCCTCACAGGAGGAAAAGACAGCTGCTCTGAGGGTACAGAGAGCTAAACCAATGGATCATTTGCATGGCAAAAAGATTGTACAAAGGCTCAGAAAGGTCTAATCCAAGGAGAATAGTGTTTTTCCATTAGAGGCTGAAGGACATTTAGCTCAGTAGGAAGCAGACAATTGATTACACCACTGCTTACTCAGGCAGTTTCACAAAGAGAGTTATTAGAGTACAATCTGGAAAAAGAAAATACTTTAGTTTGGTTTAATAATTAGAATTTGGCTGTTAGGGGACAAGGAGGAACTTGATGAATTCCTCCAAGGAGGAACTTTCAATACTTGGAAAGGTTGATTTTCTGAAACAAATCAGACTGAGAGACCTATACTGAAATAGGGAAGGTCTTCTGCTCATGAGGAAATTTGTGAGCTCTCATTGCATTTGGAAATATATTCTACCAGACTGTGTAGAAACCACAAGTTCTTGCTCACCATGAATATATGCAGTATTTTTATGTTATTTTTTTCAAATAACGAATTAGTTAATTAAATAACTTTATAAGTCTATTTTTTTCTCTTCACTGCCCCCATAAAATTTAACAATTCAAAACAAAACAAAAACAGGTGGATCTCATTCAGTCGTAACTGAGACAAAGGCTCATCTGGCAGCTATGTTGCATTTGGTCATACGTATGTTAAGAGTAACACTATGTATTAGTTGTGATAATCGTTAAGCTACTATCTCTAGGAATAGAGAGGGTAGACAGGAGATTATGCCCCTAAAGTGACTGGAGAAAATATTTGTAGCATTCTTATTGCTATATCTTTGAGGTAAGCATCATTCTGAAAAGTCTAATTTCTGTTAAGTAGCTAAATGTCTTGGCACACTAATAACTAATGACTAACACCTAGAATGGGCGCTTGAGCTGATAGCATAGAGAGAGAAAGACACCAGTACCTCAGAATACCCCTAGAGTCCTGGGATGGAGGGGGATGTAGCTGTGTAGTTATATAGCCCTGAGATGGTGATCCATGATAGCATAGTGTTAGATAGATGATAAAGATCTCTTTCTACATATGTGTGTATGTATGTGTGTAGATCAAAAGAAGGATACACACACATAAATATACATATATATGTATAGATAGAAAGATTATACATGCACACAGACACACACGTATATATATAGATAGATAGATAGATAGATAGATAGATAGATAGATAGGGAGATAAGATGACATCTTAGACAAAAATATGAAAAGAAAATAGGGAGACATATAAAATTCTTTACAATGAGAAATGTGGGGCCCTGTACTTAAAAAAATCAGAAGATTATCTATAATGTTTAATTAGGTGATAATTTCCAGTTTTACTTTGCCTTATCACATCACATCTCAAGTAATATTTTCAGTTTGAAGGTTTGAAGTACTGCAGTTTAGGAAAGCAAAACTAAAGAGGACCCAGAGGAAGGAAACTGGGATAATGAAGGTCTTGAATTCATGCCATATGAGGACCTATTTTTCTTTAAAAAAAGCTTAGAATGTTTAGCCTAGAGAAGAGAAAACTTCAAATAAAAAGATAGCTGTCTTCAAGTAGTTGAAAGCAGGGATAAATGACTGTTTGGCCCAGAAGGCAGATTTTTTTTTTCTAATGAGGAAATTTTGATTTGTTGTGTGATGAAAAACTATCTATTTATTACAGATTTTCCAAAGTGGAAGGACATCCTATAATGAAAGCTAGATTACCAATTCTCAAGTGTGTTAGCTGAGAGTATTTTTATTCATGTAAAAACTGAACTAGATAGATCGTATCCATTGTAACTCTGAGATCCTGTGACCACAAATGCACTGTATCATCACAAAGTATCATTTGACTTAGTAGAACATAACCCAATCTTATTCACTTCCACATACATATATTAATATTTAGAAATTTCAGAATATGTGTAAACACAGAGATAAATTTCTTTAATTCCCTATCAATATCATGGGAGATATAAAATGAGAGACACATGATCTTCAAAGTTGTTTATCATTTTAACAAAAGAAATACTGCATAAATTCTAAATGAAAGAGTTGAATGTATCTCCATACTCCTTTTTTAGATTAAATTAAATTGTATGCATTGCATCAGACCCAGGAGAAATACAATGTCTCCTTAATGAAATCCAAAAATAGTGAACTAGGAATCTAAGCTTTAAACAATCGAATGAATAATGAGTACTATCGAGGTTATGACAAGGAGTTGAGTGGAGAAACAATTAATTGACCCATTAGTGTGGCCATATTAACATGCATGTAGATATACACAAGTGTACATAAATTTGCATACACATTCACTATTGGACAAATTTTATGCACGTAAGTTAATGTATACGTACATACACAGACGCACATATATATGTCTGTACATATGTATGCAAACATATTTGAAAAAGTATCTATAACAAATATATTATCAAAATGAGCATATATTTGCATGTTGCTATTATTATTGCTTCTGATGACAGAAAATGAAAAGGAATTAAGAAGCCTCGATGAAGGTGAAAGAGGAGAGTGTAAAAGCTGATTTCAGGATTAACATTAAAAACGACAATAACAACAAGATCTTGGCAACTGGTCCTATCACTTCCTAGCAAATAGAGGGTGAAGAAGTGGAAGCAGTGTCAGATTTTATATTCTTGGGCTCAAAGATCACTATAGACAGGGAATGCAGAAATGAAATTCAAAGACTTTTGCTCCTTGAAAGCAAAGGTATGGAAAATCAGAAACATCACCTTGCTGACAAAGGTCCATGTAGTCAAAGCTATGATATTTCTAGTGCCAATGTACGGCTATAGTATTTGGACCATAAGAAAAGTTGAGAGTCACAGAATCAACACTTTGAATTATGGTGTTGGAGAAGATTTTTCGAGTCCCTTGGACAGCATTTAGGTCAATGTTTTAAAAATCAATTAAGGCTATTTATTGGAAGGTCAAATACTGAAGCGGAAGCTTAAATACTTTGTCCACATAATGAAAAGATAGGACTCACTGGAAAGATTGAAGGCAAAAGGAAAAGGGAATGACAAAGGTTAAGATGGATAAATTGTGTCATGGAAATAAACATAAACCTGGACAGACATCAAGAGACAGTGGAGGATAGAAGGACCCGGAACGCTATGGTGTGTTGGGTCACAAAAAGTTGGACTTGACTAAATCATTAAACAGTAATTATTGTTGTATACATGCTTACAAATGTCAAAAATCAATAAATTCTATAGATAAATAATAAGCTGTACTTAGAATTGTGTTAGAAAGAAAAGAGTGGGCCAGATTTTACTTGAAAAATTTCACTGAGTCTCTAATGGTTTACAAGTTGCTACCTGCCTCCAAAAATCGTGTTTTTAACACCAAATTTCCTTGCTATCATATGAAAAAAATATCAAAGTACATTACAATCTCAGAAGAATGGAAATTTAATGCTATCTCTGCAGAAAATAGACTACCATATATCAGCAATGATAGATTTGTCTAGGAAAAGTGGTATAAAGTATAGCCATGTAACGTGGGGATGGTTGTAAAAGAATGAGAAATAACAGGTGTGCGTACTGGAGATTGTAATTGTATGTACAAATGTCAAAGGGCCAGAGCAAAAAAGGCTTTCAATATACTTTGTCAGGTAGATATAGAGAACTCTGGTAATGGCATGGATAAGCATTACAGAAGTGAGAAATCTCCGACTAGTTATTATCAGCTTTGGCAGAGTAGCACACCAAAGATATCATTGATGTTCCCTACTATCAGAATGAGTGCTTATTTGTAATATATCATGGTTAATATAATTTTGTATGTGCTTATACAGCATGTAGGTATAGGGAAATGTATTAATTTAATATTTGTTTATTCAAAATGATTAATAATTAAAAACCAATGTATTCATTCATTGTGGCTAAAGTTATATTTTTATCAAAATATTTTGTTTCATCTAAAGAATAGAGATTCAATAGAGGAAAACGGGTCCTTTCAAAGTGGATTTTTGTAAGAGATTGATTTCACATTTTGAAGCAAAGGCTGAAAGCTGCTTAAGGCAATCATAAATCTCCATCATCAAGAAATGTTACATGGCTCCATGTGAAGATACAAAATTAAGACCCATGCCAAAGACTGAAACCCATTGCCATGGCAATAAAACATCCCCACTTATTAATCAAAACCGTTAGATCTTATTTTAAGGGAAGATTATGAGGCTGTGTAGCAAGATAAAGGAAAAATGTGACAAAACAATTTGAAATTCCCTTATATTTGTTTTACCTTAACCTAAGGAAAACTTTTTTTTAATTGGAAGCTACTTTATAAAGCGGAGGGAAAGACAGCAAACAAAATAAAGATTAAGAGAAACAATATACATTTACTAAATGAGTAAATTGTATGTGAATTTTCTAATTATTTAAGATAAAGATTATTTTCTAAATTTTGCTTAGAAACATAGATTGATCTATGAACTCAGCAGCATGTATGTATTCCTTCCACAATGCAGATGACTACTTCTCCCCAGTAACACAACTTACAACTTCATATAGGTCAGAATTCTTATCTGTATTTTACATTAATCTCATATAAGTGATCCATCAAAAACACTGGATGGCTTCAGGTATTTTTTATTTTACTAATTCAGGAGTGGTAATTATTGCATCATTCTGTGTGTCTTAACCACCAGTCATACTCACCTCCTGTCTCTAATAATTCCTTTCATATTGCTTCTCAAAACTATATCATTAGGTATATGCATAAATCTCTTTTGTATTGGGCATTTCCCATTCCTACAATGCTCTTTTTCCTAATCCCCACCTCTTAGATTCCCTAGATTCCTTCAGTTGTCAAGTCAAATATACCTTTGTGCAAAAGACATCTCTGGGTATCCCTTTCTACCCACCCTTATCTTCCTTTCTACTGTTACATTGTAATTACCTTATATGTATCTTGTAGATACCTATTTATGTGTATCTTGCATCCCCCATTAATATGTGAGCTCCTTGAACTTTTTGATTGATTATTGATTAATTGAACAAGTTTCTTTCCATTGCCATTGAGTCAAGAAGCAGCCTATTATGATCCTTACCCTCAAACACCTTACAGTTTGATGAGGGAGACAGTATGCAAACAACTATGTAATACAAAAATAGAGAAAGGATGGAAGATAACCTCAGAAGGATGACTGAAGAAAGACTTTAGAAAAAAGAGTCTGGGAAATGCATCCTGACATTTATGATACCTTAATTTTTTTATTCTTCCAAAATTATGATTGCTAGAACATTGTCACATACTGTCCTCCATTCTCTGTCCATTCTCTAGTATAACATGTGCCCTAGAATTATCTGCCCTAAACCAAATTGGGCAGTTCTCAGAAACTAGAATTCAGCTTTGTATGTTATAAGAAAACAAACTAGGATCTCATTTCCATTTTCTTCCTCCTAATCTAATTTCTGCACAAATAAAGGAGTCAATGTCACTAAGACTCAGGTGTCTTATCACTACATAAATACAATCTCTCTCACATCAAAGTTGTATTCAGAATTGGGGCTATCAAGTCCCGGCACTTGTCCTGGTAGTCATCAACTCATTTAATCCCTCACAGTCTAAGATTAACATCATCTAACTTTTTCCATGCTTCCCTCCACCACAGTGTCTATACTATTAAAATCTTTTACATTTTCAATAGTATATTTTCATACTTTCCAAGATCGCTCAGTGAAACTTCATTCCAAATAGCCTTAATCCAACCCAGTGATTTCCCAGCACAAATAAGAGCTTTCATTTTATACTCCTTCCTTTGCCATCTCCACTCAGGTATCTCTTCATTCCTTAGTAAAAACAAAAACTCTGAAAATATTGTCCTTAACTTAGCTCCAGTGAGTAGCATTCAACCATTCCCCCTATTTTATTTTTCCTTCCCATTGAATCTTATGCTAGTTACAGAATTTGAACATGGTAATTTCACTGGAGGAGTGTTGTGGATAAGAAGTTATATTAAAATGAATATTGAATTGAAAAATAAAATTGACTAATCTGTATGATCTTCATGGTCAAAGATTTTGCTCTGGCAAAATAATAGAAAGGAAAATATTATCAAAATTGTATTACAAATTAAGTTTTCTGCTAATCCACTAATGGGTTATTTTAGAAAATTGAACAAAATATTAAGAAAATGAACAAAAGTTAAAAGAACAAGATTCTAGACTCTTAAGACAAATAATGAAATAGATAAGAATTAAAAGAAAGTAGCAATTTTGTACCTGAATTCATGTTGTAACTTAGAAATGACTAAAACAATTTGGTCTTGGAATCACCAACACCTCAGTTCAAAACTAGTTTCAGGAATTTATTGACCACGTCACCCTAGAAAAATCACTTACTCTCTTCCAGCCTCAGTTGGAATAATGGTACTTATCTGACAGGGTTATTGAGAGAATAACATGTGACAATATGTATATAAAGCACTTTGCAAATATTAAATTACTATATGAGATCAGTGAAACAGAATACTTAGGTATCAGCAATAATCAAAATCAATAGCTCCATGTTTCATAGATTCAAAACCAGAAACTTCTTAATTCATTTAGGAAACATGCATTCATAAAGTAACACACATAGTATATAAATTACATTATATTTTTATATATACATACTGTCATGTACATATATATATATTTGTGTACATTATGTGTGCATATTATACATATTGTAAAAGTCACATTTTATCATATATATGTATACACACATTTTTATGTATATATGCATGTGTGTATGTGTATGAATGTATATATTAGATATAAGGTATTTTGCTGGCAACAACTCTAGGAATTATGGATATCATCTTACAGGAGGTGGCACTTGGGATACACTCTGAAAGAAGCTAAAGCTTTTATGAGGCAGATGTGAGAAGTGCTTGCATTCCAGCATTGGGAGATAGTCATTGGAAGACAGAGGGGTAACAAAATTTAAAAAAAAACAAAACAAAACAACAGCTGGAAAGTTGCTTGTCAAAAAATGTATTTGGAATAACATCGTACCTCTCAGTATATTCTGCACACAACTGCTAAAGTGATAAAGAGGTCTTTTGTAATTTCTCATCTTTACAATCTTCAGACTACTTTATTTTATCTATAAGATAAACATATGACTGTATGAGAGTCACTTTTTTGGCATATAAAGCACTTTACAACCTAACCCTAACATTCCTTCCCAGCTTAATTGCTCTTTATTCCCCTTTATGGACTCTATGATTTAATTAAGCTGACCTTTATTCTGTTTTTATACATGACCATTTATTTCCTGTCTCTATGCCGTTGTCCTGGCAGCCTCCCACTCCTAGAATGTACTCCCTCCTCTCCTCTGTTCTTAGTAACCATAACTTCCTTCAACTCTCAACTCAAGGACCACCATTTTTTAAGACTTCCCTGATCCTTCCAGTTATTAATACTTGTTCCTGTCTCCCAAAAGCCTATGTTTATATTGTGTATATATAGATATGTACATATGTGTGTGTATATATATATATATTCCATAATTCCTAGAGTTGTTGCCAGCAAAATACATTACATCTAATATATACATTCATACACATACACATGTACATATATATATACATATATTTACATTTGTTTTGGGGAAAAATATATATATATACATGTATGTGTACATATGCATATATTTCCCCCTCCCAAAAATGTAAATTCCTTTTAGACAAGGACTTCTTTTTACCTTTCCTTGCCTGGTTTTCTTCATTCCTCCAGATACTTTGATCTTATCCATGCAAAACTTTTTTTAAACTTTATGCAAAATAGTGCACCTCCTTTTCTCTTAAAAGTGCCTCTTTCCCATGATTCATTAAAAATTCTTTCCATGACTATAGTTGTGAAAGATGTACTTTCTTCTATTGTTTTTATTTAATTTATTTTTATAATAATATAGCATTTATATTTTATATATTTATATATTTTCAGTTATATATTCATTTATATATTTTCAGTTTACTGTAGCATATCAATCTATAGATTGACAACATTTATTGAACCAATTCTATATGAGAGGAAAACTGTCAATTAGGTTGCATATCTAATACAAATAAATGGCACACGAAGAGAAGTACTACGAGGTTGTTAGGAGAGTGTTATATTGACATCTGGGTGATCTGCTTCAAATCATGCCTTAAGAGATTACTAGCTATGTGACCAAAGGCAAATGACTTTCACCCTCAATTTCCCCATCACTTTTTAGAGATAGTAATAGCCCCTACTTTATACAGTTGTTGTCAGAATTAAATAAAATTATTTGTGTAAAGTGCTTTGTGAATATTAAAACATCAAATAAATGTTGTTGATGATAATAATGAAAAAAGTCATTCTCTAATAAGTAAGTTGTCAAAGGTTATGAACTTTTTTTTTTTAAAAAAAAGACTTACAAATGCTTAACAAGCAAACAAATGATTGCTTTAAATTACTAATGATTAAAGAAGTGCAAATCAAAACAACTCTGAAACTTACGTTCACAACTGGCAAGTTGGCAAATAAGACAGATAATGAAAATATTTAATGTGGGAAAGACAACTGGAATTTAAGCATAGTAGTACCCCTTTGGTGGACTTTTGAATTGTTAAAAAAATGATAGGAAACAAATGGTAAATGTGTGCAAAAGTGTGTCATTGTGGGTTTTTTTCCCCCTTATAATTCTAGCTCCAGAAATTTTTCAGTGACTCCAGTTGTCTCAGGCCTTTTCAAAATCCTTTTTGTGACAACTTTCCTTAGCTACCAGCAGATGTCACACATGCACCATTCCCCTCCACACCCCACATTCCAGTTTCTCTCAATGTAATTCTCCTCACCCTCCACCAAATGGCAGTTGCTTTCTGGGGACCAGCTTCCATTTCCAGTACCTCTTCTGAATTGTGTCATACCTCAAAGCAGCACTGTAGCTAATGTTTTCTCATGCATATTCTCTGCTTCAGGCCATGAAGATTTCTCCCCAGAATTAAAAAGATGATCTTCACCGGCACCTTACAGATGAGTCTTTCTCTGGGCTGGGTCAAAGAGAGTCATCACAGTTTAAATTCTGTTTCTTCTAGTGATTGAGTGGTTGGCCTCTGTTGACATCAGCATGTCCCACAGTGCTACAGGGCCAGGGGCTGGGTGGGGGAGCACATAGCTTCTCTCCCCAGATGTCTTTCAACTTTATGATTCCTGCTGGGAATCTAGGCAGGTAATTTAAATTCTTCATGCAGCCTACTGAAACAGGATATGGGTTTTGAACTTATGGTCCACAGATCTGTGAACTAGAACGGGGAAATATCTATGAATACACACACACAGACACATACACACACACGTGTGTGTGTATGTGTGTGTGTATATGATATATATATATATATATATCTTTATTGCACTAAGTTTAAATGGAAATCTAGTATTTCCTTCAATTCAATTTTGAATATAAGCAGTCAACTATAATAGCAATACCTGTGATATTGTCAAGGACAGAAATCACAAATATTTTCATATGACATTGGAGCTGTTGCTATCTCAAAATGTGTTTTCGTGCCCATCACTACTTTGAAGTTGCTGTAGTTATTTGACCTCATTAAAAGAATAATTTGCAATTGTTCAATTGTTTCAGTCATGTCTGACTCCGTGACCATAGTTGGAATTTTCTTGACAAAGATGCCGGAGGGCTTTGCCATTTCTGTGGCAAATAGGGTTAAATGTCTTTTTTGGGGTTACACAGCAAGTGTCAAGACCAGATGATGTCAAAATTATATTTCCTAAAAAAGGTGAGTCTTACTGTCATCAGACCTGATATTCTATCCCCTGTGCCACATAGCTGCCCTTCCCCCTAATTAGCATATCATTGCTAAGCTTCTATTTACAGACACATTTTCAGTATATACGATCCCCTTTGTAATTCTATATATTTTACATTATGCATTTAAAACATTCTGTAAATGGGGCGAGGATAGGCTTCATGAGTTGTCAAAGTGTCTTTCATATACACCCCATTCTCTAGGGCAAAGAAGAGGGAGGAGTCATTTCTCATTAACCATTTCTAGGAATGGAAAGAGATGTCATTTCTATTCCATTTAAAATCATTGTCAAAGTCAGTGTTTTCCCTAGTGTCTCTTTAGAGCTGAATATTATATTTTCTAGTTAGCTCATATGCCTAAGGAGAAATAATAGCTCAACTTAGATGTTCAACACAGAACTTTTTGTTCAGTTTAAACAACCAATGCATGAACACACATAAATTATGGCATTTGTTTGATGAACACTCATCTCTGAAATAAGAGAGTTGGGAAAAAATGACCTCTAATTTTGCCTTTAGCTCTAAATCTATTATACTAGTATTTTCTTTTTAGAAAGCACTGTGATTTTGTAAACCAAAGAATTTACACCCACGTACTAGGAAATGACTTTTATTTTCTATTTATAATGCTTTTTATTTTGACTTTAAACACCAAAAAGATAGTTTCCATATACACAATGGAAGAAAAAAATGATGACTCCATATGAAATCACAATATTCCATTTGAATTTTTAAAAATTTATACAATAAATTCCATATCTTACTTTTAAAATGTGTTTTATTCTGACCTTCTGGTTCTTTCCTGCCCATTTAAAAAAATGATTCAATATCTTTAAAAAAATCATTGTTGTTACCCTCCCTCTCTTCCTAATCCACACCCCAAATAAAAACTGAAATGGAGAGGAGAAACTTCCAACAAATAAGTATAGTCAAAATGAATTCAAACAGAGGGCATCCAAAAAATACATTTCTTTTTACAACTTGTTACTACACGAGTAATTTGCATTTTTCAGATTCTCTGGGCAGCATGGTTGGTCATTGAACTGACCAGAGTCTTAAATCTTTCAATGTTTCTTTTCTTTATGACATCGCTGTCCTCCTACAAGTTGTTTCCTTAATTCTGTTTTTTCACTCTGCATCAATTTCCACTATACACGATTATTAAATTCTTATGACAAAATTATTTAGTTCATATACAATTTGTTTGGCCATTCTCAGTTGCCTAAAAGGTGACCTAAACCTGAGATTCTCATTCTTTGCTAATTTCCTCTCCCTACCTCTGCACTTCCCCTTTAATCATCTTTTCTAGGTTAGAAAGTTTATTTTACTATGGAAAATATTCCCTCCTTTATATCCCTTTATCTCCTAACTTCACCCTGACCCTGTTCTTGCTAGTTACTCTGTTGAGATTTGTGCATTTATACACGCACTCAAAAATGTGTGCATTGAACCCTACTTTGTCCATTTCATATAAGCGATATTCAAGTGATGCTCATTCCACCTACTCCTTTATCCATGTTTAAAAACTCTTCCCATACATCCTATTTATGAGACATGGCTCTATCTTTGCTTTTCTGCACTAGTGTTTTCCTTGTGTGTTCACTCCCCAAAACCTCAGGATAGAATCCATATATCCTTAGGCTCCCCATTTCTAACTCCCACAATAACTTTTAAAGGCTATTAAGGTTCTAAAGGGACACTTGTTTAGTTCCTCCATCAGAATATCAACATTAAACAATCATATTGTTTTCTTCCAACTACTCAAACAATATTACTTTTCTGTATTTTTCTTGACTTGTATTTGCATTTCAAAACTACTGTTTAGCTGTGAATGTTTTAAATTGAACTGATGAAGTTCTATGAAAGGTTCGTTGTTCTCCCTCTAGGATGATACTCAACTTTTCAGGATATTATTCTTGTAAGCCTGTCTTTATTGGCTTTTGCGATATTGCATTCCAGAATGTCCTTGTATTTCTGTTAAAAAGCTCCCAGGTCTATGGTGGCAAAGAACTGAAAACTGCAGGGATGCTCATTAATTGGGGAATAGGTGAACAAGTGATGGTATATGATTGTGATGGAATACTACTATACTCTAAGAAATGATGATCTCCATGATTTTAGAAAAAAATGGAAAGATTTGCACAAAATAATGAAGAATAAAATCATCAGTACCAGGAGAACAATGCATACAGTAACAGCATTATTGTTTAAGAATGACTGAGCGAAAGGAGCAGAACCAGGAGAACTTTGTGCACAGCAATGACCACAGTGTGAGAGAGTTTTCTCTGGTAGACTTGGAACTTTTTAATAATGCAAGAATGTACTAAAAAAAAATCCCAATGGTGGTATTCTAAGGCAAAATGTCTTCCACACTCAGAGAAAGAAATATGGAAGTCATTCGCAGAATGTAGCAGATCATGTTGTGTGTGTGTAGGTTTCAGTGTATTATGTTTTGATTTGTTATATGATTTCTTCCATTTATTTTAGTTCGACTACATAGCATGACTATAGTGAAAATGTGCTCAATAGGAAAGTATATGTAGAACCTATACAGAATTGTATGCTGTCATGGGGAGGGAGGGGAGTAGTGGGGGGAAGGTATGGGGGGGATAAAATCTTAATTTTAAGGAAGTGATTGTAGAACACTAAAAAAATAATAAGAAAAAAAGAAAAAAGAATGACTGAGCAAAAGAATTATTTTGAATATTATAAATACTGAAATTAACTATAAAGTATATATGAAAAAGAAGCTATATCCTGAGAAAGAACTGATGAAAAGGTTTTATAGAACAATTATACATACATACATACATACCTATTTGTATCTAATGCTACATTATGTGATATCTAATGGTACATAAAGTGTATTAGTACATCCCTAGAGCAGAGTAAGGAAGAGGGAGGGAAAAAAGGAACAAAAAGAAAAAGAAGAAATTTACATGACAATTTTGTTGTGCATTTGAAAGGAATAGAAAGTTGTGCATGGTAGACTTGCACTTCCATGGGCAATCATGGAAATGCCTGCTTTATTCCATAAAGTTTTATAAAATAGCTTCCAGGTCTCTATGATTTGGAATATATTTCCTTAGTAATGAAACTGCCTCTTTATGGATGCTTGCAATAATATTTCTTTAATGTGATCTCTGGATTTTGTCCTATGACATTCTCGGAATTTTTCATTTTGAGCTCTTTTTCAATAGTTCATTGGTAGATACTTTCTATCTCTGCTTTACACTCTGGGTTCAGGGAGTCCAGTAATTCTGAAATTGCTGTCCTTGACCAGTTTTTGAGGTATTTAAAAAATTCATCAGCTACTTTATATTTTCTTTTGTTTTTGAATACACATATATGTATGTTTAAGCATACATATGTATATTTCTATATATGTACATATAAATAAATATATATAATGATATACATAAACACATATATGTGCAGATATATAAATACGTATCCACATGGGTGTTCACATACATACATGCACACAAATATGTGCATGTGTTCTATCTCATAGTGCCATTTATTTATATCTATTCTAGTTTTTAGGAAATTTATTTTGGGCAAGGTTTACAACTTTCTGTCCTAATCTGCTTATTATACATCTAAGCCTTTCCTCTAGAGTTTTTTTTTTCCTACTTATCTCTTGCTGCATTTATTCTAGGTATGTATTTAGCCTTTGAGGAAAATCCATTTTTCTATTCAGTCACTACTTACAATTTCTCTGAAGTTGACTTGATCCTTCTCTTTGAAGTTTATAAGATATCTATTTTTATATTATTCAGTTTTTTTTTCTTTTACCTCTTCATTTCTCCAGCTTTGACTCCTGGGTTTGAGTGGTGCTGCCTGATCAGCCTGTGGGTGGGGCTGTTGGCTCTGCTTGATATATCATTGTCATGTTTCCTGTTGTGATGCCTACCTCCTGGGGTAGATCCTTCAGAATTTTTTAAGTTGGGAGCAATGATTTACATGGTCTTCTATGCAATCTGAAACAAGAGTGCTAGGGAATTTAGAAACTTGGAACCCACACTGTCTAGATCTAAGCACTACTGATTCACTTAGGTCACACACACCTGGAGCTTTTGGGGAAGGGGGTAAAGTGAGGTGGGGTGGTGAAAGTACCCTGCAAATTAAATCACTGGCACAGTCTGAAATGTTCCCCTGAGAAGTTACTGACTTATCTGCCTATGCTAGCATTGGTCTGGCTGATGGTCTCCTTTCCTCTTGCCTACAGGGTTCTAACTTTTGTAATCCTTAGGTAGAAGACATAACGTTATATTTTGTCATTAGATTTTTTTTACTATTCCTTTTAGTATGAATTTCAGACTTTTTCTGGATTAGTAATGTGGAAGATGGGGAATTTTTCTCCCAATTAAGCTCTCTCAGTCAAAAACCCACTCTACCTAATATTTTTCTGTGTTATTATTATCAGAAGGGTGCCAGGAGACTAAATTTTTTCCCCTCCAAAAGCAAAAGAAAGCAAACAAAAAGCCTAAATTTATGTTTATAAGGTAAGTAGAACTTTTCATATATCCCCATAGGTAAAAAGCACCCATACTGTTCATCTCCATCTCAAGAAATTTTCTAATGTCATTTGTCAGTGGCCTGACTCAAGAAATAATTAAAGATATGAGCAAAAATCTTTGGCACCAAAGTTGAATTCCATATAAGTGTCATTTGATAAACTTTAAGCATATCTACAGTGATAGTACTTTGTAACCAGTAACACTATGTGTTAGGTCAGAGGTGGGGAACCTGTGGGCTTGAGGCCATATGTGGCCCTCTAGGTCCTCAAGAACATCCCAGAACAAATCCCCTTAATAAAAGAATTTGTTCTGCAAAACTTGAACTCAGCCAAAAAGTAGCACCTAAGGACCTAGAAGGTCCTATGTGGTCTCAAGACTGCAGGTGCCTCATTAACATTTTGCATTTTCTGATTAAATTTTAGCTTCGTTGGTAAATTATGTAAGGTTATAGAGTTTTATACATCTTCTGTGACCCCTACACATGTTCCTTGTCCCCATTAGCTCACTCCAAAGGTTATATCTGAAACACAGATAATGATATGGTGATTCCCCTGGAATTAAATTTGGAAAATCAATGCAAAGGGTCAAGAAATACCTGGATACTAAATTCAAAAATATTGATTAAAATTCAGTTGTTTTTGGAGTCTCAAAGACTATTGGGATTTACTATGCTAATGCTTATAAAAGCTTGAGCACATTAGTACAAAATACTCCTGGTCATGTTCCTTTTGATATGGGTCCATGTTGGTCTTTTCCCCATCTTTTCATGTCTATATACTTCAAAGTAAGTTTTGAGCTTGGATTTAGTTAATTGTGTACATATCAGCATGTACATATGCATGCAAAAATGAGTCATCTTCAAGTAAGTATGCAAGTGTCTATGCAGTAATACAGACAGAATGGAATTTAATACTGGAGACATATATTTGCAAGGCAGTGGAAGAAACAGCTTGCTGTGTTTAACTAATGTGAAAATAAAAAAAAAAAGATATCAAGAGAGGGAAATAACTGACAGCAGAGCATTCTAACACAGTCCAAAAATATATATTAAGAGTCTGCTATATATGAGGCACTATGGTTTCAGTGCTAGGGATATAGAGAAAGGCAAGACTATTTACCCTAAAAGAGCTGACATTCTAAAGGAGGTGACAACATATCAAATATATACAAACTCTAAAGAGGGTAAATTGGAGATAGTCTTAAAAACAACAGCACCAACAACAAATAATTGAGTTTAAAAAGCAATGACTGCTCTTATTGCTTTTAAAGGAATTTTCTTTCCTTTAAAAGAGGGCACTTCCAAGGACAATAGGGTGATGAAAAAGAGTGAAAGTGAACTATTTATAAATTCAAGTTCATACGTAAGCAATTTTGATTCAAAAAAGAAAAGCATACTTAAGTTTAAGTTGAATACAGAGGCTACATTTCAGTGAAATGATACATTATGAAACCCATGATGTAGGTAGCACAGATTTTTCAAAGTATTTTATAGACCAGGAAATGGAGATTCATTCTACTCACTTGGCCAAGGTTACCTAAATAATAAAAGGTAGAACTTTGTCAGATATTCTGCATATCTAAATAGCTTCCCCAATTGAAATAAAGCCATGGTTCTCTTACTGATCATCTTTGCCCTTTTCCAAGGTGGGGGCAGAGATAGAATCTGTCCTGGCTAGGGCAGATGGTGCATCAAGGTGCAAAATAAAGCTCCCCCATCTGGGGAGTAAGGAATGAGCACATGCCAGATTTTTCTGCAAAAGGTGGTAGTGTGAGTAATGTTTTATAAGTCAAAGTTAGGAACTGGGGTAAATGCGGGTATTAGGAACATAAACAGAGTCTAAGAAAGATGATAGAAGAGATGTACTTTCTCTAACACATTCCTGTCTAGAGAGTAAGAATCAAACAGAATTCTGATTTGGGACATGGAACTTTAGTTCAATATGGTAAATAGGATTCAATAATAAAAGCAGCTAGGTATGTGGGATTCTCAGATTTCTTTGTCTAGCCCTAACCCCTGTCCTGTCTTACAGTTTCACTTTTCCAACTACTTATCAGACCTTTAAAAAATAAGTTTTTTATATATTTAGGATATGAAATCTTCGTCTGAGACACACGATTTACAGCGGGTCTGTTCATCATATAGCCCGTGGGTGATATGTTGTGCATGCGTCTTTTTACATCCTCTACATTTTTCACAGGTCACCCAAAATCATTTAGTGGGCTGCCACAGTTGGCCCACAATTAGTATGTTGTTCAGACTTGCCATAATGGAACTTTTATAGTCAGTTTTGCTGAGGGATTTGAATAAAGCAGGCAGGTACAACATGCCTACCACAGGCTGCTTTGGTGGGCCACAAGAGGCCAAAGCCCCTGTGTTCTGCAGACCTGATCTGTAGCAACAAAAAACTATAACAACCTTGTATTTGACAAGTATAAAGACAAGATTTGGGGATACAATTCATTATTTAGTAAAAATTGTTGAGAAAATTGAAAAGCAATATGGCAAAAACTGTCCATAGGCCAATATCTCACACTATTTACCATGATAAGACAAAATGGATATGTGACCTAGATATAAAAGAAATATTACAAGAAAATTTGAATAATATGGAACATATTACCTATCAAATTTATGGATGAGTGAAAAGTTTGAATGAACAGATAGAGCAGAGTGAAGTATGAAATGGAATATTTTGCCTATATTTAAAATTGATTCTTGGACCCTTTCATAACCTGCCCCCTTCCCACCTTTTCAATCTTTTTATACTTTATACCCTACTTAACTTACTCTGTGATCCAGTGATATTGGCCTCTTTGCTATTATTTCACATAGTAAGTAACTATACCTCCTGACTCCAGACATTTTCACTTGCTTAGAATCCCATCCCTGAAATAAATTAACTCTCTCTCTCTTTCTCTCTCTCTCTCTCTCCCCCTCTCTCTCGTTCCCATTTTTTCCTTTAGAATTTTTCTCATAAGTTTTTTTCCTTTCTTGTTTTTTTATTTTGACCATTTAATTCTTTTTTCTCTCCTTTTTCCCCCTTACTTTCCTTACTCAAGTAGATTCTCATTCCCTTTGTTTTTCTTCAACTTGTCCTATTTTTTTTAGTGTTTTTTAAATTTGTTTTTACTCCTCTTTCTAGGGAGAATATTTCTCCTTCACTCTCTTTACTAACTGGTCTCTTTCTCTGTCTACTTAGACTTCTATTCTCTGTTTCATGGCTTCTATATTTATATAGACCTAGTTTATTCTCTGTATTTCTTATAAAATCAAAACTTCTGGGGTTCCCATTCTGAGATCTCCCTTCTAAGCAGTTTTTGGCACAGCCTAATAGAGCTTTCCTCCCACCCTCAATTCTCCCTTTTCCCTTAAGCCCCACTCCCAGAAAATGCCAATTCCTCACAGGGTAGAGAAGATACTGACTACCCCATGATTAGGATATCCCTTTGTGTTACACACACACACACACACACACACACACACACACACAAACTTCAATTATGCAGCCCCAAACTAACTTATATTCTTATCCTCATCTCTTTTCCCCTCTATTTATCTCAAAATCTTATCTCTGAGTCCATACCTTCCCACTTCCCCCAGGAGTGGTTGAAATAGGCCTTGTCCAAAAAAGGCCAAGGTCTCCCCTCCTGAGCCATCTCCAGTAATCCTAATGAACATCTGGTCACTGGATCCAGATGGCTCAGGAGGGGAAAGTGAGGCTGGAGACCTGCACAGCCCTCCTTCACTCAAATCAGTCAAGTGCAAGTCATGTCGATATTTCTCTGATGGCATGGTCTTCTTTGAAAACAAAGGATGATCACAACAGCAACTCCCACAAGCAGGACAATTGGTCTCTTAAGCATCAAATCTCAGAAAAACACCAGTGTTATTGCCCAATCTACCTTCACAGAACATATTTCTTTATCACGAAGAGAACTCACCAGTGGCACCTCCAAAACAGAAGCCCTAACCCCAGAATAAACCCTGTCCCTTTCTCCTACTTTTTTTTTCAGTATTCCTCTCATCTCATCCCTCACTCTATTTGAGCTCTTCTTTACTTAAAAGATCATAGGAGTCAACTTCCCCTCATTGCTAACACTTCGCTTAACCAAAACATATCAAAAACTCTTTTCTATCCTGCTCCTCTCTTCGCCTCTTTCAAGTACCTTCCCATTTTACATGCAGTCATCCAGAATCAAAGCCTCAGAATCTCCAACTCTTCCTTTACTCTCTACCTATATCCAATCATTTACTGAGTCTCATTGTTTCTCCTCCCACAATGTCTCATCTCCCCTTTTGCTCCACTTATACTCTATTGCAGACTTTCATCACCACTCAGTGTGACTCTTGTAATAACCTTCTAATCTGTCTCCCTGCCTTAAATCTCTCTCCTCTTCACTCTATTTGCTCTACAACCACCATATTGATACTCCAACTACACAGGTATAATCGTGTCACTCTCTTAATCAGGAAATTGAAGAAGTTCCCTTTTGCTTTTAGGATAAAAAACAGAGTTCTCTGCTTGACATTTGAAGCATTTAATAACCTTGAAAATTTGGCTTTACCATATGTTCTTTCCATTTTGATTGTACATTATTCCACAACTTACTTTGCCTTCCAGCCTAATGGATCCAGTTGTGCTATCACATACATGACATTCCTTTTCTTCTTATGCTCTTGTCTCTGGATTTCTCTCTCTATCTCCTTCTCCTGAAATGCCTGACTCACTTGAAAGTTTATCTGAAGCTCACTTCCATCAGGTTTACTCTTATTTCAATTGGTAGTTCTAATTGTCTCTTAAAATTACTTGCATGCATTTCATATTTAATTAATTACATCCTCTAAATAAAACATTCCTGGAAGGAAGAGATTATTTCATTTCTGCTATGGCATCCTTATTGCCCAGTGTAGTGTCTGGAAGATAGTCATGCGTAATAAATGTCTACTGGATTGAAATGAAATTTGGTCCTGAGTTAAGTTTTAAGTTAAGGAAGGGTCTGATTTCCACATTTTTTTTTCTTCCTGCTCCTTCCTCTCCAAAATATACCACCCTTCAATTTGCCACATTTAGCTTTATTTGGATATGTGTAACAGGAGAGCCATTAAAAGATGACTATTAAAAGATCTGTGTTCAGATTCAATCCCTGTGTCATGGTGGGCAAGTTACTTAATCTTTGTGAGCTCCTCCATAAAATAAGGGGTTGAATTAGATGACCTCTGTGCTGACTTTCAGTTCTATTACTACAATCCTATGATTATGTTTCTATGTCTGGCCTTAAGTTCAGGCCGATTCTCTGCCTCCTTTCATGTCTCCCATTACTCCCTATGGCAACAGTTATGTCTAAATAGGGTTGTTTATAGATATGTAGTATCTTAATAGACTATCCTAGCTCCAACCTAAATTTTCATCTCAAACTGTGGTTCATGGGAAAACTTAATTCATTATTTGATCTCCTCAAGCACAACAATAAAATAGGAATATTTAATTCATAACTCTAAACAAATTCTTATTGGTTATATTGGCTTATCTCTCTTACTTCCCTTAAATCTACTTACCCTGACAACTTGACACAACAGACTTTATTGATAAAGCATATATCACTGAGGACAAAGTTGTGGACTTTAAAAAATGGTCTTGTCATGAGGAAATTTGTCCATGGTCTTCAGGCTTTATGTTCAGTCATATTTTATGATTTAGTTTTAAAAAGCTATCGCTGGTAGAATTGATGATCGGCACACAGGATGCTCCCACACACAGCCTGGCTCTGACTTTTTTATTTGGCAAACCAAAATGTTATTTAGGTTAGATCTGTGATATAGCAAACCTGCTTTCCAAATACTCTTATGGACATGACAGATGTGGAGACTGCTACTGCCCTCTTCCCATGCACTATCAGACCTTCCCCCAGTCCCTTTTCCCCAACTTCCACTCATGTTCCAATTAGAATAATACATACTTAGAAATGGAAGGAACCTCATAGATGATCTAGTCTAAACCATGACTAATACACAGTTCCACTCTACATATTCCTATGAAGTGGCCATCCAGCCCTCAGAATGCTTCTAGTAATGGATAACTCACTAACAGCTAGTAAAGTTGATTTAGCCTAAATTTGCCTCTCTCTGACCTCTGCCCTGTGAACTTAGTTCTGTCTCCTCTAGCACCAAAGAAAACAAATCTAATCTTTCTTTCACATGGCAGTTCTTCGATTTTTTTAAGTTAACAATGACCCTCAAAGCTTTCCCTTCTCCAGGCTTGTTTAGATGTTTGAGTCATGTTTGACTCTTCATGTCCCAAATTAGGGATTTTCTTGGTAAATCTTATGGAGTACTAGGTTGTCTCTTTCTGCAGCTCATTTTACAAATGAGGAAACTGAGGCAAAGGGGGTCAAGTGATTTGCCCAGGGTCACATAGCTATTCAATATCTGAGGTCACGTTTGAACTCACAAAAATCACTCTTCCTGACTCCAGAACCAGTACACTATCCATTATTCCCCCAGCTGTCCTCTTTTTCCAGGGTAAACATTCCAAGTTCTCTCTATTAGTCCTTGCATGGATTTGTATTATTATTCAAACATTCATCTCACCATACTTCTTGAACTACTATGGACACTCTTGCTGATGAAAACCGTTCCAAAAAAGCTTCTAAACTATTTAATCTAATACTTAAGATCAAATTAAACATATTGAAGCCAACTGGAAAGTAACTTTCCCTGTTCTCATCACTATTATATTGATTTATCATCAGATCACCTTAGCTATTTTATCTGTGGCATCATACTATGGACTTTCCTTGACTTTGCAACTAACATGAAACAAAACAAAAAATAAGTCCAATTTTTGTTTGTTTCTTTTCATATGAATTACTTCTTGGTTGCATTGTCATTTATGGAAGAGACTATTTGTGAAATAATAGAAACAGTACACTTGAATCAGAGTTCAAATTTTGCTAATTAGCCATGTGACAATGAAGCTTCAACTTCCTCATATGTAAATTGAGAATAAATTTAACATCTATCTCACAGATCATTGTGAAGATAGAATGAGATAATGTATACGTATGCATTGTTACAAGCTTTTATGTGTTATACATGTATGTGTATAAATATTTTACAATATTTTATATTTTACAATATAAATATTTTATGTGTTATACATGTATGTGTATAAATATTTTACAAAACTTTATGTGCTATAAAAATATCAACTCTTATGAGTTTTAAATTTTACATTTTACATTACAAGATTTTATCCATGGTTTCAGTCCATTAATATTTATTTGGATATTGATTAAAAAATCCAAGTTTACCATAATGTGAAAGATGTCTTGGTTTCTTCCAAATTATTAATAAAAAATTAAGAAAACTGAACCCTATGGGACCTCACTAAAGACTTTTCTTCTAGTCAAGGCTGATCCATTAAACTTTATTCACCGAATTTTGTCTAGCTCCAAATCCACCTCAGCATAGCATAACTAAATTCATATCTCTCCATTATTTTCTTTTAAGGATATCATAAAAATCTATTAGATATCTTGCTTAAATTTAAGTGTATTAAGTCTGTGACATTTTGCTAATGTACTAATCCAATGAATACATCAAAAAAAGAATTAAGTCCTTTCCATATGACTTTTCCTTAATGAGTTCATGTTTTGTCATAATTACTGTTCCACCTTTCAAGTGACCCTAAATAATTCTCTAAATAATAGATTTTAGGATCTGGCAGAGATTTAAAATCAATCGCAACGCCTTGTAGGTTGAGGAATTTCCTTTTCTTTTTTGAAAATTAAAAAGGCAATCTAAGAAAATTGCAGAGTAGGTCAGAAGTGTCTAGGTCCTCCATATTTCCTCCACAGACAGAAAATCGCCATGAAATGAACATAGGGAAGCAAAAATAAATGGATAAAACAATTCCAGAGGCCCTCAGAGAAGCCTCCAGGGGTTGAGGTTTCGGCTGAGTGAAGTGTGAACATCTCCAGGTTAACTCCAGTGAATTAACAAACTGTAGGCCCTGAGGAAAGAAGATTAAACCTCAAGAAATTTTGCCTCAAGTTTCACTTCACTCATTGACTCAAGAAATTTCACCTCAAGAATTTTTACCTCACAAATTTTCGTCTAGGGAACTATAGAGGGCTGAGGGAGTCAAGATTGAAGGACCCCCTGATATTTCTGGAAGTCAGGCCTGTTGGTGCTGGCCAGATATGATTCTTGGCTGAGGTGGTGGGCAAAGAGGAGTGAGTCCATGCTTGATCAATGTGGTACCACAGGGAGCAAGAACATTTTCAGGACCACATGGCTGGAGTACTAAATATGACAGAAAAGAAAGAAAGGTGTCCCTGAGGTTGAGCCCCTGGAGAGAACTCAGAAAACAACAGTAAGGAGGATGTGAAGCCTGGGGCAACATTACCCACAACTAGGGATTAAAACTTGATTATTATAATAATAATTAGCTGCTAAAAATAAGATAAAACAAAATTAAAATGAGCAAACAAAGGAAAAAGAATCAGACCTTAATTTTGTGGGTTCATATTCAGAGGAAGATAGTAAAATAAAAAACTCACTCTTATCCCAAAGAATAATATCAAATGATCACAAGCCCCATAAGGAACTTATTAAAAGAACTCAAATTTAAAAAAAGAAATAAAAGGAATCCTAGGAAAATATGAAAAGAAAGTTAACCAGTTGGGAAAAGAGACACAAAATATCAAGGAAGAAGATAACTTCTTAAAAAAGGTGTTGAAAGAAGCCAAGAAATAACAAAACTAGAAAAAATAGAAGAGAATCAGAAAAATCTCATTACAAAAGCAACTGATAGGGAGAATAGATTGAAGAGGGGCAATATAAAAATTGTTGGACATCTTGAAGGCTATCATTTAAAAATCTAGTTATAACATTTCAAGAAACTATTAAGGAAAATTTTCCTAAAGTTCTAGACTAAGAGGGTAAAATGGAAATACACAAAAAAAAATCATCACCTGAAAGAGATCCCAGGAAGAAAAGTTTAAAAAAATGTCAAAATCAATTATCAAAATGTCTAAGATAAGGAGAAAATATTTCAGGCAACGAACAAAAACAATTTAAGTACTGCAGAAAACAAGTTAGGATTTCATAAGACCTAACAGCTTCTACACTAAAAGACTGTAGGTCTTTGAACACTATATACCAAAGAGCAAAGGAGCTGAGGTTGCATCCAAGAAATAACTTACCCAACAAAGATGAGTATAACCCTTAATGAAAAAGAATAAACATTCGATAAATTGAAAGACTTTAGGTATTTCTAACAGAACTCAGTGGAAAATTCTATATAAAATATCTAGAAGAAATATGAGGAAATCCTTAAAGACTATAAGATACTAATTAAGGTCAAACTGTTAACTTATGATATATGGAAATGATATCAATATTCTTTACACTGTTATTATTACTAAGGCAGTTTGAAAGAAAGGATGGGACTGAATTGTGTATGATAAGGTGATTCTAAAATTAAAATTGGGTAAGAAAAGGTAAAAAGAAGATATTGTCTCATAAACTTGAGTCTGAAAGGAAGACCTAATACAGAAAAAACAGGTAGGGGTACAGGCTGCTAATGTCAAACCTTACCCTCCTATGTGTTGAGGAAGAATCAAAGTTTACACCTGAAGAGGTTTAGAGTTTTTCTGAACTTCTGGAGAAATGAGAAAATTTGGAGATAGGGTGAGGGAGGCATTTTTAGAAGGGTGTATAGATTAAGGTTAGGAAGATGGGGGAGAAGATTAAGGAGGAACTGTTAGAGGGATGAGTAAAATAAAGAATAAGAGTGCAAGGGGAGAAGGAAAGGTAATAGGGTGGGGTAAAAAGAGAGGATAAGTAAGAACACAGTGAGTAAAAATAAGATGGAAGGAAATCCACAAATAGAAATTATATCTTGGAATGTAAATGGGATGAAATAGAAAATGGATAAACAGAATAGATTAAAAATTAGAATGTAACAATATGTTGTTTGTAAGAAACACAATTAAGAATGAGAAGTATACAATATTAAAATGGATGGCCAGAGTAAAATTTATTATGCTTCAGCTGACACAAAAAAGGCAGGGATAACAATTATTATCTCAGACAAAGTTATGGGTAAAATAAATTTAAAGAAATAAACAGGGTAACTTCATCTTGATAAAAGGTACCATAGACCATCAAGCGATATCAATAGTGAACTTATATGCACCAAGTACTATAGCATAAAACATCTTAAAAGAAAAGATAAATGAATCACTGGTGGAGATAGATAGTAATACTATAATAGTAGGGAACATTAATATTACCCACTCTAAACTAGATAAATCTAACTCCCCCAAAATGAGAAATAAGTAAAGGAAGTGAACAGAATTTTAGATAAAACAAGGTATGATAGATCTGGAGATAACTGAATGGAAACTGAAAGAAATATGCCCTTTTTCTTAGTCGTTCACAGTTCCTTTACAAAGATTGACCATATATTAGCACATTAAAAATGTATAGTTAAAAGCATAAATATTAAAAGTATCTCTTGCAGATCATAATGCAATAAAAATATATTTAATAAGATACCAAGGAAAAATGGATATTCTTAAAGAATGAATGGGTTAAAGAACTAATCATAGAAATAATCAATAATTTCATAAAGAGAGTAACAGTAATTAGATAACATATCACAACCTATGGGATACAGCAAAAACAATGATTAGAGGAAAATTCATATCTATAAATACTTACATCAGTAAAAAAGAGAAAGAGCAGATAAATGAATTGTGCAAACAATTGAAAAAAAAATTGGTTGACTTGATTTTGTAAAAAAGAGAAAAAAAACAAATCAATAGTATCAAAAAAGAAAAGGGCAAATATACTACTAAAAATGAAATTGAAGCAATTATAAGGAGTTATTTTTTCTTGATCATATGCTGATAAATTCACCAATTTAAGTGAATTAGAAACAAATTAAATTAGCTAAATAAGCAGAAGAGGAAATAGAATATCTAAATAGACCAATTTTAGAAAAAAATTGAACAGATCATAAATGAGGTTTCTAAGAGAAAAGCACTAAGACAAGATGGATTTGCAAATAAATTCTATCAAACACTTAAAGATCAAATACATTTAATATTAACTAAATCATTTGGAATAATAGGTAAAGAAGGGGGCCTACAAAATTACTTTTAAGAAGCAACTATGATTTTGACACCTAAATCAGGAAAAGTAAAAACAGAAAAAGAAAATCATAGACCAATTTCATTAATGAATATGGACACAAAATACTATACAAAATACAAAATACTAGTTTTAAGATTACACCAATATATTAAAAGATTACGTTATGATCAAGAGGGGTTTATACTAGAAATATTGGGATGGTGCAACAGTAGCAAAACTGTTAACATAATTGATTATATCAATAATAAAAGTTTTAAAATCATGTGATTATTTGAGTAGATGTAGAAAAAGCTTTTGATAGAGTTCAACAGTTGTTTTTATTCAAAAACTTTTTTGTTGAAAACACTTGAAAGTATTGGTATAAATGGATTTTTCCTTAAATTATTAAAAAAATCATTAATCTAAAACTTCTAATAATCATTATTTTTAATGAGTGTATACTAGGGCCCTTCCTTTAGGTTTGAGGGATTAATGATCAGATTATGCAGAAGCTATAAATCTTTCCTATCTCTTTCTTACCATCTAATGGCATATGTTTTTTAAAAATGACTACTGCCCCTACATTTCAGAGAAATGAAAAGACAGCCCATACATAGTCTTAAATAATGAAGTGAAGCTTATTGAATGATAAATGTATTAGCTATCAGATTAGTGAAAGCTGACATGGTGGCAAGTATGGTACTTTCTCCATAGCAGATCTTTAATTTCTCTTAGCCAGGTCAAAAACAAAGTATTGCTGACATATTCAGTTAGAGCCAATACACTTTTAGTGAACTGGAAATGAATAAACAAACATTACTATACAGCTGTCTAATAACATAGGATTCTGTCACTTTAGAATTTTGTACTGTCTGATGAATTCGTTTCTCTCTCCCCTAAATACCTAACTTAGATTGAATTTAAATAATCTTGGTATCTAAATTATAAATGACAGTGCAACATTTAAAAGTTAAATCCTTTAAATGTTGTTCTGTGTTAAAGAGATAGTTGCACCAGTAACTCTTAAATTCCCTTAATATTGCATATAATATTATATACATACATACATATATATATATATATATTTATAGATCATATGTACGTGTGTTGCAAATAGGAATCACAAACATCACTCCTGGTTTACCCTGCCCATATTGACCCAACGCTGATGAAAAGGCTTAGCTGTATTTGGGGATTCTCCTGTATTCTTTTCCTAAGTTATAGGAAAATAGGAAGTTATAGGAAATAACTCTGGCTGGCCCACAGATCTTCCCTTGAACATAAACAGATTTCCTAGAAAAGGATTTAACCTGTTGACAGCCACACCCGTATTACAGGAGTATGGCACTGTGAGCCCAGTTATAGAAAGCAGAGATCAATAGAGGAACCCTGCATCCTCCAGTGAGAGACTCCCTTATGCTATAGTATTATCACAAAGTAATCCCAAAAGGAATTGGAGCTGTGATAACATGTCCTGAAATTGAGCCTCAGAAATCATCCTTCACAACTGAACTCAAAATGTCATGCCTGGGAGACATTATCCAACTGTGGCCATACTGTGCGTATGTGTGTATGTGTGATAGCTATGAGAATATACACATATGTCAAATAGCTATGTTTTGGTCAGTGTTGGAAATCATTCCAAAAGAAATTACAAGGAATCTGTGATTTAGCAGACAAATCCTGAGGAAATGCCTAAGGCAGACAGGGATTAAATGACATCGCAATTATTCCAAATCCAGTAGGAAGTGGACTTTGAATTAAAATCTTTTTGATTTCAAGTTCTGCATTCTATTTACTATTTCATTTTTCCTCTGTGACAGACCACCATTGATGAAGCCATTGTCCCATGTCTCTCTTACACTTGAAGTGAACAAGTTCAGCAACAATTCCTAGAATTGCAAGCAACAATAATCTATAGAATGGACTAGAAACAATAACTCTTGTCTGTGTCTGCCTAATTCATAATATGTTTCCCTCTTGGTCACATTTCACTATGAAGTCAAGTCACATCACCCGGCATTTATTAAGCATCTACTCTGTGCCAGGTGGTGTGCTATTCTCTAGGGGCAATCTAGAAGGTGACATTGGACTGCTTTGACCAGTGTGATTTGGCTTTTAATATGCAGCACTTCATTTGTTCAAGGAGGTTAGGTAACATCAATAAGTAGACACTAGGGAGAATCACTTAATTGATTGGTGCTGATAATGGAGGAGGCAAGCTTATTTTTAGGAAAGGAAATGATTCAGAGATGCTAATAATCACGGGCTAATACAGAGGAATGGGCATAATATCCATGATGTTGTAATTAAGACAGATAAATAAATTATAAGTTGAATGTATAAATTAATTTCAGAGGCTCTGATCTATTTTAGGGAATAACACATTTTGATTGAGATCTTCAGGAGGGGGTTGATTGAATAACTCAAGGATCAATTAATGAAGTATATGGAACCACAGGGTTTAGTAATGATAACCAACTTGACTTTGCTATCAACTTGAGTGACAGATTGGATGAAAATGAGAAGAACCAGAGTTTGAAGAAATCAGAATTTTCAAGGAAAGAAATACAAGAAGTCTATACTTCATGCAACTGGGAGTAGGTAAAAGGCAGATTCTTTGTTTTAGAAATGAGAAATTACTGAACTGTCTTGATACTGCAGAAAATATTGTGCAAGTTCTAGCAATTAGCAGAAAGACAGGGTTCATCGATCAAGTTAGGAATGAGGAGGGAATTATCATCAAAAATCATGAAAAATTCCCTGCCATGTGTTTCCTCACAGGAAAATGGCATAGCATCTCAAGAAGGAACAGAATAGAAGGAACATGGTTCTATTAAATCCCAAATGTCAGAGAATTATCATGCCTGAAATTTGGTAAGAAAAGAACATGGTTTAATTTACCCTAATTTCGGAGAGCCTCTCAATAGGAGTTGAAGGTATCCCAGGAATACACCACTAAAAGTGTTACCTGAAATAATGAACCTAAAGTGTTCCTGGTTTCCTCGACCTTTTTTTGGGGGGTGGGGGGTTAAGGATAGACTGCTGGTTCTGGAATAAAAAAGACTTGCCTCAGCTACTTATTAACTATGTGTTCCTTTGCAAATCACTAAAGTTCCCTCAGACTGAATGACCCCACCTATAAGAGGGAGATCAAATAGCATTTACTTCATAGGTTTGTAGTGAGGGTCAAGTGAGGTTATATTTGTGATACATCTTTGTTGTGCAGTCATTTCAACTGTTTTTCCATGACCCCATTTGGAGTTTTCTTGGCAAAGGCACTTCAGTGGTTTGCCGTTTCCTTCTCCGGTTCATTTTACATATGACGAAACTGAGGCAAACTGGGGTAAGTGACTTATTTAGTCACACAGCTAGTAAGTATCTGGGGCTGGATCAAAACCAGGAAGAGGAATGTTTCTGATTTTAGGTCCAGCACTCTATCCACTGCACCACCTAGCTATCTTTTGATATACTTGACAAATATTAAAATATTTTGTAAATTCTGCATATAATTTCTTTCTGCATTTCCTTATTTCTTTCTCAATGACTTTTGTGTTTACCGAGCACTCATTTCTTAAAAAAACAAACAAAAAACCACTCTTCAATCATTCCCCGAAACTTCCCATTATGACAAAGATCCAAAAACTAAAAAAGAAAGAAAAATGACTGACATATTTAGTACAGTGGGAACAGATTGTCATTCCACTAGAAAAAGGATCACTCTATTAATCTACACCCCAGAATATCATGATTCTATTGACAAATTTATGCCGACATGAGCAAAAGAGGTGAGTTTAATTAGCCTATATTCAAGAAAGTGGGAAGGAGTTTATTTGACCATGCACATCTCAAGCAGGAATACTTTCCTTTGTCACCAAGAAATAAAGAGGAGAATGACACTAAGTATTAGCTACATTGAGCTCAAAAGCTAATGATACGATACTACTTGCTGATATACTTATGCTTCATTTTTCTAGAAATAATACATGGGGTTCACATTTATGCTGAACTGTATTCATTAGAATTTATATTCTCGTGAGAAATAGGAATTAGGATTAATGGAAGACAACCTTCTGTACTAGATTTAGCCAACATATGATGAACAAGTGATATCTTTTAGGCTACCCAACAACTAAACACTATTTGATTTTTTTTAAATTTATGGAATAAAACAAGTATTTCCATAATATGGTATAATAAAAAACAGAAGATTGCACATGAAACTGCAAATCTACTATGCATAACTTGCTATTACTTTTACATATACAACAAGGTTATCTTGTAAATTTCTTTTTTTCTTCCTTTCACCCCACCCCAGTCCTACAGATGACCACCGTTAGACATAAGTAGGTGTGAATGTGTGTGTGTGTGTATGCAAAATTATCTTATATATTCTTCTATTTTTCAGTTCTTTCTTTGGATGAAGATAGCATCTTTGTATGTCTTTTATAGTTAATGTGGTATTTATAATAGTCAAAATAACTTATTCATTCAAAGTTTCCTTAAAACAATATTGCTATTACTATATAACAGTACTTCTTAAACTGTGGATCATCAGCATATGTGAAGTGGCATAACTGAAGGAGGGGATCACAAAAAATTGGCAACAGTAAAAGATTTCTCAAAATGCAATGACCAAAAATTAATCCAAAATGAAAAGTGTAACTAATCCAAGCTGTTTCTCCAGTGCTTGCCCAATTTGCATCACCAACAAATGCTTCCAGAAACATCATGGCTCAGAACTGAGACTATGGTAGGTTATGAATTGCACTGTTTTTATTGTTGTAGCACTAATGCAATATTCACACCGACCCAAAAAGGTATGAATATCATGGCACAATTCTGAATCAAGAAATATGGCAGGCTCTCCACAAGGAATACAAAAGCAAAACACTTATTCAGACACCAGAAAACCAAATCCAACATAGTAACAAAAATCTATACACAATAATGCAGAGAACAACACCATCCCCAGGCCTTGCCCCTCTAGGCTTCCCACAAACCAGGTCCCTTAAACAAAAAAATAAATCACAAACAGGCTTCCCTTAAACAAAACGCCCTCCTCACACTCACAGCTAGCTGCTGACTTGCCTTCATCCTTCATTTCTAATTGCTCTCTCATTAATTTCCTCTCAGCTCTGTTCTAGCCCTGCCTCTTCTTCTTCCCCCTTCCAATTCTACTCATTCAGTCGACTCTCTGACAACAGGCTCCATGTGACTCAGACTGCTATTGGACCCAGGCAGATCACACAGGCCTATTATTGCATGGGAAAAATCTCTCCATTTAAATTACCATCACAGCTGTACATACAGAGTTTTCTGCTCTTACAGAAACATAATAGTTTAATTACAGAAAATAAAGACTTTCAATATTTTCTTATCATTGTTCCCAAGCATGTAGGTATCAAATTAGTATATCTCTGGATTGTATTGTATGAAATGTTTGATTTTTAAAATTATTGTTATCCCCTTTTTTTACAAAAACAGATATTTAATTGCAGCAAACAAAGAAAAGAACATTTAAATAATATATCTCCAACATCACCATAGTATGTGTATGTAAATGTGAACGTTAATTTTTAAAGCACAAATAAATGTAATTTCATACACTGGAACTAGTATTGATTTGAGAAATTATTAGCAATATTTATATTTTAGGACAAACTATTTTTAGCTAAATTTAGACAGCCTCCCACCCCCACTGAAAGCAGAGAACTACCTTGACAAAGAGATCAAAAGTCAGGTAAATGACTGGGGAAATGAGCAAAAAAAACAAAACGGAAAAAGAATCAGATTATAGAATCTTACTTTGATGACAAGGAAGACCAAAACATACAAACAGAAGAAGACAACAAAGAAAAATCTCCTTCATCCAAAGTCTCAAAGAAAATTATGCAATGATCTCAGGCCTTGGAAGAGCTAAAAAAGGATTTTGAAAATAAAAGGAGTAGAGGAAAAATTGTGAAGAGAAATGAGAAAGATTCAAGAAAATCATAAAAGATGAGTCAACTGCTTGTTAAAGGGGACCCAAAATATTTCTGAAGAAAATAATGCCATAAGAAATAGACTAATGGCGGGGTGGAGTCAAGATGGCAGAGTAAAAAGACACACTTATGCGAGCTCCGAACCCACAGCCCATAGATTTAATGTAAGAAGAGCTCCCCAGAAGTTCTGGATCACTGCAGGGAGTGCAGAAACATAGTGGAAGAGATTTCCATTCCAGAGAGCCCTGGAGAGCCGTCCCCAGGGTCCGTCGTGCCCCAGAAAGTGGACCACACCCCAGCACTGCCCTGGCCACGGCCCCAGAGAAGCTGATCCGAGCAGGCTTCAGGGACGGAAGCTCCCGCAGCCTGGAAGGTCCCTCTGCCCACAGACTCTACAGGTCAGTGAGAGACACGCCTGGGCTGACTGAGAGGGGAGTGGGTGTCTCCGTGGCTCGGGACCTCTCGGGAGGAAGCAGTGGAGGCAGAGGCAGGGGCAGGAAGCGGTGGAGGCAGAGGCAGAGTTGGCGGCGGAGGCAGCAGTGGCGCAGCTGCAGTGGCCCAGGACTCCCCCAGCAGCAGGCAGGATCTTCATTACTGAAAGTCTCTGCATAAACCACCTGAAGGAGCTGAGCCTGGGAGACGGCCCTGCCCCACCCACTCCATTTCTGAAGGTCTCTGCATAAAGCCCCTGAGGGAACTGAGCCTGGGAGGTGGCCCTGCCCCCCACCCCAGCACCAGAACTAAAGCTCACATTGAATAGCAGCCGCGCCTGCCGCGGAAAGCCTATTTGAATCTCAGACCCCAAGCACTAGCTGGGCAGATCTAGGCAGGGGTGGACAGGAATCTCAAAAGTCAAGTAACTGGCTGGGAAAATGCCTAGAAAAGGGAAGAAAAATAAGACTATAGAGAGTTTTTTTGAACAGATGCAAATGATCCCGACTTTCGGATCTGATGATGAGCACATATTCTTGCCATCAGGGAAAGACATGGAGGGTGGGGCCTCGGGACCCCAGACATCCCAGGGGGATGTCGGGTGGGCTCAGGACTTGGAAGAGCTCAAAAAGGATTTTGAAAAGGAAGTTAGACAGGTGGAGGAAAAAGTGGGAAGAGAAATGAGAGAGATGCAAGAAAAGTATGAAAAACGGGTCAATACCTTGGTAAAGGAGACCCAAAAAAATGCTGAAGAAAATAACACCTTGAAAAATAGGCTCACTCAATTGCCAAAAGAGGTTCAAAAAGCAAATGAGGAGAAGAATGCTTTCAAAAGCAGAATCAGCCAAATGGAAAAAGAGGTTCAAAAGCTCACTGAACAAAATAGTTCTCTCAAAATTAGAATGGAACAGATGGAGTCTAATGACTTTATGAGAAACCAAGAAATCACCAAACAAAACCAAAAGAATGAAAAAATGGAAGAGAATGTGAAATATCTCATGGGAAAAACAACTGACCTGGAAAATAGAGCCAGGAGAGACAATTTAAAAATTATGGGACTACCTGAAAGTCATGATCAAAAAAAGAGCCTAGACATCATCTTCCATGAAATTATCGAGGAAAACTGCCCTGACATTCTACAACCAGAGGGCAAAATAAGTATTGAAAGAATCCATCAATCACCACCTGAAAGAGATCCAAAAAGAGAAACTCCTAGGAACATTGTGGCCAAATTTCAAAACTCCCAGGTCAAGGAGAAAATCTTGCAAGCAGCTAGAAAGAAACAATTCCAGTATTGTGGAAATAAAATCAGGATAACTCAAGATCTAGCAGCTTCTACATTAAGGGATCAAAGGGCGTGGAACAGGATATGCCAGAAGTCAAAGGAACTAGGACTCAAACCAAGAATCACCTACCCAGCTAAACTGAGTATAATACTTCAGGGGAAAATATGGCTTTTCAATGAAACAGAGGACTTTCAACCATTCTTGATGAAAAGACCAGAGTTGAAAAGAAAATTTGACTTTCAAACACAAGAATGAGAAGAAGCATGAAAAAGTAAACAGCAAAGAGAAGTCTTAAGGGACTTACCAGAAGTGAACTGTTTACATTCCTACATGGAAAGACAATATTTGTAACTCTTAAAACTTTTCAATATCTGGGTAGTTGGTGGGACCACACACACATGTACACGCATGCATGCACACACACATACACACGTGCACACACACACAGAGACAGAGAGCACAGAGTGAATTGAATAGGATGCGACCATATCTTAAAAGAAAATAAGGTAAATGGTAAGAGAGAAATGTAGTGGGAGGAAAGAGGGTGAAATGGAATGGGGTAATTATATGTCATTTAAGAGGCAAGTAGGAGATTTTTTAGTGGAGGGAAAAAGAGGAGAGCTGAGAAAAAGAAAAACAAGAAGTTTACCCTCATCACATTCGACTAAAGGAAGGAATAAAATGCACACTCATTTTGGTATGAAAATCTATCTTACAGTATAGGAAAGTGGGGGAGAAGGAGATAAGCAAGGGGGGGATGATAGAAGGGAGAGCAAAGGGAGGAGGGAGCAATTTGAAGTCAACACTCAGGGAGGGACAGGAATAAGAGACAGAAGAGAAACAATGAGGGGCAGGATAGGATGGAGGGTAATTCAGTTAGTCTTACGCAACACGACCATCATGGAAGTCATTTGCAAAACTACACAGATATGGCCTATATTGAATTGCCTGCCTTCCCAAAGGGAATGGGTGGGGAGGGAGGGATGGGGAGAATTTGGAACTCAAAGTTTTAGGAACAACGGTTTAGTATTGTTGTTGCTACTAGGAAAGAAGACATACAGTTAATGAGGAATAGAAAGTCATCTGGCCCTACAGGAGAAAAGAGAAGATGGGGAGAAGAGAAAGTAGGGATGACAGAAGAGAGGGCAGATTGGAGATAGGGAAAATTAGATTGCTTGGGGTATTGGGGTGGGGGGAAGGGATAGAACGGGAGAAAATTTGGAACCCAAAATTTTGTGAAAACGAATGTAAAAAGTTAAATAAATAAATAAATTTAAAAAAAAATAGAAAAGAAATAGACTAACACAAAAGGCAAAAGAGACCCAAAAAGCCAATGAGGAGAAGAATTCCTTAAAAATTGGAACTATAAGCAAATGACTTTTTGAAAAATCAACAAATTATAAAACAAAACCAAAGGAATGAGAAAGTAGCAGACAATGTGAAATATCTCATTGGAAATACAAGTCATCTGGAAAATAGATTCAGGAGAAATAACTTTAAAATTGTTGGACTACCTAAAAGTCATGATTTAAAAAAAAGAGCTGAGAAATCACCCTTCAAGAAAGTATGAAGGAAAACCGCCCTGAAATTCTACAACCGGAGGGCACAATATATATTGAAAGAATCCACTGATTACCTCCTGAAAGAGACTCCCAAAAGGAAAACTCCAGGAATACTGTAGTCAAATTCCAGAGCTCCCAGATCAAGGAGAAAATATTGCAAGCAGCCACAAAGATACAATTCAAGCACTGTGGAAACACAATCAGGATAACACAAGATCTAGCAGTTTCTACATTAAGGGATTGAAGAGCTTGGAATATGATATTCCTGAAGTTAAAGGCGATAGGATTCAAACCAAGAATCACGTACCCAGCAAAAGTGAGTACTACTTCAGGGGAAAAATTAGTCATTCAATGAAAAAGAGGACTTTCAAGCATTTTTGTTGAAAAGACTAGAGCTGAAAAAGAAAATTTGACTTTCAAACACAAGAATTAAGAGAAGCATGAAAAGGTAAACAGGAAAGAAAAATCATAAAGGACTTACAAGAGTTGAACTGTTTACATTCCTACAAGGAAAGACAATATTTGTAACTCTTGAAATTTTTTTTAGTATCTGGGTAGTTGGTGGGATTACACACCCACACCCACACCCACACACACACACACACACACACACACACACACAGAGAGAGAAAGAGAGAGAGAGACAGAGAGAGAGAGAGAGAGAGAGAGAGAGAGAGAGAGAGAGAGAGAGAGAGAGAGAGAGAGAGAGCACAGTGTGAGTTGAATAGGAAGGGATCATATCTAAAAAAATGGAATCATTGGGTGAGAGGAATATATTGGGAGGAAAAGGGGAGAAACGAAATGGGGCAAATTATCTCTCATAAGACTTTATGGCAAGAAAAAGAATTTTCAATGGAGGGGAAAGGCGGGGAGGTGAGAGAGAAAATGTGAAGCTTACTTTCATCACATTTTTTTTTAAATTTTATTTATTTATTTAATTTTTTACATTCATTTTCACAAATTTTTGGGTTCCAAATTTTCTCCCCTTTTATCCCCTCCCCCCACCCCAATACCCCAAGCAATCTAATTTTCCCTATCTCCAATCTGCCCTCTCTTCTGTCATCCCTCCCTTCTCTTGTCTCCATCTTCTCTTTTCTCCTGTAGGGCCAGATGACTTTCTATTCCTCATTAACTGTATGTCTTCTTTCCTAGTTGCAACAACAATACTAAACAGTTGTTCCTAAAACTTTGAGTTCCAGATTCTCCCCATCCCTCCCTCCCCACCCATTCCCTTTGGGAAGGCAGGCAATTCAATATAGGCCATATCTGTGTAGTTTTGCAAATGACCTCCCTGATAGTCGTGTTGTGTAAGACTAACTGGATTACCATCCCTCCTAACCTGCCCCTCATTGTTTCTCTTCTGTTTCTTGATCCTGTCCCTCCCCAAGTGTTGACTTCAAATTGCTCCCTCCTCCCTTTGCCCTCCCCTCAATCATCCCCCCCTTGCAATATCTCCTTCTCCCCCACTTTCTTATACTGTAAGATAGGTTTTCATGCCAAAGTGAGTGTGCATTACACTCCTTCGTTTAGTCAAATGTGATGAGGGTAAACTTCTTGTTTTTTTTTTTTTTTTTTCTCAGCTCTCCTCTTTATCCCTCCACTAAGAAATACTCCTACCTGCCTCTTAAATGCATATAGTTACCCCCTTCCCTTTCACCCTCTTTCCTCCCACTACATTTCTCTCTCACCATTTACCTTAGTTTCTTTTAAGGTATGGTCCCATCCTATTCAGTTCAATCTGTGCTCTCTATCTCTGTATGTGTGTGCATGTGTGTATGTGTGTGCATGCGTGTACATGTGTATGTGTGGTCCCACCAACTACCCAGATACTGAAAAGTTTTAAGAGTTAAAAATATTGCCTTTCCCTGTATGAATGTAAACAGTTCACTTCTGGTAAGTCCCTTAAGACTTCTCTTTGCTGTTTCCTTTTTCATGCTTCTTCTCATTCTTGTGTTTGAAAGTCAAATTTTCTTTTCAGCTCTGGTCTTTTCATTAAGAATGATTGAAAGTCCTCTGTTTCATTGAAAGACCATATTTTCCCTTGAAGTATTATACTCAGTTTAGCTGGGTAGGTGATTCTTGGTTTGAGTCCTAGTTCCTTTGCCTTCTGGAATATCCTATTCCATGCCCTTCAATCCCTTAATGTAGAAGCTGCTAGATCTTGGGTTATCCTGATTGTATTTCCACAGTACTGGAATTGTTTCTTTCTAGCTGCTTGCAAGATTTTTTCCTTGAGCTGGGAGTTCTGGAATTTGGCCACAATGTTCCTAGGAGTTTCTCTTTTTGGATCTCTTTCAGGTGGTGATCGATGGATTCTTTCAATACTTATTTTGCCCTCTGGTTGTAGAATGTCAGGGCAGTTTTCCTTGATAATTTCATGGAAGATATCTAGGCTCTTTTTTTGATCATGAGTTTCAGGTAGTCCCATAATTTTTAAATTGTCTCTCCTGGCTCTATTTTCCAGGTCAGTTGTTTTTCAAGGTATTAATTTCCTCAGCATTTTTTTGGGTCTCCTTTACCAAGGTATTGACCCGTTTTTCATACTTTTCTTGCATCTCTGACATTTCTCTTCCCAGTTTTTACTCCACCTGTCTAACTTGCTTTTCAAAATCCTTTTTGAGCTCTTCCAGGGCCTGATCCCACCTGCCACCCCCCTGGGCTGGCTGGGGTATTGAGGCCCCAACCTCCACGTCTTTCCCTGATGGCAAGGATACGTCCTCGTCATCAGATCCGAAGGTCGGGATCATTTGCATTTGTTTGAAAAAACTCTCTATAGTCTTATTTTCTTCCCTTTTCTAGGCATTTTCCCAGCCAGTTACTTGACTTCTGAGATTCCTTTCCACCCCCACCTGGATCCGCCCACCTAGTGCTTGGCCTCTGAGATTTAAATGGGCTTTCCTCCTGCCGGCTGTCAATCAGTGAGCTTTAGCTCAGGTGCTGGGGTGGGGGCAGAGCCGCCTCCCAGGCTCAGATCCCTCAGGGGCTTTATGTAGAGACTTTCAGGAATGGAGCAGGTGGGGGTGGGGTGGGGGCCCGCCTCCCAGGCTCAGTTCCCTTGGGAGCTTTAAGCAGAAGCCTTCAGTAATAGAGCGAGGTGGGGGCAGGGCTGTCTCCCAGGCTCAGCTCCGTCAGGTTTTATGCAGGAATCTTCCATAATGAAGATCCTGCCTGCTGCTGGGGGATTCCTGAGTCCCTTCCGCTGCCTGCCGCCTCAGCCGCCGCCCACACCTCTGCCTCCGCCACTTCCTGCTCCTGTCTGTGCCGCAGACGCTTCCTCCCGAGGGGGCCTGAGTCACGGAGATGCTCCGCTCCCCTCCTCCAGCCCGGCCTTCTCTCTCACTGACCTGTAGCTTCTGTGGGCGGAGGGACTTTCCCGGCTGCCGGAGCTTCCGTCTCTGAAGCCTGCTCGGATCAGCTTCTCTGGGGCCACGGCCAGGGCAGCGCTGGGTGTGGGGTTCACTTTTGGGGGTGCGACGGACCCTGGGGACGGGTCTCCAGGGCTCCCTGGAACGGAAATCTCTTCCACTCCATTTCTGCACACCTTGTATTGACCCAGAAGTTATGGGGGACTCTTTACATTAATTCTATGGGCTTTGGTTTTGGCTCTCGTAAACCTGCGTCCTTCTACTCCACCATCTTGGCTCCGCCCCCCACTTTCATCACATTTAACTCAAGGAAGGAACAAAATGCAAACTCATTTTGGTATGAAAATCTGTCTTACAATACAGGACAGTAGGGGAGAAGGGGAGAAGGAGGGTGGGGGGAGATGATAGAAGGGAGGGCAACTGGAGGAGGGAGCTATTAGAAGTCAACACTCTTGGCAAAAGACAAGGTCAAAAAAGAGAATAGAAGAAATGGGGGGCAGGATAGGATGGAGGGAAATATAGTTAGTCTTACACAACATGACTACTCTGTAAGTGTTTGGCATGATTACAAATGTGTAACCTATATATAGTTGCTTATCTTCTCAATGGGGATGGGTGGGGAGGGAGGAAAGAAGAGAAATTGGAACTCAAAGAAATTGGAACTGTTGAGTGTTGTTCTCGCATACAACCGGGAAATAAAAAATACATGTAATGGGATATAGAAATTTATCTTGCCCAGAGGACAAAAGAGAAGATGGGGATAAGGGAAGGGAGGGATGTTAGAAGGAAGGGCAGATTGGTGGTAGGGGTAATTAGAATGCTTGTTGTTTTGGGGTGGGGGAGGGGAGAGATGAGGAGAAAATTTGGAACTTCAAATTTTGTGGAAATGAATGTTGAAAACAAAATAAATAAATACATTTTAAAAAATTAAAAATAAAGAAAAAATAAATACTAGACATTGTTTTCAAATCTGTCCAGTTTTTCTTTGCTTCCTTGTAGGTTTTATTTTGTCCTCTGCTGTGCACTTTTGATCCACCCTTCCCACAAAGAAGGAGATATCTATATCTATACATAGGTAGATGCAGATGTGTGTATACATATACATATATGTATGTGTATGTATATGTACACATATACATCCACACATATGCATATTTGTACACATAAGATAGATATCTATAAATATACATACACACATGTATATACATATTCATATGTACATACATATAAATATGTAAATATATATAAACATATCCATGCATTCACATATATTATACACATACATAGATATCTGTAAACAAACACATATATGCCCATACTCATATATTTAAGACTCTACTGTGCTTATTTCTACTTGTTTCTGTTTCTCTGAAGGTAGATAGCATCTTCTTTCATAAATCCAAGTCCTTCCATGTTTTGGCAATCAACTAGTTCATCACTTTTTACATCACAGAAATATTCCAATCTAATCCTATTCTTTCTAAAAGATTGTTTATGAAAGGTTTCCCTCAATTTTCTGAATTGCTTCTACTCTTGGCTGCATAGGTTTTATTTTTACAAGAAATTTTTAATTTAAAATAATCAAAATGTTCCATTATACTTAACTTTGCTGAGTAAGTTACCCTTCATTGTAAACCCCAGATCTTTTGCTCTATGAAATATAGTATTCCAAGATCTATGATCCTTCAATATAGTAGATACCAGGTCTTGTGTGATCCTTATGGAAGCTCCATGATACTTAAATTGTTCTGTTTTTTGTTTCCTTGCTGCTTCCAATATTTTTTCCTTAACCTGTGAGTTTTCAAACTTGACTACAACATTCCTGTAATTTTTCATCCTGGGATCTCTTTCAGGTGTTGAACAGTGGATTTTTTTTCTATTTCTCCTTTTTCTTCTTGTCTTAGAACTTCAGGGTAATTTCCCTTGATAATTTCTTATAATATTGTATGTTCTTCTTTATTATGATTTCAGGCAGTCTGACAATTCCTGTATTATTTCTCCTCAATCTGTTCTCTATATCATTTGTTTTTCTGAAGAGATCTTTCATATTAATTCTATTTTTTATTCTGTTGATTTTGTTTTATTATTTTTTGCATCTTAGAACATCATTAGCTTCCCTTTGCCCAATTCTAGTTTTCAAGTAATTATTTTCTTCCTTAAGTTTTAGGTTCTCTATTTCAAACTAGTTGATTTTCTTTTCATAAATTTCTTGATGTTCTTGGATTGCTCTTTCTTTTTAATTGCTCCTCAATCCAGTTTATTTGATTTTTATAACTCTTTTTAAGTCCTAAAAAAAATTCTTTTGTGCTTGGGACCTTCTGACATTTCTCATTGAAAAAGGAATGACTTTTTTATTTCCATTATCTTCCTTTGAACCCATATTTTTTTCTATCCCCACAGTTGCTATCTATGATTAGATTCTTTCTCCTTTGCTTGCTCAATGTTTTTTGTTTTACTTTATTTTCTTGCAGTTATTAGTGAGATCAAGTTCTAGTCCCCAGATATGGCCTCAGGTCTTTCTTACTATTATTTTGCTAAAATCTGTCCTGGAGTTCAACCTTGGATTCACCTCTCCACTTCTAAGCCACAGCTAGAATCCTTGGTTATGCTATCCTAAAAAGATCTCACTCCATATGGTCCCTCTAGAGGCTGTAAAGTACAGCTGTCCTCTCTCCCCTGGAACTGAAAACATAGTCTCTGCTCTCTTCCAAGTGCCCACAGCCAGCAGAGATCCCACCCCTCTGCCATTGCACTCACCAGGTGTGTGCTACCTCCTTTTCCCTGTAGCAGCAGCCTAGCCTAGGATATGTCTGTTCAGCTCAACTGTGCATAACATCCCTTGATAGTGAGATGTCCTTCATTCTTCTTCCCTTTATTTGTCACACAACCCCCTTACAGTCCCTGAGATCAAAGTTTCTAAAAGTTAGGCTTCCCCTAGCTTCCCCCAGGGCTTGTTGCTTGTTGATTCCACAGAGCTGGCCTAGAAATGCTTGCACGTCATTCAGGCCAAATATCTGCCCCTGGAGACCAGATTTCTCCTGGGCTATTCTTAGGTTGTCTTTGTAGAAAAATTGCTTTATACTGATTCTTGTTTATTTCTGCTGCTCTACATTCCCTCTGAGGAAATCCTTAGCAGGGGCAGTGAGGGACCCTATCTTAGCATGAACTTCGATTCAATGGACTCCCATGGTCTAACAATGAGATCATCCCCAGAGATGGTCTTCTACCTTAGGTTTGTTGAAGAACACACAGATACCAACACCAGCCACCTTCACATTCGCTCAAGCAGCAGTATTATTTGTACTCCTTACCCTGGAAATTTCCTCAACTCTAGCAATGTGAGGGATAGTGCTCAGAGTTTGACCCAGGTAGAATGAAACTTCTGTTATATGTGGGAAGTCTAATCCTGTGGGCAAAATATTAGATCCTTGAGTGCAGAAAATATTTTGGCTTTGGTTTTTGTATTGCCAGCTCCTAGAATAGTTTTTGATTTAAACTAGACACCTGATAAATAATATTCATTAACTGATTGATAGGAGTTGATGGAAAAATAGAAATTCTAGATCAAAGATAACATACGAAGGGGAGTTGACTTGAATTCGACAAAAGACAGTATTTTCTCAACACTAAGTGTAGTTGTTGGCTTATTGCCACACTCAGGTGAGTTATGTTTAGGCTTGGGGATCTGAGTTGTTTGCAAGGCTAGAAGGGAAATTATATAAGGTGACCGAAAGGCAGAGGCCATATGCTTTCTTACTGCCTGCTGCTCATTCTACATAAGTTGCACTGAAAAAAAATCCAGTTTTTGAAAGGGAGCTACCTATAATTAATGCGACCATTAATTATAATTATATAATATATACAATAAAAGATTATATATATATTATAATTATATTATATGTATGTAATATATATTATATAATATATAATTATATTGTGGCCATTAAGTATGTGGAATAACAGAGACTAAGCACAAATTTTAGTCCTACCATAAATATTTGTAAACTTAAACAAGATACTTATCCTCCTTAGCTGGTTCATCTATAAAATTGGAAAATGAAGATCAATTATGTCTGAGATTTCTTCAATATCAATACCCATTATTCAATAATTATATAGAGAAGGCTTGATACCAAGTGATAATCCTCACAAATCATACACGTTTGATATTTTAAAGACTTTGGATTTTACTGGTAGTGGTTAGTAGACTAATTCCCCATCCTGATTCTTCTTCTGCTCTCCTACTAGGAATGTTTTGTGAAGAGTCTGAATAACTACATTTTAACATTGTAAGGACCTATTTAGGACATTCAGGAGGTGGTACACGTGATAGAGTGCTGGATTCAAAGTCAGAAACACTAGAGTTGAAATCAAGATGGTGGAGAAGCACAGACATGTTCGCAATCTCTCCCTGAAACCCCTAAAATACCTGTAAAAATGACCCTAAAAAAATTCTAGAGCAGCAGAAGCCACAAAATTACAGAGTGAAACAGATTTCCAGCCTAAGAGAGCCTGGAAGGCCAACAGGAAAGGTCTATCACCCGGCTCAGAGCAGAGAGCATCCCAGCATGGGTCATGATGCACAGATGGGACTGGCGCAGGTTCAGGGTATGGAATCACAGGCAACTGCTGAGGTTTCCAGATTCCTCAACCCACAAACACCAAAGATAGCTTCAAAGGTCAGTTAGAAAACTCTCTCATCTGGGTGAGAGAGGAACTTGTTAGGCCCCAACTCCATCCCCAATCTCAGGGCAGCAGCAATCACTGCTGCATCAGCAGTCCTGTCACTTTCAGAGTTCTCAGCCTACAGACTTTGGAGGAATCGAGCAGTTGATCTGGGTCTCAGTCCTGGGGTGAGGAGGAGCATTGGAATGACAGAGCTGGTGGCAGCTATGGAGAGGGAATCCTACTCACAGTCCCAGGGAAGAAAAGAGTGCTTCCAGTTGCTCACAGACTACAGAATAGGTCAGGAGAAGGGTAAACACCTCTCCCTTGACTATACCACCTTGAAGGAACTGAGAACTTACGAGTCTCTGGAGATGTCTCAGAAAACAACTGCACAAAACCTCTGAAACTGGAGTAGTATATGCTCCACTTGACAAAGGACTAAAAAATCAAGTAATTGTCTGAGAAAATTCCCCAAAAGGTAAAACAACAAGACTATGGAAGGTTTTTGGTGAAAATTTCTTTTTTTCCATTCTTTCAAATGAGGAAATCAAATTATACAATCAGAGGAAGACCAAAGCATAAAACTAGAGGAAGATAGTAAAGTAAAGGCTCTTAAATCCAAAGCCTCCAAAAAAAAATGCAATGATCACATTGGGAGAGCTCAACAATGATTTTGAAAGTCAAGTAAGGGAGAACAGAGGAAAAATTGGGAAGAGAAATGAGAGCAATGCAAGAAAATCCTGAAAAGCAAGTCAACAGCTTGCTAAGGGAGACCCAACAAATGTTGACCAAAATAACATCTTAAAAGTAGACTAACTCAAATGGCAAAAGAGATCCGAAAATCCAATGAGCAAAAGAATGCCTTAAAAAGCAGAATTGACTAAATGGAAAAGGAGATCCAAAAACTCACTGAATTAAACAGTTCTTTAAAAATTTGAATGGAGTAGATGGAAGCTAATGACTTTATGAGAAATCAATAAATTATAAAAAAAAACTAAAAGAATGAAAAACCAGAAGACAATGTGAAATATCTCATTGGAAAAACAACTGATTTGAAAAATGTCAGTTAATTTATTTCGGTCTACCTGAAAATTATTGGTCTACCTGAAAACCATGATAAAAAAGAGAGCCTAGACATCATCCAAGAAATTGTCAAGCAAAACTGCCCTGATATTCTAAAAACAGAGGGCAAAACAAAAATAGAAATAATTTACTGATCATTTCCTGAAAGAGACCCCAAAAGGAAAACTCCTAGGAATATTGTAACCAAATGCCAGAGTTCCCAGGTCAAGGAGAAAATATTACAAGCAGTCATAAAGGAACAATTCAAGCATTGTGGAATTACAATCAGGATAACACAGAATTTAGCAACTTTTATACTAAGGGATGCAGGGACTTGGAATATGATATTCAGCAGGTCAAAGGAGGTAGGATTAAAACCAAGAATCACCTACCCAGCAAAACTGAGTACTTCCTGAGTTTTCCCTTCAGGGGAAAAAATGGAATTTCAATGAAAAAGAGGACTTCCAAGCATTCATGTTGAAAAGACCAGAGGAGAATAGAAAATTTGACTTTTAAATAAAACAAGAGAAACATGAAAAAGTAAATAGGAAAGAGAAGCCATAAAAGACTTATTAAAGTTGAACTGTTTCCATCTCTACATGAAAAGATGATATTTGCAACTTATGAGACCTTTTTCAGTATTAGGGTAGTTGGAGGGAAAATGTGTGTGTGTGTGTGTGTTGTATGTGTGTGTATAGATATTCATATCTTTCTATCTATCTCTCTATCTCTCTATCTATCTATGAATCTATCTATCCACCTATCGATTGTCTATCTATCTAGGTATGTGTGGGTACGTATGCATTTGTATATTATATATATGTAGGTATGTATATGCACATGAGTGTATGTGTGTATGTATATATATACACACACGTATGTATATATACACACAAACACACACATATACATACACACACATAAATACAAACACAGAGGGCACAGAATGAGCTGAATATGAAAGGACAATACTTAAAAAATAGACTTTAATGTTGAGTGAATTGAACTAGGATCAAGAGCAAGGGAGAGTTAGAATATAGCAAATCATCTCACTAGGCCAGAAAAAACTTTCACAATGGAGGGGAAGAGACAGGAGATAAAGGGGAATAAGTGAGTCTTACCCTCATGGGATTTGGCTTAAGGAGGGAATAACACACACTCAGTTGGATGTGGAAATCTGTTTAACTCTGCAGGAAGGCAAGGGGAAAGGGAGTAGGTGATGGAAGATAAGAGAAGGGAAAGTAAATTGAGGAAAGGGAGAATCCAAAGTAAAGATTATTATGGGAGGAAAGCCAAGGGAGAGAATGGAATAAATGGAGGGCAGGATAGGACAAAGGGAAATGTAGTTAGTTTTGTAACATAACTATTATGGAAGTGTTTTGCATGGCTACACATGTATGACCTATATTTAATTGCTTACTTTCTCAATGAAGAGGGTGGGGAGAGAGGAAAGGAGAGAATTAATGAGTGAATTATTATAATAGTTTTGCTGGTTAGTCTACCTGTCATGTCTCTCTCAATTCACCCTCCGTTCAACTATCAATTTGATCTTAGTAACATATTACAACATCCCCCTACTTCACTCAGAGCCTTAATAATGAATTTTAAAAATGTTTTTGCATACAATTGGGAAATAAGATGTACAGGCAATTCAGTATAGAAATTTTTTTGTGCTCTATAGGAAAGTAGAGGGAGGGGATGAAAGATGGGGAAGTAATAGAAGGACAGACTGGAGCAAGGGATGGATGTCATACTGTCATGGGGAGAGATGGGGAAAAAATTTTGAATTCAGATTCTTGTGGAAGTGAATATTGAAAACTGAAAAATAAACCATTTATATATTAAAAAAAGAAACACCAGAGTTCACATCTTGATTCAGGAGTTTACTATCTTTATAGCTCTGGATAATTAACTTAACCTCTCAGTCTGAGTATCCTCATCTTTAAATGCAAACATAAAAATAGTAGCAAGTTTGCAGAATTGTTGTAAGGATTGTTTTTTTTTTCTCTATTGCTTTTCAAACCTTAGATCCCTGTGAGTGTTAGTTGTTTTCCTTGTGATTGCTTCTATGTACATTCTTCATGATATCTTGCTAACAGAACATGTAAAGTGTTTAACACCATGCCTTGAAATTCATTCACCTCCAATACTAGTGAATTTCATACTAGGTCCATGGCATTAATGTCATGGCTTTGATAAAGAGCCACCATAACAAGACATTCCATTGAAAGAAATATGCTTTCCTAAAATGCTTGTTAGTTCTCTAGAATCTGAGTTCCAAGTATATGTAGAGTTTTTTTTATTTGATTCTCTTCCTCCCTTTTTTTAATCATAGTAGAGAATTTCTCATGAATGTCTCACTTAGCTCTGTAAACAAAACTTGTCGCTTCTGTCCAAAAGAACCAGATACATCACAAAGATATCATCAAATTACATGGACTTTCGTACATATAGAATCAAAATGAAACCACAGAAGATGGCAAGATTGTAGAACAGGAGAACTCAATCTTACTTTGTACTATGGAAACTTTTGTCAGTCTGTGGAAATCTATGGAGTCAAGGGTGAGGAGGGGAGTTTAGAAGGCAGGGAGAACACCTATTGAAAGGAAATAGACTGTCATGTATAAGGAACATAAAAGAAGCTAGTGCCCTTGAATCCTAGATTATGTGGAAAGGAGGAAGGTGTAAGGAGAATGGAAAGAGAGGAGGAGCTGAGGGTATGCAAGACTTTAAAATCAATAAAGAGACTATGATATTTGATTCTGAAGGTTAAAGTGAATCACTGTGGTTTACTAAATAGGGGGGTGTTGTAATATGTCACTAAGATCAAATTGATAGTTGAACAGAGGGTGAGAGAGATGTGACAGGTAGACTAACCAGCAAAACTATTATAATAATTCACTCATGAAATGATAAATGCCTGCAGTAAAATAGATGTGGTGTCAGAGGAGACAGGGCAGAATATACAAGAGTTTTTATGAAGGTAAAACTAACAGGATTTGCCAAGTGATTGGATATGGAGAAAAGGATGAGAGAAAGAGAGAAGTCTCAGATGACCCTAGGTTGCAGCCTTTGGTGACGGTGGTACTGGTGGCACTCTTAACTTTAATAGGAAACTTAGAAAGAAGCAAGAATTTGGGAGAGAAATAATGAGTTTAGTTTTGCACAAGTTGATTTTAAGATGTCTGAAGGATATTAAGCTTCAGATATCTAAAACAGAGTTGAAAATGTAAGACAGGAAGTTAGGAGAGAGGTTCAGGTTGAATTAGTAGATCTGAGTTATCTCATAAAGGTGATTATTGAAACCATGGAATCTAATGAGATCAGCAAGTGAAACAGCATTGAAGGAGAAGAGCAGAGAGGACAGGACAGAGTCTTGGGGGGACCCTCACTCTTACAAAGAGTAGAATGGATAAAGATCTAACAAAGGAGACAGAGGAATAAGCTATCAGACAGGGAGGAGGAGAAACAGGACAGAGTAGTCTCACAAAAGCTTAAAGAGAAAACAAAGAAGAGGTGATTGACAGAATCAAAGACTACAGAGAGATCAAAAAGGATGAAGACTGAGTAAAGGTCATTTGATTTGATTACTAAGATTGTTCTTAACTTTGAAAATGGTAGTTTCATTTAACTGGTGAGGTCAGAAGTCTGACAGCAAATTGTTAAGCATAGAGAGAACAGAGAAAGTGGATGCACCTATCTCAGATAGCTGTCTGAAACAGTTTTTCCACAGAAGAAAGTAGAGCTACAGGATGATAGCCAGTGTTTATAGTCAAATCAAAGGAGGGATTTTTGAGCATGATACAGACATGGGCCTATTTGTAAACAGGAGAGAAACGGACAGTAGCCAGGGAGAGAATGGGGATTAGTGAAAGAAGGGGAGGGAGTAATCTGCTGGGAAAAAAAATAGAATAGAAAGGGATCATATAGAGTTCTCTTCATGTGGAACAGGGATAAACGAGGATCCCTTCAGGATTCTAGCAACAAAATAAACAATAAATCCCTCATTCTTATTGAGTTATGAGTACATTGATGCAAATGAGACAATCAGGTTCAAAAAGGCCACTGATGTTATCTGATAGCAAGTAAATAGTCCCAAGCGAGAGATATATGAGGACGCACACGCCTCAGTAAAACACAGATGTTATATCCAAAGAAAGATTGCGTAGTCTCTTTCCTCTGGGAGGATGGGTAGAAAGTTTGGTGTAACATTGGCGACAAGTATTGTTTGGAGAAATTCAGTCAGAACTACTGGACCAGAAATGAGAATGGATAACTAGCAAAGATGACGTGGCTTGGCTGGAGTCATATTCTGAAGATGAGTGATAACAACCGTTACAATACAGGGCAGGTCTGCACAGTGTACAGCCTGCAGGTTGCTTGTGGCCCGCCAAAGAATTTTGGGCAGCTGGCATGTGACCCTCGGCAACCAACCACCATCAGTTTATCTCTAGCTAACCTATCCATGGCTGGAAGAAGTTTAGCCTATTTTAATTTTGATCCCTATCTACTGACAAGTTGTGCAGGTCTGATAAAAGAGAAGCTTAGCTTAGAGGATGCCATGGAGATAAACTTCAGGGAATAGGTAAGTATAAGGCAGTATTGTAATGTCTTCTATGCTCACATATCTTGTTCCAACATGCTTGGGTCTTGTGAAAAAATGTGCTAGTGTAGGGAAGTGGGCTGTGATAAGCCTACAAGACATGACTCTGATTAACTTGCAAGAGATCAGTCATAGTGATTTGACATTTTCCCCTAACACCATCCTTAGTGCTGCTTTTCTCTATATGTCCCCGGTTTCTTGACCTCCAGGAGCTTGTGAGGCATTTATCTAATCTGAGAGTCTTTTGTTATCCATGATCAGGTCCTGTGCTTACAGTAAGGAAGAAGACAGAAGATTGTTCCTCTAATAAGTGATTGAAAAGGAATGACAGGCCCTGTAGATATAGCCTTACAATCATTTCTGATCTTTCAAGACTTAGCTCAGTCTCCTATCAGAGAGGAGCACTCCTGGAGGAAGATATATTCATGATACACTATGAATACCTCCCTCAGGGGAAGAGGAGAGAACAGAAATTAATCATTCTATTTTCCCCTTGTTAATGCAATTTTGTTTTCCTTCTTTCACTGAAGTACACCCTTTAGCTACAGTGCTATTCTTTTTTTTTTTAATTTATTTAGCTTTTTACATTCATTTTCACAAATTTTTGGGTTCCAAATTTTCTCCCCTTTTCTCCCCTCCCCTCACCCCAATACCCCAAGCAATCTAATTTTCCCTATCTCCAATCTGTCCTCTCTTCTGTCATCCCTCCCTTCCCTTGTCTCCATCTTCTCTTTTCTCCTGTAGGTCCAGATGACTTTCTATTCCTCATTAACTGTATGTCTTCTTTCCTAGTTGCAACAACAATACTAAACAATTGTTCCTAAAACTTTGAGTTCCAAATTCTCCCCATCCCTCCCTCCCCACCCATTCCCTTTGGTATGGCAGGCAATTCATTATAGGCCATATCTGTGTAGCTTTGCAAATGACCTTCCTGATAGTCGTGTTGTGTAAGACTAACTGAATTGCCATCCCTCCTAACCTGCCCCTCATTGTTTCTCTTCTGTCTTTTGATCCTGTCCCTCCCCAAGTGTTGACTTTCAATTACTCCCTCCTCCCTTTGCCCTCCCTTCCATCATCCCCCCCCCAATATCTCCTTCTCCCCCGCTTTCTTATACTGTAAGATAGGTTTTCATACCAAAATGAGTGTGCATTTCACTCCTTCGTTTAGTCAAATGTGATGAGGGTAAACTTCTTGTTTTTTTTTTTTGTCCTCAGCTCTCCTCTTTTTCCCTCCACTAAAAAAATCTCCTACTTGCCTCTTAAATGACATATAGTTACCCCCTTCCATTTCCCCCTCTTTCCTCTCACTACATTTCTCTCTCACCATTTACCTTAATTTCTTTTAAGGTATGGTCCCATCCTATTCAGTTCAATCTGTGCTCTCTGTCTCTGTATGTGAATGCATGTGTGTATGTGTGTGCATGCGTGTACATGTGTATGTGTGGTCCCACCAACTACCCAGATACTGAAGTTTTAAGAGTTAGAAATATTGTCTTTCCCTGTATGAATGTAAACAGTTCATTTCTGGTAAGTCCCTTAAGACTTCTCTTTGCTGTTTACTTTTTCATGCTTCTTCTCATTCTTGTGTTTGAAAGTCAAATTTCCTTTTCAGCTCTGGTCTTTTCATTAAGAATGATTGAAAGTCCTCTGTTTCATTGAAAGACCATATTTTCCCTTGAAGTATTATACTCAGTTTAGCTGGGTAGGTGATTCTTGGTTTGAGTCCTAGTTCCTTTGCCTTCTGGAATATCCTATTCCACTCCCTTTGATCCCTTAATGTAGAAGCTGCTAGATCTTGAGTTATCCTGATTGTATTTCCACAGTACTGGAATTGTTTCTTTCTGGCTGCTTGCAAGATTTTGTCCTTGAGCTGGGAGTTCTGGAATTTGGCCACAATGTAGGAGTTTCTCTTTTTGGATCTCTTTCAGGTGGTGATCGATGGATTCTTTCAATACTTATTTTGTCCTAGAATGTCAGGGCAGTTTTCCTTGATAATTTCATGCAAGACGATGTCTAGGCTCTTTTTTTTGATCATGGCTTTCAGGTAGTCCCATAATTTTTAAATTGTCTCTCCTTGATCTATTTTCCAGGTCAGTTGTTTTTCCAATGAGATATTTCACATTCTCTTCCATTTTTTTGTTCTTTTGGTTTTGTTTGGTGATTTCTTGGTTTCTCATAAAGTCATTAGACTCCATCTGTTCCATTCTAATTTTGAGAGAACTATTAAATTCAGTGAGCTTTTGAGCCTCTTTTTCCATTTGGCTCATTCTGCTTTTGAATGCATTCTTCTCCTCATTGGCTTTTTGAACCTCTTTTGCCAATTGAGTGAGCCTATTTTTCAAGGTGTTAATTTCCTCAACATTTTTTTGGGTCTCCTTTACCAAGATACTGACCTTTTTTTCATACTCTTCTTGCATCTTTGTCATTTCTCTTCCCAGTCTTTCCTCCCCCTGTCTAACTTGCTTTTCAAAATCCTTTTTAAGCTCTTCCAAGGCCTGAGCCCACCCAACAACCCCTGGGGTGTCTGGGGTACTGAGGCCCCGCCCTCCACATCTTTCCCTGATGGGAAAAATACGTTCTCGTCCTCGCCATCAGATCCGAAGGTCGGGATCATTTGCATTTGTTGGAAAAAAACTCTCTAAAGTCTTATTTTTCTTCCCCTTTCTAGGCATTTTCCCAGCCAGTTACTTGACTTCTGAGATTCCTTTCCACCCCCGCCTGGATCCGCGCCCAGCTAGTGCTTGGTCTCTGAGATTCAAATGCACTTTCCGCAGCAAGCTTTAGTTCTGGCGCAGGGGTGGGGGCAGGACTGCCTCCTAAGTTCGGTCCCTCAGGGGCTTTCTGCAGAGACTTTCAGGAACGGAGCGGGTGGGGGCGGGGTGGGGGGCCCCGCCTCCTATGTTCAGCTCCCTTGGGGGTTTTATTCAGAGGCGTTCAGCAGTAGAGCAGGGTGGGGGCAGGGCCGTCTCCCGGCTCGGCTCCCTCAGGTTGGAAAGACCTTCAGTATTGAAGATCCTACCTGCTGCTGGGGGATTCCTGAGTCCCAGGCTGCTGCCGCCTCAGCCGCCCGCCCACGCCTCTGGCTCCGCCGCTTCCTGCCCCCGTCTCTGCCGCTGCCGCTTCCTCCCGAGGGGCCCCGAGTCACGGAGACGTTCCGCTCCCCTCCCCTATCGCAGCCTTCTTTCTTACTGACCTGTAGCTTCTGTGGGCGGAGGGACTTTCCCGGCTGCCAGAGCTTCCCCCGGAGCTTCCCTCTCTGAAGCCTGCTCGGGTCAGCTTCTCTGGGGCCGCGGCCAGGGGTGGGGGTGGGGTCCACTTTCCGGAGTGCAATGGACTCCGGGGATGGCTCTCCAGGGTTCAGTGGAACGGAAATCTCTTCCCCTATGTTTATGCACCCCCTGCAGAGATTCAGAATTTATGGGGATCTCCTTTTACCTCAATTCCATGGGTTGTGGGTTCGGAGCTCGTAAATGTGCATCCTTCTACTCCGCCATCTTGGCTCCACCCCCCCAGTGCTATTCTAATTCAAGAAAACTTTAAAATCATCTATAATGTATGGAACATTGTGCTAGCCTAAGAAATGGTATTTATACAGCATTTTAAGGTTTTTCAAGTGTTTTGCACAACTGAACTCATTTGTTTTTCTTAATAACCCTATGAAGTAAGTGTTGTTACTATCCCCCTTTTACAGATGAGAAGACTGAGGCTTAGAGAGATTAAGAGATTGGCCCCAGTTCACTTATCTGTTAAGTATCTGGGGTAGCATTGAAAGCCACCAGCTTCTTGGCTCAAGGAAAGCACACAATCCACTATATCAAGGTGCTTCTTAAGATTAACTAAAGGCAGTGCAAAGCTTGTATGAGAAACCATTCTTATTCTCATTGAGATTATAGTACAATAAGGGAATAAATGGAGCCAGATTTTAAGAAACATATACCTAACTGTATTTACCTCAACAAATTCAAAAACTTTTACTTAGTATCATCTGTATGTAGGGTGATGCTGTGACAGTTTCTAAGAAAGTCTCAAAATGCCATATTTAAGTACTAAGAATGATTTATTTATGTTGACTATAGAATTTGTTTTATTTTATTGGTATATGTTGCTTTTACGTCAGTCAGTTCCAGTATGTTGCTTCCCTCCATTATCCAGTGAATCTTCCCTTATTACAAAGAAAACCACCATTAAGCTAAACCAACCAATACAGTAACTGTATTTTATATCTTTATACTATTCCATGCCCACAGTCCCTCATCTCTTCAATCAATGGAGGAGCTTGAATTTCATTCCTTCTCAAGGGCCAACAATAATCATTATAATTATACAGCATTTGCCTTACAAACACTCATTTTTAGAGAATGATCTTCTAATGAATTTAGAGATAAAACCTTTCTCAGTAATAGGACTAGATCTATATGAAGTTACATTAAGATTTTGTTCATGTGGAAAGCAAGGATAGAAATGGTAATAAGTCAATCATCAGCAGAACCAGTAAGGCAAATTAAATGCCTTTTAAAAAGCACACACATGCCTGATCCTTTCTTCACTTGGTAGTTAGCAAAATGGGGGATGTGATATTTCATATGCTTTTTACAATATAACTGTGCACATCAAACACTTATTGGTGAGGGCCAGAGGACTTGGCTTCTTTCGTTGCTCGTATTTTATCTTTTTCCTCCCTTGAATATCATAACTTAGGCAACTGACTTGATTTTCAGAAAAATGTCCATCTTCAAAACCTCTCACCAAAGCCAGCAGACAATGTTGCTATCAATGAGGAATGATTGATTTCACAGCTCACAGGAAGGATTCCTTGTCAAGTTAATACTTTCATAATTTTCTCATTAATTCTTTAAAATCTCTACATCATCTATAATTCTTTCCACTTCTTTGTCCCTCCACTTCTATTATTTTTCTAAGTCCTATAAACATTTTCTTTGCAGTCATTTATGTCTATAATAACAAAAATAAAATAATATTAGCCAAGCCATACTACCTTCATTTTACAGGTAGGGAAATGAAGATTGGTAGTAGCTAAATGACTTGCTCAAGATCACGCAACTAATAAATATCTGAGATAATAATCCCACACATATTTTCATAACTTCAGGTCCATTATCATATCCATGTCCCCACCAAGTTATCTCTTTGTTTCCATTTTCCTTACAGCCACCCCAATTTCAGGCTATCCTAACACTCTACTCTCAACTTGATTAATAGCTTCTTAACTTGGTCTGTGGGCATTGAGGTTACCCAGTGCATATTTTGCCAGCCCTGGAGTCAGGAAGATTCCTCTTCCTGAGTTCAAGTCTGACTTCAGACATTCACTAGCTGTGTGACCCTGGGCAAGTCACTGACCCCCGTTTGCCTCAGTTTTCTCATCTGTAAAATGAACTGGAGAAGGAAATGGAAAACCACTCCAATACCTTTGCCAAGAAAACTCCAAATGGGGTCAAAAAGAGTCATGTACAACTAAACGGCAACAACAAACTTGCCTTTATGACTCCAAAATGTTACTTCTTCAATCCTTTATTTTGTTATTTTTCTTTTGAAGTTTTATTGATATGTTTTACATCATTATTGTCATTCTCTTTCTTTAAGGTCCAATGGGGGTGCCATCTTTCCTTGATGGTTCACCATGATAACCAATACATTTGAGACTACTTAATCCTTCCCAAATGTCTGACAGCTACCTTTTCCAGTTTTACATACCACTGTTTCCCTACAATAGTCAGTGAACCACTTTATCCTTCCCTGCACTTTCTCACCCGTTTGTCTTTGTCTATGTCATTCATTCTTACTCCATCAGTCTTCTTCCAATCGTATTTGAATATCGAATTCTTCTTTATCTTTCACAAGTCAATTAAAATGTCTCTTCCTTTAGGAAATGAAATCATTAGTCATTTTCAGAACTTCTCCAGCAATAAGCTTGGTCTTTTTTGATGACATTTACTGTATCATGGATTGCCTTGTATTGTAATTATTTGTTTACATATTTTACTTCTATACTTCCATACAAGCTATGGAGCAGAGATATTTGTTTTTCTATCCCTCCACATTACTAATATGGTTCCTTTCATATTATAGATGTTCAAAAATATTTTTTGACTCCATGAGTGAATGGGTGACTAAACAGTTTGTTCTGAAAATAGAAATATGACAAAATGAAAGATTCCTAAAATAGCCAATAAAGCAACAAACAGAAGCATGTAGTACTTCGTAATTTTCAAAGTATTATGTGTTATGGGAATTAATCAAGTGAGCACTTGATCAATTTGTGTGATGGACTCCTTCCCCTATAATCTTAATGAAATGGCAAAGTTTACAAAGAGATGCTATATGTGGAACTGGGCCTGTGCAATAGCTTTTATGCTAAGAGGATTCAAGGAACTTCTCTTATTTTCCCCAGTGACTGGTCTGGTCTTATGAATATTAGTTGGCAAGGTCAAAGAGAAAGAATTTTTGTTGGAGGAGCTGCCCTCCCTATAGTATGTACCACCTGTTTCTTTTTCATGGGTTTCCTTTCTCTTGAACTTGCAAACAAGAATGTCAAAATAGAGGGGAGGCATTCCTTCCTCCCCAAGGAGCAGAAAATGGATTTTAAAGAGGAGTAAACGGTGAGTGGTCTATGTTTGCCTAAGTGTTATTGGTTGCCTTCTTCTGCCTTTTGTGTTTGTTTTTCAAAACATAAATCAATGACTAGAAATCCTTAGGATGTACATTTTCAGTCTTAGAGGGTATTTTGCAGATAATCTCCAGTTTATGAGCTCCTAAATTTGACTGTTCCTAAGTTTTAGAATAATGTACTTGACTACCACCAGAGGGAAAGAATTTCCTTTGTAATTTATAATTTGCAGCAGAGAGAGGATTATTTTGCAGCTGAAAGACTAAAGTCATGGGATGTTTGGGCAGATGATCTGGACCTTGCCAACCTTTCATGATTTTGTCATGAATTCCTCAGACAAGATGAATAGAATTTCTTTTTCAGCAATTCCATTGAACTACATTTCCTTCTGGTGAAATCCAATGAATATAATGGGAAATTTGATTGTTTTATTTTTCTTCATTTATTTAACGATTCCTGTGTATCTCTTGTGTTTTATTAGTTTTCAGTGGTGGATAGAATAAAGACTTCCTTGGTCAATATCCATACTGTACATCAGCTTTCATCCCTGATATCATCTTTGTACCATGCAAGAGTTGGGGAATTTGCTATTCCGTTGGAGACACTTAGATTTGAGTCATACTTTAATTTAATTTTACTTAAAGTTTTTCCTGTAGATTTATGTTGGAGTAAATTTAGCGTGAGTACAAAGTTGCTTACAGGTTCTGGAGCAAAAGTGACAATTTTATATAAGATCTCATTACAATTTCACCACAGTGCTGTGAGGTGGTTATCTAATGTTAAGTTAGAAAATTGAGTCTCAGAAAGCCTGAAGTATTTAACCAGGGTGAAACAATTAGCTGATGCTTGAGGCAGGCTTTGGAAAGAGGTCTTCCTGACTCCAAGTCTGGTATTTTTATCTTCTGTACAACACTATTTCATAACTATGTATTTAAGTTTTCCCTAGGACGTCTGTCTGATATCTGTCATTTCTTGAGTATAAGTCTTAACTGGGGAGATCACTGGATCCCAAATAAGGATTAGAGCGGGATAAGCTTTGAAAGGAGAGTTTAGAGAAAATGAAGAAAAATATTATGACTATTCAGTTTTGTCAATGATGACCATCTCTGCTTCCCTTCATCTCAACCTTGAATATAATTTTGTACGGTATAAATAAAATCACAAATAGATATTTGTTACAGCTTAGTCTTAACAGATTTTTTTTGTAACGTAGATAATAGAAAGGGGACTGACCCTATGAATTCATTGGTTCAGGGCACTCCCTCTAGCATAATGCAGGCTAATATGTTCTTGCAACTTATTATCTTAAAGAATTACTTTTGCACATGAAATCAATTTTGAGATATCATCTTACAATTATGAGATTAGCTAAAATGATTAAAGGGGAAAGTGACAAATGTTGGAAGGGATGTAGAAAAATTAGGATACATTCATTTTTGACGGGACCGTGAACTGATCCAACCATTTTGGAGAGCAATCTGGAATTACATCCTCCAAAAAATATTAAACTACCTGTATCTTTTAACCTAGCTAACTCTGTTTCCCAAATGAAATGAAAACAGAAAATTGAAAAGAACTTATATATTCTAAAATATTTATAGCAGTGTCAAAGAACTGGAAACTGAGGAGATGGCCATCAATTAGGGGATGGCTAAACAAGTTACGTTGTATGCTTGTGATGGAATATTACTGTGCTATAAGAAATGATGAGCTGGTTGATTTTAGAAGAACATGGAAAATTTGTGTGAAATAAGGAAAAGTGAAATGAGTAGAACTGATAAAATGTTGTACACAGTAATAGCAATATTGTTATAAGAACAACTTTCAATGACTTAAGTATAGCAAATACTCAAATCAACTACAAAGGAGCTATGAAGGAAGATGTTATTCATATCCAAAGAAAGAACTGATAAAGAGAAGTATTTGTAGTATGATTACACAAGAGTGTGTGTGTGTTAATTTTTAACTTAAATACAAAAAGATAAAAAAATTGAGAGAACATTTCAGTGTTCAGTGCACAACGTCAAAAAAGAGTTTCAGTATAAGACTATGAATTTCCATTTCCCACTGTTTGCTTTTTTGGGGAAAATTGTGTAATAAATATGAAACATCTTTTTTTCAAAGCTACCTTGCTTTTCTGTTTTTCCAAGTTTTCTTTTGCTCTCTACTGTGCACTTTTAATTATTTTGTCCATTCCTCCTTCCCTCCCCACATCAACCTAGATAAGGCTGCCATTAGACACAGATACGTATATACAAAAAGAACATTTTATAAATATGTATATATGTGCACATACACATATACACATACACACCTACAAAAAGAAAAAAAACACAAAGTACGCAGTAAAGAAAAGAAGGAAACAGAAGAAGCACAGAAAAACTTTGAAAACAATGTTTAGTATTTATTACACAATTTTTCAAAGAGTAAATAGGGGTAAATGGAAATCCATGGTCTTCCATTGAATAAGCTTTTTATATTGTGCATTGTATATTGAAATGCTCTCTCATTGTCTTTTTGTATTTAAGTTCGAAATTAAAAATTTTTTTTAAAAAAAGAATTACCAAAAGTATTGAGACTTCTCCAGATACTTTACAAAGTATAGGACTTGCCTAGGGTCACTAAGCCAGTATATATCACAGTGGAACTCATCTTCCTGACATAGAGGCCAGTTTTCTTTCCTTCACACCATATAACACTTTTCACTAATAATAATTTCTGACATTTATATATTATTACCTACTATACTACAATGTCCCTCAACTAACAAAACTAATATCTAGATAGCATTTGAAGGTTTGCAAATTCAAGTTCTGAGTTAAGTCTAGCACCATCCTAATAAGTAAAGTACTAGAAGTAATATTATCCCCACTTTACAGATATATAGTATCAGAGGTGATATTTAAAACCAAACCTCTCCTGACTTTTAAGCCTATCTTCCACTCACTAAGTCATATGGCCTTCCCAAATAAATGGAAAGCTTTTTTTATCCACTTGTCACTATAATTATCTTACATATTTTGTCATTGAGTTGAAAAATGAACATTTGACCAACATATCCGGACAGAGGAATGATCACCTTTTTTGCAATAAATCCAGCTTGTCTGTACCTGTACCATGAATCCTGCATGGTCAGAGAAATATGGTGAGTTGTAGATATCCCATTCTTGACTGCTTCTGCACCCTTATTGATACACAAATTGACTCTGTACAGTGTCTGGGTTTGCTGCTTCACCTGAGGCTAAAATAGCACAGGGTACTAGGTGCAATGGACCTGGAGTCAGGTTGATCTAAGTTCAAATCAAACCTTCAACAACCATACCCAGTATGACCCTCAGTAAGTCATTTAATCTTTATTTGCTTCAGTTCCTTATCTATAAAATGGGAACACACTGAAAAAGGAAATGGCAAATTACTCCATTACTTTTTCCAAGAAAAGTCCATGGACAGGTCAGTGAGGTCATGAAGAGTCAAACATGAAAGAACAACAGTAACTGATAGCAGGAGGCTTGTCTCCTCTCTCAGAGGGACTGCTTCTTACAGTGACCACCGTCCCTCTCCCTCACTTCACAGTTTTCTGTCACTGTCTCACCCATGCCATCACTCCTTAAATCCCATAAATGCAGACCACTCCTTATCAACCCTTTATAGAGGTAAGGGCAGTATCTCTCCGTCTTTGTTGAAAAAGCTAATGTTTTAGCAGTCTACTTCAAAAATGGTATGTAGGAGGGAAGTTTAAGACCAACATCATTAAAATGTCTTCATTCTTTACCCTTTTCTAAGATTTGATGGATGTAAGTGACAAACCTAGCATTTTCTTTAAGCTATCAGATAATTGCTGCATATTTAGCTTCATTGCTTATTGATGGCAATTATGATGAAAGGAATAATCACTTGATGTTTTAGACCCTTATGGTGGTTCGTGTAAATTATTAGTAGTTGTCATAGTAGTAACCGTTGGTCCTGCTCATTTTTCATTTGTCTCTTTCAACTAGATCAAGAAACTCAATTCATTGGAGCTAGAGTATTTCTTCCTATCAGGTTTTTATTTTTCTCTTTGATTGTTCTTGCTTTTTGGTTCCACAAAAGTTCCCTGTTAATCTCTATTTCTTTACTGTTTCCTAGGTGGCATATGCCTTATCTCAGAAGGAAACAACCAACAGCCTGAAATTATAGACTTGAATAGATTATATAGTTACTGCTGATTACTAATACATATACATTTAATATATATGTACAGTTACGTTTATTGTGTGTGCATATGGTTATGTGTGTGGGTAGATGTATCCAGTCTCTATCTCTCTGTGTCTCTCTGCTGCTGCTGTTAGGTAAGATTTATTGTTTCTTTCACATTTATTGAAATTTCAAGGGTTAAGGGTTAAGTCCACAGAGGAGAACAAGGAGCACTGTACAGCATCTCTATCCTAAGCTGTACTGACATCTATTAGTGACATGAATGAATGAAGTAAGGTTGGTTAGTTGGGCTATTGCAGTCACTTTCTCACTGCCCTGATGGGAATTAGAACTCTCTGTCTCCCTGGGGTCATGTGCATCTGTGTCATTTCTTCTCCTTGGTCAGGTCGGAATGCTCTTCAGGCATATATCACTTTTGTTTAGTGTCAGTCATTTCTTTACGTAGTGACAGCTGCTAGAAGCAATGACAAAGCTATTTGGGGCTGCTCATCCCTGAAAGCTTTCCTAAGCTAAAGGAAAAGAAAATCTTAGACAAGTTAATTTATTATCTCTAAACAAGAACATCTTTTAGACAAATGAGGCAACTGTCTGGGTAGCTGGTGGCATAGTGAATGGAGTGCTGGGCCTGGATTCAGGAAGACCTGAGTTCAAATCCAATCTTAGATACTTCCTACCTGTATGATCCTATGCAACTGAAACCTATGTTTGCCTCAATTTCTTTAATTGAAAAATGGGGAAAAAAAGCATCTACCTGCCATGATTGTTGTGAAGATTGAATGATATAATATTTGCAAAGTTCTTAGCACAGTACCTATGGCAAGCTGTGTATAAATACTACTTCCCTTCCCTAGATGTAGACATTGTGTAGAGCCATTGCCATTTTTCCTAAGATTAAAATACCTGAATTCGAAATTCAGAGCAGTTTCTTGCTGCTATTTGATTTTAGATGCTTGTAGCCTCATTTTTTCCCATCTCTAAAATGGGTGCAAAAATATTGTTCCAGCTCCATTGGATTGGTTGGAGAGGATAATGTATTGTAAACACTTTTGTCACTTTATAATGTTAGATAAGTGTAAATATAACACCAATAGCACTCCACCCCCCACTACTCCCTTGGAAAGAAGGATTAGATTTCTACATTAACAGGATCAAAGGATGCCGTATTTAAAACACAAGCAGTACGATTTTATTGCAGGGATATATCCTATCACATCCTGCTTCAGAAAATGAAGACAATCATACCTGGTTCTACACTCATGCCTTTCTTTTACAAAGAGATCTGAAACATGAATATTTATCACTGAAAATAATCATGAAAACATTCAAGATTTAAGTACAACAAATGTCTTCAAAATGCCTCTGTTCCTTCAGGGAAGGTGACATTTTGTCGGCTTGGGACATTTCTGTCATTTTGTTTTTGTTTTTCTTTAGAGTTACTGTTTTTAATCAGAGTGGAATTGGTAAGATTTTATTTCCAACACATAAGAGATGATATCTTACATTGGCATGGCATTCTTACTGTTCCAAAGCACTTTTCTTCAGTTGTTTCCTTTTATCTGTCCAATATTTCTATGTCATGTTGTTCAACAGAAATCACCTTAAATACTCACTAGTTTTCAGGGTCTATTTTATGAGGCTAAGCAAGAAAGAAGATGTGCATTCAGGAATATTCAATTTCAAATCGGAGGTCTAATATTTATCTATGTGTGATCTTGTTCTAGTCACTACCTGCTTTTTCATTGATCCTCATGCCTGAAATATTCTCCTTTCTCAGCACTATTTCTTGACTTCCCCTAGCTGCCTTGGTATATATCTTATTTGTACTTAGCTGTTTGCATTTTATCTTCCCTGTTAAAAGGTATGCTCCTTGAGGGCAGGGCCTTTGTATTTTCCCTTTCTTTATACCCCTAGAGCTTGACACTGTAGCAGATGTTTAATAAATGCTTGCAGATTGGATTGAAATCTCTGATACTGTTTTCATCAACTGTACAATGAGATTATAATATTCCTGCTACCTGGTTCACACAATTATCGAGAAGAAAGAACCTGGATACTCTAATTTTTATATCAATATTGAAGTGTTATATTAATGTGAATTTTTATTACTGTTTTTGCTTCTAAGCTTTATGCTAATCATTTTTTAGGAAAATGATGATCATGCTACTTCCCTGGTGTGTAACTTTTTAAAGGGGCACATGATATATTTTAACTTTTTGTTCTGCCCAATACCCGTAAAAAAGTGAGAGGGCTCAGGATCTTGTTTAGTATAAAAATAGTACTTAAGAAAATATATAATGTTTGATGTCATTTGACAGAAAGTTGGGGCTTGGAGTATTTAAAACACTAGTGTCAAACTTAAATAGAAATGAATTTCTGGGTACATATCAATTGAGAAAACAGCAAATTAATGTAATTTCTGTTGTACTATATATTTTTTTATTTATTTACATTTTAATAAGGTTGACTTCACGCAGTAGGGAAATGGGCTGTGTCTCTCTGGTTTGGAGACATTCCCAAATTCAAATACTGTCGGGGGTCGGTCCTGACTGCCTGGGCGGAGAGGGGCTTCCCCAGGAGTGGCCGCCAGCCAACCAGGGGAGGACACGACCCGGGATAAGGGATCGTGCCTCCCTAGGATTGGTCTGGAGGGGCTTGCTCCAATGGGATGTAGGCCTCGCCCTCGGGGTGGATCGGGATGGCTACCCGGAACTAGAACCCTACTTAAACCAATGCCTTGGGCTGTTCGGGGGATTCCTCTGCACTTAATAAAGTATATGCCTCCTGAAGTAGTGTCCGACTGAGTCCTTCCGCCGAGTCCCCCGGGGAGGGAAACCGGAGACGTCCGGAGCAGAAGCCCACTGGGAGAGAATCACCTGAAGGACCCGGACCCGGGTCAGCTGGCGCCCGAACGTGGGGCCGAGAGACGAGACCCCTCCAGGTGACGTGAGTATCCTGCTCGCTTAAGGGCAGAAGAGTCGGACACCCTAGGTAGACGGGGCTACCTAGAAGAAGGAAAGATGGGCAATAGAATTGCTAAGTAATTGCAGCCAGAGGATTCAGGAGTATTGGCGTGCCAGCTTTATAAAGTCTGCCGAGAAGCGGGCACAAAAATTCATATAAAGGAATGTAGGGAGTGGGTAGTAAAAATACAAACTATATCACCATGGGTTTGCCATGCAGAACTAACTCCTCAAACATGGCAAGTAGTGGGGACACAAATGGCCTCTTATCAACAGGAGAATCCAGAAAGTTTAGGCCCCAAAGATTTTACATTATACACCTTGGTGGCTGCTTCCCTTGATCCGCGACCGCCGCCCTGTGTAGTCCCGCAGGGAGCCCAGACGGGCACCTCTCTGTTAGGTGAGGAGAGGTGGCCTCCTCCCCCTGAAGAGCCGCCCCCGACCACCCATGCTCCTACAGTCCGTTACCCGTGGGATGACCTTGAGGAAATAGAGAAGTTTAGTAAATTGGCACTCAAGGACGAGGGGATCCCACATCAGTATCAAAGTGAAAACAGACCATTCGGGCATAACTAAAGTGAAAGTAAACTGCTCGAGCGCGAATTCAGCTCGCGGAAAAAAGGGGAGTGCAGCGGAGCATGTAGTTGCTGCCTCGACCCCAAATCCCCACCCAGGTCAGACCAGAGGATTACCCAGGAATCTCATAAGCCCCCTGCACGTACCCGACTACAGCAGGCAGTCTTTGAGGCTCTATCCCGTTCTCCATTGTACCCTCGCACCGTGGACCACCACCTCACTTAAAGTTAATTCCAGTGATGGTCATAGATTAGTGATAGGCACTTTGAAATTTCCCCAGATTATAGTGCATACTCAGCTCCTTGCCCCAAGAAAAACAGGTATCTGTGTCACAAACCCCCATGCTTACCCGGTAGATATTAATGAGGAAGAACCGATAGCTTTGGCACTTCCTGTACCATGGATAGACAAGGACTGGGAAGAATCTAAAGGCGATCCGGCCTTTGTGGCCTGGATGCAAGCTATAACAGAAACTAGACCTCAAATAGAGATAGAGGTGGAAGGCAGGGAAATAGTGGGGTTGTTAGACACTGGGGCAGATGTATCGGTCATAGCACAAAAAGACTGGGATCAGCAGTGGGAACTAGAAAAAATTCCCCTAGGGGTCATGGGGTTGGGGGGAGGAGCAACAGCCAGAAAGTCCCTCCGCTGGCTAAATTGGAGAAGCAAAGATGCAGCAGGAAAATAGAGAGGAGGTAGATTGGGAAGGGGCCAACCTATTCCCCGTGTTTGTTCAGCCAGGACAGGACAGACAGCCTCAAAGGGTGCATAGACAGTTCCTCTACAAATTCCTAAGAGATCTTAAAGAGGCCACCGCAAAATACGGCTCCGGCTCTGCTTATGTACAGACGGCCATACAATCTTGGCGGTCTGGGAGCTCAGGAGACAATCATGACCAGATAGGACAGAGAGGAAAGAGGGAGTTGGTACTGTCAGAAATTCAACCAGGAAATACATCCAGAGTTGGCCCAGGGCCTGGTTTTGTGGCACAGCAAAAAATTTGCCCAGGATTTGTGGCACAGTGGTGAATTCAGCAGCCCGGACACAGTGATAGAAGTTAAGCCAGAGTTATAATGTGTATAGAGGATTTCTGACAATTTTCTCTCAGTTTTTTGGATTCTTTTATTGTCTCTATATGTGTTCTGTCTTCACATGTTCTGTGTGCGTGTGTTTGTGAGTTATTACGGTCAGCTCCATGGTAGCTGGACCTTGGAAAGTTATCTCTTTTCCTCCCCCTCCTTCCTTCTCTCTGATGGCTGCAGCATCGGGGAGAAGTATGGGAGAGAGAAAGAGAGGAACTAATCTTATATTATTTAGTTTATGTGATTGCAAGGTGTAGTCTTGGATGGGAAATGCAGGGACATAGTGTCTGTGCAGTTTTAAAGGGGGCTTTAATCAAAGCCCATTAGGAAAACAACATGGATATGAAGTTTAAGGAAAGCATAAAAGTTTTGGAAATTATTTGAAAGTTTTTGGTTAAACTCTCTCTCTCGCTTTACCTTCCAATCCTGGCCAGATTGTGAGGGTGGAGAGAGAGACGAGAGGAGATCTGGGGCAGGCTGATCAGCATTTTCACCTAAATCTCACCTAAAAGAAAAGTATTTTGTATAATGAGAAGTAACCAAAAGGTAGTTATTCTGTTCACATTTTAAGTGAAACGTGTCACTCCTAATTGGATGTTTAAAACAGATCAGGATTTGTTATATTATTTGGCACTAGGCAAATTGGAAATATGCATAAATCTTAAAGGGACACCTCAGCAGAGATAAAGCTTTTGAAACTCTCCAGCAGAATGGAATAGACTTGGCGCCACTGGACAGTTGTCCAGAAGTCTCCCTCCCTTCAGCTGAGGAATTCAAAAACCCTCTCATTCAAAGAAGTTCTTAAGGAGTAGACACAGAAATAAAATTTACTTGAGTAAAGGATGGAACCATTAAGATTTTTTGCCCTACAGTCCCAACTCATCATTCAGCTGGGTCTACAGTGAATTGTAACCTTTATCATTCCAGATTAGATCAAGAGAAGAAAACTATTATTTTGAAGGTTTTCAACTAATTTTTTGTAAAAGTTTAGTGACTATTAACAACAGGAGAAATTTTAAACGGTTTTAAATTTTCATTTTCAAGACAACGTATTGGTAAATTAATATGTAATGGTCTATGAAGCAGAAAAGATCTTGCTCTTTTAATCTGAATTTGTAGTCATTCCTTGGCTTAAGCAAAAGTTAAATTTAGTGTTTGAACTTATTTACAACTTAATTTCTAAAAAGTTTTTTTTTCAGAGTAAATGTAATCAGAGAAGGAGAAACTACCCTGTGAAACAATGATGTAAGGTGGTAAGGCTTAAGTTTGAAGTCACCTATCATAGATTCTACAAAGGTTACAACTTTAAATGACTTTCAGAAATTGATAGGAGAAATTCAGTGGTGTAGGCCACAGTTGGGAATTACAACTGATCAAATGAAACCATTATATGATTTATTGAAAGGTCCTTCTCAATTAAACTCATGCAGAGAATGGACAGATGAAGCACTGGAATGTTTGAAATTAGTGCAGAAAAAGATTATGGAGTGTACTACTAGCAGGATATTAGAATCACAGGACTTGAAAGTAACAATTTTATTCACTGAAAAAATACCCACTGGAGTTTTACATCAAAAATAAGGGATTATTGAGTGGGTACATTTGGCTCAGATAAAGAACAGAGCTTGTGTGCTTTATGCTGTGCTGGTAGCCCAAGTCATACATAAGGCAGTGAAGAGAGTAAGGATGTTAATAGGACAGAAACCTCACACAATATATACTATGTATACAAGTCAACAAATAGAGAACTGCATACAAGAGTTTGTGGAATGGCAGATATTGATTAATCAGAATTTCCAACACGGGCTCCCAATTCCTTTTGGGCAGCAATTTGCCACGTGGCCATGATCTTGGGCCAACAAATGCTCTTCCTCACTGGTAGAGGGAGTTAATGTTTTTACAGATGCAACAAAAAATTTTAGGGCATCTATGTATATTCCATCTAAAAAGGAGATGCATAAATTTAAAACAACATTTACTTCTACACAACAAAATGAATTATATGAAGTACTGCAAGCATTATTATATGTGAAAGAACCTTGCAATATCATCACAGACAGAAAGTATACAGTACCATTGATACCTAGAGTAGAGTCAGCCTATATTCCTGATAGGGCAGATAGTATTAAACAGATAACTATGGAAGTTCAACTAGCAATAAGGGCCAAAACAACAATATTTTATATCATACACACTCGGTCACATTCTAAATCATGCAGTACCAAAAAGCATTAAACCAAACAATGGTCCAGCTTATATCAGTAAAGCCATTGAACAGTTCATGGTGGAATTTTCCATTTTACATGTCACTGGAATCCCCCATAATCCCACTGGTCAAGCTATAGTGGAACGAGCAAATCGATCCCTGGACACCTACTTGCAAAAAGAAAAAGGAGGAGTTGGACCAGGAGTTGATAAATTCACAATTGGCTGTTTATACTCTAAATTGATGATAAATTACAATTGGCTGTTTGGCTGTTTATATTCTAAATTATTTAAAATTCTATAATGATGGCTTATTGGCTGCTATGAAATTCTTAACATTTCCTAATAAGGAGTCTGCAAAGAATGAATCAGCAATAACAAGTACCCTGAAAGTAGCCAGTAATGTGGCACGATGAGAATAAAAATTGATTTGGTCCTCATACAGTGTTAACGTGGGAAAAGGGTATGTTTGTGTTTCAACAGATGATAATAAAGAAGTTTGGGTTCCAGTGAAAAGGATAACAATGATAGAGGACAACCGCCAAGGTGAAGTGGTCACAGGGAGTGAGGAGGTGCTATCAGCGGCGGATGAAAAAAAACTTCTGGAGAAGCTTAATCAACTAGGTCACGACTCCTTTCATTTTTCTCATACTTATCATGACACTCAAAGAACACTGCGTCCATCGACCCAGCACCGAAGGAACAACAGAGATGGGCGTTCCTCACGAATCCACCATGGTTAAGGGTGATGTCATGGAGTGAGACAATAACCAAATTTATCATCCAAGGCAATATTTCTCACATGTTTAAAGATGATGGACTAGACTATGATAATAATGGGACTCTCTTTCAGAGACACTAACTTTTCAGGACTAGTCACAGGTTTCCCACTTTGTCTATAGAAGGGTATTTCTGGGAATTGGAATGGGTTTGGTTTTAAATACATACAGGTGAATGGAACAGAGGGGTATCCCTGGTGTGCCACTATTGTGGACAGAGAAGAGACATTGGATGAGAAAGATACATGACACGCTTATAATCTATTCACCTGGAGGATAAATGGGACAATAGTAGTTTGGTCAGACAAGGACTTTGTGGGACTTGTTCGTGGGATGAAATTTAGGCCATTTTGTAACTTACAAAAGAAGAGAAATGTAACCCTTTGGCATCTGTATACGGGGTTTTTACCATTTGAGAATTGTCACGCACATACTTGTCAGGAGAAAGAATTGATTATGGGAAACTACACAGAAATGTTATATTCATGTCACAATCTTACATACTTACTTGAGGAAAAATATGCACCAAACTTTCCTAGACAAATGTACATCAATTATAAAGGGTCTCCTGAGGTTGAAAGACCTGTTCAAGGACTAGACAAATTCTAGCTATGACAAATTATTCTAGCTATGAGAGGACAAACAGTGCAGGGAATGCCTGCTGCAGCATCACCAAAGAAAGCTAACAACATTACTTTAATGGGTGAAGTATGTCTAGGGAACACACATATATTTCTATGGGTGGAGCAACAACAGATAAATAGACAGGTGGCACTTGAGCTAGCCGCGCTGACCTCTGCGGTAAAAGCATTAGCCACGATGGTACAGGTAGAATCAATGCTTCAAGGGCTATCGTGCGATACGCAGCTGTTACGACCTGCATGCATGACTGCCCTCATGCTTAACGCCAGCACAGAGCTTGAAGATGCTATTGCCAGACTTAATGATTTCCAAAATTTAGATACTTATATATTAAAGTTAGATGAGATAATTAAAAGCATACAAAATGCCACAGACCATTATAAGAGGGATATGAAAAATCAGCATGGACTTTTCCCAGATTGGTTGAGAAATCTTAATGTTACACAATGGCTTCATACAATTTTTGTTACTGGATTGGGAATTGCCCTGTTATGTGTGATTTGTCTCTGCCTACCTTGCTTATTGTCATGTATTATGAAATTGTGGATGAGTACCCTGGAACAACTAAAGGCTGATATACTTCTGCATAAACAAAAAGGGGGAGTTGTCGGGGGTCGGTCCTGACTGCCTGGGCGGAGAGGGGCTTCCCCAGGAGTGGCCGCCAGCCAACCAGGGGAGGACACGACCCGGGATAAGGGATCGTGCCTCCCTAGGATTGGTCTGGAGGGGCTTGCTCCAATGGGATGTAGGCCTCGCCCTCGGGGTGGATCGGGATGGCTACCCGGAACTAGAACCCTACTTAAACCAACGCCTTGGGCTGTTCGGGGGATTCCTCTGCACTTAATAAAGTATATGCCTCCTGAAGTAGTGTCCGACTGAGTCCCTCCGCCGAGTCCCCCGGGAAGGGAAACCGGAGATGTCCGGAGCAGAAGCCCACTGGGAGAGAATCACCTGAAGGACCCGGACCCGGGTCAAAATACCTATTACAGAAGAAGAGCTGAGTCTAGAATTCAGGTACTAATACACTTCTGATGTTCTGTTCTTTCCATAAGACCAGCCCCATACTGTGCAATCTATGAGCAACTCAACTAAAACTTCTTAATAGCAAGCATAATTTTATGAACATTTAGTGGCCTGTAGTATGTAGCATAATGCTAAGCTCACAGAGGGTCTTAAAGAACAATTCAATGTGTGTGTCTGTCCTTCGTTGCTGAAGAAGACCATGCCATCAGAGAAATGATGACATGACTTGCACTTGACTTTGTATTTGAGTGAGGGAGGGCTGTGTAGGTCACCAGCCTCACATTTCCTCCAGAGCCATCTGAATCCAGTGACCAGATATTCGTCAGGATGAATGGAGATGACCCAGGATAGGCAATTGGGGTTAAACGACTTGTCCAAGGTCACACAGCTAGTGAGTGTCAAGAGTCTGAGGTGAGATTTGAACTCAGGTCCTCCTGACTCCTGCACTGGTGCTCTATCCACAGAACCACCTAGGTGTCCCAACTTTCCTCACGAAATATTTATTTCAAAGATAAAAAAACAAATGTGCAAACGGCTTAGCTTTATTCCTCTAGAGCACAGTCCCAGTCCCAAATCCAAAATCTCCCTTGGGCTTGAGTCCCAGCCACCCTGTTTTTCAGGGCTTCCTGCCAGTCTTGATAACTACAACCTATGTGATATCTTGGATAGCAGGTTTCCCAGGTTTGAATTGGATTTGGTGGGGATCACTGCAGCTGGCATAAGAAACTGAGAAGGAAAAACACAACAGAACAGACATAAAATCTATGAAGTTCTTTTCTCAGAGCTAGGGTAAAAGAAGGAGTAGGGAAATCACTTCTTTCTCTTTCACTAGTTGAGCTCACGACATCTGCAATGTGGGCGATCCGTGATCTTCGCCTTCTGGATACAGAAGAAAGGAAGTGATCATCTCAGTCTCTTTAGTCTCACAAATCTTAAATGACTTAGCCTGTTCCAGTTCTATAGTCAATCCATGAAGGCTACATCAACCCACATGGAAGGTCTGAAGAGTGCTTCTAAGAATATTTGGGCATACCCAGGTAAACCCTCTTAAGGATGCCTTTATGTTAGGTGGTTTTGGCATACCTAGATGCCATTAAACATTTCCCACTGTTTGAGATGCACCAACTTAGCATAAATAGGCAGTGGTTCATTTTTTGAAGATAGTCTTTGTCCCAAATACACAGCATTTCTCTGTGATCCCTGGGGAGGTATAAGCAATGGTCTTTTCTTATTTTCCCATTTCCATACAGTAAAATTATCAAAACAGTCAATCTTACATGATTATATACAATCTCACATGTGTAGAAGACAGTCACAATTATCCCCAAATACACAGTGTTATACATTCAATAAAATAAGCATTTTACAAAAATTTGCAAATATTTCTACTTGCTTAGCCTCAGCTTTATTGGACCTTTCACAACACAAAAGGAAAATAAAGAGTAGATAAAGAAAACTGGTTTCTATGTCAAACAGAAACTAGTTCACACAGCTTTTCAAACTACATGGAACTCTCACAGGGATGTGGAACTGCAGTCAAGTCATAAATGATGGTGGAAAACTGTTCTTAGTGGAAACTTTTCCAAAGATGTCCCCAGTGCATAACATCATTTAAGACAAAGTGTGTTCCATTCTATGCAAGGCACAACAAAATTCTCTACCTATTCCTCTAGCAAAGACATTCCCTACAGAGGTCCAACAAATCTCCTCTTGGGCTTTTATTACAAAGGGCACCTGAAACTTCCATTGCTATTGAGTAGGTAAACCATCAGGACAAGAAGACAGGTGAACTCAGAGAAGTAGCAAAGAGTATCAGCTACTTATAGACTTTAGGAACAGGCATTCTTATACTTTTAGGATGTAGGACAGTTTATTTTCATAAAAGGTGAGCAAACTTGCTCTGTTTAAATGCTAAAAGGACACTATGATGGTACACAATAGATAATTATCTAGTGATTCCAGATTCCACACATTAAACTTGATATCAGTATTTATTCTGCATTCAATAATATACAACAGTATCAAAATAAATAAATAATCAGGTATCAATATATAAAAAATTATACAGAATTCAAAAATATGAAAAGCACCAATGTTTATACAGTCAAGTAATTAACAAATGAGAAGTTCACAAAATTAAAGCACTAGAATCAAATGCTCCAATAATACAAAAAAATCAGTATTTAATGAGCAATCAATAAATGTGAAATTTGTTAAATTTGACTAATAGAATTGAATTGTGAGAAGTTCTCATTGGAGAAAAAATGACTATATGTTTGCCAGCTGTTTTTTTTTTGTTTGTTTGCTTTGTTTTGTTTTGTTGGATTTTTTTTTTGCGAAAAATCTTCTCAGGTCTCTCAGTCAATGATTCTCTGTCAATTTGGGTCTATGCTTGGCAATCAGACAACTCAAGCAGCGAATCTTCCCAAGATTCTCCACAAATGTGAAAGACCCCCTTTTATCTCAGACAAAGCCTCACATGTAGCAGACTACCCTGATTCCCACTGCCTAAAAGCCAGGTAGGTTATATTTCACCTTTCCCTACAATTGTCTAATAACCTTAAAGGGATTGGAGAATATTTATGTTCTCTACAAGGGTTTCAGTCCACGCTAACAGTGTTCTTTCAGTTATAGGAAGGATTCTCTCCATTCTCAGGTCCCTTTAACCACTTATTGTCAGATTAACTTTTACAATGAAATATTTACATTCAAGGTGTATCACAAACATACAAGGAGCTTAGCATGCTTGCCATAGGGCAGTGATGTGAAAACTCAAATAGAAACAGGGGCCACGACACTGGGCATAAGGATACATTCAAGCCACTGATGGTTTAAGTGGTAAAAAATAAATGCAACATGATGTTTTATTGCATCTTCATTTATCTATTGACTCATTATTTTTGTGTTCATGTATTTATTTGCTTGTTAGCGAATTATTTTATTTATTTAAATCTTTTTCAGTTTTGGGGCAAAACTTGGGATGGAATAACTTAGGAGTGTTAGGAGAGCAAGTGACCAGTGGACTGCATACCTGACACCTTTGCTGTAGAGCATAGTTCCAAGTCCCAAACTCCCAGACTTGGACTTGAGTCCCATACTCCCTGTTTGTCAGGATTTCCCTTCCAGGCTAGCTGTTTGCAACATCTCACCAGAAATCCTGTCTCCAAGGCTTCCATAACTTGAACTTCCTGATGTAATGGGAATCACTGTTAATATCTGAAACTGAGAGATGAACCTAATAGACCAGAAATAAATATCCTCAGGCTCATTTCTCAGAGCCAGGATAAAAGAGAAACTGAGAAATTAAGATCTTCTCTTCTCTCACCAATTCAGTTTGTGGAGACTACAGTGTGGGGGAATTATAATCTTCTTCCTTTGAGCAAAAGGACAACAACCACCTCAGTCTTCACAATTTTAAAGAATAAGCCTATTCCAGTTACACACTCAATCAAAGGAAGCTACATGAATCCTTGGAGTAAGGGATGAGGAGTGTCTTGAGTTTACAAGACCTATGCATATGCCAGCAAACCCTCTTTGGAGTGGGTCCATATTAGGCAATCTGGTCATACTTCAAAGACTCCTTTTTTACATTGCTAGTTAGAGGCTGTGGTGTAGGGTTTTCAGGGAAGACTACTATCTCTTGTATGAGGGCAGATAAGCCTTTGCAGGACTACTGATTCACCTTGGTTTCTACCTGAATCACCCAACTTTCACTTGTGGCTCCAAGAAGCTGTAGCATACACATTGACCACACCCCAGAAAATTGGGCAGATGGGTTAAATCAGTTTGAGGGTATCTGAGAGGTCTCTAGCTTGTCAGTGATTTGGGGATATCTACCTCGAGCATGTGAAGATATCCTTTTCCTCACTGTGTAATAGGCAAATGAGAGCAATTTGCTCCAATAGCCATGAAGGAAGCCAAAACAGGAGCTTTGGGGCATGTAGAACTTAGTTAGACATTGAAGATGCCAAGGTCATCACTTCATCCAGGGCCATCACCAGTCATCTTGACTTTTGTCTTGCCACTGTATTCCAAAGACTCTGGAACAGAGATTCTGTCTCACTTAAATCCAATTTGTTAGCAAGTAAAAATGCATTTTTAACATTTTTTACCTGCCTAAAAGTCCCATGGATACAACAAAGTAACAAAGCAGCAGGCTTGGATGTAGTGGGAACAGTAGCTACAACCCTGAAATGAGTGGCACAGGCCATAGAATCTTTTCATTGGACTGAAGTGGCAATAGGATTCAGCATCCCCTGAATGTATGAGCAGCCTTTTTTAAGGTCTGCACTGCTCATCTTCTGGCATGAAGAAAGGATTAGAAAAAAATTATCTGTTTCATCCAAACTTGGTCTGCTTCCCTCAACAGGTGGGGATCTTACCTTGTGGTCTCAACACACACACACACACACACACACACACACACGTACAAAAAACTTTTATGAAGGCAATTCTACTTACCATCAATACATGGAAGGTTCATACGTTTATGGACAATAGGAAATCCAATAGACCTGAAAGATCAACAGTGCTTTTGCAAGAAAATAGAGCACACATCACATTCAAATAGCAGTCCTGAGCGAATCAAGACTGATAAATGAAGGTCAGCTTATGGAGGTCAAAGTTGGATACATGTTGCTTTTTTTTTCTGGAGTGACTAAAAATGACAGGCTGATAAGAATGTAACTGCCACTTGCAAGAAAAAGCTGTGCCACCTTCATCAATATGTACACTTCCACTATGAACAAGCCCTAAGGAGATCAAAGAAAAATTTTATGAAGACCTGGAGAGCCTCATTATCAATGCGCCGACAGCAAGTAAGCTTGTATTCTGGGGACAGACTATCAGACAAGGAGTCATTGGGAGGCATGGAGTCAGAACCAGCAATAATCCCTTCTGAAGACTCGTGCATCTCATAATCTCATCATCATTGTTTTCTTCCATTTACCTAAACACAATAAAACTCTGTGGCTCACCCTTGCCACAAACATTGGCATTTAATATTCTATATCAATGTAAGGAGAAGAAATATAGAGAATGAGAGAGTGATGAAGTCAATACATGATGCAGAGTGCTAGAACAAAATAACAAACCTATCCTCTCCAAACTAAATATTCACATTCAACAAAGTGGCAGCCCCAAAGGCAAGGTGACTACCAGAAAACTTAATGTCAATAGATTAGAGCACTTCTCTGAGTGGGAATAGTTCTTGGAGGGGAAGCTTAGCCAACACACAATTGGCAACAGTGGAGAAGAAAAGGAGTGGGAGGCTTTCAGAGATGTGGCATTCACTCATGTGGGGCAGAACATTAGCCAACATCAAGACTGGTTTGACAAGAATTATGTGGAAATTAAGAAACTTTAAAATTAAATAAAAAAATTTGACAGTTTCCCAGCAGGATATTTCCTCTGTCTCAAAGAAGGCAAGATTTAACTCCATCAAAAGTAAAGTGCCAGTAAAACTTTGAGATCTGTAGGATTCTTGCCTCAATAAGAAGGCAGATGAAATTCTGTTTTACATTGATAGTAACAATCCAAAGCACTTTTATATACTCTGAAGGCTATTTATGGGCCAAAGACCTATGGTGCATCTCAACTCTTCAGTGCTGATGGATGATAATGATTAATTATAACTGATATGAAAAAATAACTGATTAATGATAAAGACATGATCTTGTAGAGAAGGGCTGAACACTGCCATAGTGTTCTCAGCAGACTATCATCAATCAATGCTAAAGCCAGTGACCATGTATTTCAAGTTAAAGTCAACCTCTCTCTAACCAAACTTTCAACTGAAGAGGAGGGGCCATTAAGATCCTCTCATACAGTGAGGCACTTGCTGGTGATTCTATTCCAGCTGAGATTTACAATGCACAGTATCCACTCTTCATAAAAGAGCTGACTGAAATTTTCTGAGTTATATGGCAAAAAGCAGTTATAGGGGTTCAAGGATGCCTCCATTTCATCTCTTTAAAGAAAAGGAAAATAGTTTACCCTGAGACAATCATGGTGTGGGGGGGGGTGGGTCTCTCTCTCTGTCACTGCCAGCAAGATTCTTGCCGGAGTCCTCCATAGTAGTCTGATCCTTCACCAGGAAGAATCCACCTGAGAGTCAGTGTGGTTTAAAAAAAGTTGGAAGAGTGGTTGATTTCTTGCTCAACTACCCCAAGAAAGCCAGGAGCAAATCAAAGGTCTGTACATAATATTCATAGATCTAATGAAGGCCTCTGAAGGCTTGTGGAAAATTATGGCAAATTTTGTCTTCCCAGAGAAGTTCATCAATATTTCTGTCAGTTTCACGATAGCATGTTTGCCCAGATTCTGGATAATAGACAACAACCTCACAATTTCTCAGTCACCAATGGGATGAACTAAGGTTGTGTGCTTGCTCCCATGTTTTTAGTATGACATTTTCAGCAATGTTGTCAAATACTTTTAAAGAGGATGAAAAATGGCATCATGGTCAGCTACCATGCTGATGACAAATAATTTTATTTGCAAAGGCTACAAGCTGAAATCAAGTGGAGGGAGAGCTGATGTGAGCCTTCTTGGTCAGACATGATTATGCACTGAATGTAGCCTCTAAGGCTGAGATACAACAAATGAACCAATTCTCTGCTCCTTGTGCTAATTTTGGCCTATGAACACCAAGAAAACAGAGGTTATCCACCAAGCAGCAGCATACCATCCATACATGGAACCATAAGTTACAGCAAATGGAAGAATTTTGAATGCTGTATACAGGTTTGGTTCCCTTTGCAATATGCTTTCCAGGGCCATGCACATAGATGGTGAAGTTGATATATTCATTGCCAGAGCTAGTTTAATGTTTGGAAACGCCAAAGGAAAGTGTGAAAGAGAAAAAGTATTAGACTACCTACTGAACTGAAGGTCCACAGACACATTATGCAGACCTCATTGACACATGCTTGTGAAACCTCGACAGCATATAAGCTCCATGCCAGCAAACTGATTCATTTACTTTTGAATTGCCTTAGGAATATTTTGAAGATCACCTGGCAAAATCAGATACTGGACACTGAGATCCTTTCTAGAGCCTCACCTGAAAAATATTCACACTCTCTTGCAGAGAGTGTAACTTCAATGTGCTGGCCACATTGTTTGAATGCCAAACTTATGGTTGCATAAAAGACTTAGGGAGAACTCACACAAGGCAAGTGCTCTCATGGACACCAGAAGAAACTATACAAAGTCTCTCTAAATAACTTTGGAATTAATGAAGAGACATGGGAGATGCTGGCACAGGACTGCCCAGCATAGAGTGCCATCATCAAAGAGGATTATGTGTTCTATGAACAAAGCAGAGTTGTAGTAGCTCAAAAGAAATGTGAGATACATAAATTGAGAGACACCTCCACTCCAAATGCTCATGTGGACTATTTGTGCCCAAACTGCGATAAAGCCTTCTGAACTTATATTTATTTGACCAGTCACAGTTGGACACACTATACCTTGTTCCCACCATAATGATATCCTTTAGGTCCTCATTAAGAAAAAAGAACAGCAACCAATTAAGGTCAAAAACAGGATATAAACCCAGGCCATTACTGACTCTAGCTTTAGTATGCTTTGTCATTATACCACAGTGCTTCCTTAAGTGGACACCTAACAAATATTTTGAAAAATATTAACCCATTCTAATAAATGAATTCTGACATGCTCACTGACAGAAATTTCCTGATCTACATTTTTTAGAAGGCTGTATGTCAGATGGCACCACCAGGTAAGGGCTCTCATTGGCACAAAGTGTTCAAGTTCCAGGTCTTTAAAAAGCATGACTAAGAGAAGAGGCTGAAGTGAAATAAATGAATATGAAAAAAGATTTCTTTTACTTTTGGATTACAGGGACAGATGAAGAACTGCATGGACTAGTAATTCCATGATATTACTTAAGGTTAGGCATTTCTGACAAGATTCTAACCGTTCCAGAACAGAAGTCAGATACTTTAACAGTTCTCGAGCTGCCCCAGAAATGTAAGTTCAACTCTTCCCTAGCATTTTTACAATTGGATCATGAGTTCTGAGTGACTATTTGCTTTTTCTGATATATTAGAGCTATTGCTGTAACTTTATGAAGAATTACATTATACAACCCCTTAGATCTTCTAAGGGATTGAATGCATTTATGTATTGGGAAAGAAAATTATTCTACTACATAATTTCTTTTCTTTTTTCTTTCTTCCTTTTTCCTTTCTTCTTTCTTTCCTTCTCTTTCTTTCTTCCTTTCTTTCTCTTTCTTTTCTTTTTTTCACAATTTTTGTCAGTCTCAATTAAATGTTTCTGCTCTTGGATTTGCAAGAATGCCCAATTCTGGTAATAAAGAATGTTACATTGGTAGGAGCTCAAATCACAGTTTCTATAATTGAATATCCTAAAATAGTCTCAGTGAACCTGGGAAAAGTAAGAAATGGTTCTTGAACCACAGATTAAGACTCCAACAAGTCAATTATAATAATCACTTACAGTGAAGATTTTTCTCATAAATCAAAAGCAAGAAAATGTAGCATATTGACATATGCTAGTCTATTCATATTCTTTTTACTTTGATTCACTTTATCTACAACTTTTCTTTACTCTCTGGGACTTTCAGTTTCTCAATCACTTCCTATCTGTCTAGTCTCTCATTCTGTTACTGACTTCACTTTTCCATCCCACAAATAGCTAACTTATTATTAGCTATTTTAATAATACACTATCTTCTATCTTGGTATCAATGAATCCTTTAGCATTTCACTATTCTTGATATTTTACCTCCTAATTTTGGTTAATTGATCTATTGTTCTCATTCTTAATAGTGAATTATTGGGAATTATTTGAAGTGTGCCTTGGGCCTTGTTCTGCCTAGGTTCATTACCATTTCAAACTATATAATATTAACTGGAATATCATAGTTTCACATAATTTCTTTTATCTAACTCTATTTCACTTCTTAATTTACTCTCCACAACAGATGTTTCCTGTCTCTTAAAGTCTACACCTCTACTATTCTCTCTTTCTACAAATGAATGCACCTACAATAAAGTTGGAACTACCATAACTAGACCAAGACCTTAGGATTTGATAGAAGAGGCAAAATATAAATCCAAATAGATCTGAGGATGTTAGTGAACCACAAGCTCAATATAAGTATGTGTTTTATGCAGTACTGAAAAAAGCAAATGTAAACTGGTTCTGCATTGAGATGCTTAATGTTCATTCTGAGGAAGCAATCTTTTTTCTTTTTTTCTGTTTTCTGCTTTGGTTAGATGGAATCTAGATTTGATAAGCTGGAGCATATGCAGAAAAAAGCAACTAGGATAATTAAAACAGTGGACATCATCCCATACGTAGGTTGCTTGAAGGAACTGGAATTTTTTAACTTAGAAAGGAAAACAAAATAATGGGAACATAAGAGTTGTCTTCAAGTATTTGAAGGACTATGATGTGAGAGAATATTGGATATGTTCTGCATGGCACACACACATACATCTGTACACATGCACACATACACAAATATAAACTACTTCCTTTTCAGAAGTGGCAGTTCAGTGGGGTTGGGAGAGAGGCAAAGTGAATTAAAGCACCACACAGTTCTTAGCCTATCCAAAAACATTAATATAACTGTCAATATTTTCAATATGCCAAGAATAGAGAGATTAAATATTTAACACATGTTAATGAAATATCACAATCTAGTTATAGTGGTCATCTATTGCTCCTGATTAAATTATAGGATTTAGTGTAAGTCTATAAGTGGAAGACTATTTTAACTAATCATGTATCTTTTCAGTAGACAGTATCTTGCTATTTAACTGCCTCTAATTTCCCATATTTTAAATGACTTGTAATAATCTTATTTCGCATCATAGATACCCTATTATGGAAAGATTTTCTCAGAAGTCTTCTCATAACATAGGGGTGACCTTGGGATCTTAATCGTTACACTGACAGCGTAAATTCTGGGAGTTTGCTCATACTGGACATGATGTGGACATACATTTCCTGAATTGAAAGATGTCTCCTTCTGGATGTAGCTTATCCATACATCCAGGCTCATATCCAAGAGACTGCTTGCTGAAGGAAATTTTTGCCAATGGAAATCCATTTTACCTGGCACATTGTAAATTACTGATAAATATTCATTTTGTATATCCTTTCTATGTATATGTGAAAAATAAAAAAATGGCCCCTACCCCATGTGCTTCTACTTCTTCTGTGACAGAGGCAGAGGAATGGAAAAAGAGGCAGAGGACTGTAAGGATCCCAGGTTTCAGACAGCCAAGCAAGGAATCCATGAGCTTGCCTTCCATCAGCAATAACTTTGTTTTTTGTTTGTTTGTTTCACATATAGTGAAAGTTTCATGATTGATACAATTCATTTCCTCTAGCATTATCTCCATTCATTGGATCTCATATTTAGCATGTTAAACATTAAGTTAATGCTTAGTAGGAAGAATTTATTTTATTGAGTGGTTTTATTTATTTAACGGTAATAAGTTATTGCATTCATTCCATCATTCAATAAATAGGTTTTTATTTCCCCAATGGATACTAGGAAGGGGTGATTAATGAAAATGTTCCACTCTCAAAAAACTTACAATCTTGTAAGAGAGAATGGAATGACTATAATACATATAGCAATAATACAGATAGGATCCAATAAATGTTATGAGAGGGAAAACAAAAATGTTCAGTGGAAGGAGAAAACTTTTCTCTTTGTGACCTGAGGACAGCATGAAGAGACAGGTGTGGTAGATTGATGGATGCAGATTATTAGATTCAGAAAACTTTTTTTTTTCCTGAGCAAATTTATGATTTAATTGGTTAATGGAACACCCAAATGAGGAAACTCCCTTGAGCAATGTGTACCTGCTCTATAATTTAGTCTTAGAGGGTTGCCTGGGGACTCTGAGAGCTTAAACTTCTTACACTAGGTTATATACCAAGAGTTAGTGCTAGAGTTGAGATTTGAATACTGGCCTTCTCAATTGTTAGGCCAGCTCACTATACCATGCTTCCTCTTAGGGATTATAGAGATAATTAATTTAATTCTTTTCCTTTACAGATGAAGTAACCAAGTCTCACTGAGAGAAAAATGTAGGAAGTAGCATTCCTAAGTATAAAACCCAAAGTATGCACTCAGTGGTCAGTATGAATAATAAATAACCTATTTCTTTTCAAGCAATTTAAGGTTCACATAATACTTTACAAATATCTCATTTTATCCTCATGACCAATGGGGGGGTAATAGGTATCATTATTCTACATGAGGAAACTGAGGCATAAGTTAATTTGCTTACCTAAGATCATATAAATATTAAGAATCAGAGATTAGATTCGAAGTCAAGTCTTTTTGACTCCAAGCCTATTTCTCTATTCAGTGTGCCACCTTTCTGCCTCTTTTCACTCTATCATGCTGCCTCCAGTAGAAAGAACAATCTTTATCAATATTCATCTTAAATTGAGCAAATAATGGGAAAATCTAGTCATGTTGCATATGATTTAAGAAAAGGCAACAAAGAAGACATGAAACTTCATGGGTATTCTGGATTGAGCCTGACTAAAGCCAGTCTCTTAGCGGCTTATGTTCAATACAGAAACAGAATAAGACACTTATAGAGTATTCAAGTGTCAGGATAAAAGTTTATTTAGCCACAGTTCATCATTAAGAATTTTTTAAGTTACTACTTTATATCAGGCATTATGTTAAATACTGAAATAAAGAGAAAGGCAAAAAAAAAGAAAGTTCCTGCTCTCAAGGAGCTCACATTCTAATAGGGGAGACAAGTAACTATATACAAACAAGGTAAATTATATCAAGCAAAAAATATTCAACAAAGATATGCACTGAGGACACTCCTAATTGATCTAGGTAAGGGAAGCTCTCTGACTTGGGTTTCCTACTGTCTACCAGCCAAGCATCGTAGAAAGCCTCCAGCTTCTTGTGGTTGCTTATGTACTCTGGTGACCAAGAAATGATATTAATAGCCTGAGTCTTAGTTTCTAAGCCAAAAGTCTTGGGGACTGTTTCTATATCTTTTAAGGAAAATTTAATTTAACTTTTATGGGACTAGGGGTGCAGGTGGTAATATTGAGATATGGTTTCTACCACAATGGAATGAGTGACAATGGAGAGTAACTTTGAAATGTTTAGGTAACATCCCAAATATAAAAGGGTATTATAGATTGTGATGACAGTATGAATAAACTATGCAAAAATAGGCAATTAGGAAAAATATTTGGGAAATGTTGAGTAATCAAGTGTGACTGGAGTCTAAATGACATATTACTCAAGGGTGATGAATATTTAAAGGTACCTTGCATACCTATTCTAGACGGTTGCTATTCATCCTTTGTCTTTTATTCTTCAAGAGGACTAATGATGTCCGGAGGGTGATATCTTGATTTGCAAGTGAATCAGATTTAAGTGAGGCAGGGATACAAAGTCATTAGCCTCATTCTCTCCTCCCGAGTCATCTGAGTCCATTGGCTAGAAATAGGTCAAGAGTGCTAGAGATGACCCCAGATGCATTAGAAAAACTTGGTCTTTTTTAAGCTAACATCTTTCCAGATCTCATTTTGTCTGAGGCAACATGAATACAGTGCCTTAAGACCAGGTAAGGATTGATACAGAAGGTGGCTTAGTTTGCCTACTCAAAAAAAAAATCATTATGGGAGGGGAAGACCTTCAGGGTTTCTGGCCAGAACATAAAGGATTGCTATTTACACTCATTTGGAGCCATGAAATCCCAAAGGATGAGACTTGGGCTGGGATTTATTATTGGTCAATCAGGAATTTCCTTTTAAGACACAGTCAAGTAGCTCCATTTGAATCACAATGGGATTTTATCAAAGTGCAGTTTTCCAGGACTCTATTTCAAGAAATCACAAAAGAAAACTACATAGGACAGAAGAGTTAATTATCCAAGTGTTTTTAATTTTTTTTTTTAAATGATGGGATAATTAGAGAAGAGAAAAAAAAAATCTAGCCCCCAAACCCTAAGATATCTTTCAAAGTTTAAGTGATTACAATTTATATTCCTTTGATCAGAGAACTCACATGTAAAAAGGCCTTAAGACAAGACTGGGGAGTAGACTGTTGCTTTTAAACTTTAAATATACTTCTAAGAAATTTATTAGCTCCTGGATAACCACTTTCTTCAAGTGAGAACCCTGAGTTTATTTAAAGATCACTTCCATGATCCTCAGTAAATGGATGAAGTTTTCCTGTTTCTCTACTACCTTGATGTTAGAGATGTGCTTGACACATGAAAGGGTATCAAGGAAAATTTATTAAAATAGAGTTCAGAGGAGGGAGTTCCTTCTATGTTCATTTTGAATGAATAGTTTTCCAATAAAGTTATAAGAAGACTATCACTTGTTCAGAATAATGGAAACTTCTTATAGTGTTCCAAATTTTGGACCTCTTGCAACACCATCCACTGCCACATGACTTCATCTTCTCCTCTCTGATAAACTTAACCTCAAATAAGTTATTAAGTTTGCATGGAAATTCTGACCCCTGACATGACTGTTAGCTCATGTAGACCTGGAATTTTGGTTATGTTGACCTGAAAGGTTGGTTAAAGAAAAAGCAACAGGCTAAATGCATACATTTTATGATTGAATTAATTAATTAATCAATTCCCTATTAAAGAAAATGGTAACATAATGCATTATGGAGCCAGAAATGTTCTGGCTACTGAATCAAAGAATTGGGCAGCCTTAAATACATTTTAGGACAAAGAAATGTTCTGTGTCCTTCAGATTTATCGTCTCCACAAGTGATTAACTAGACCATTAGAAAGAAATTTCTTAATTGCATAGGTTGTAAGTACAATATAATAACAGAGTTTGACAAAGTTTCACACAGAAATTACAACCCAAGATGTCTGTGTTTTCTTTACCATTAACATGCCACAACATAGTATATGTCTACAAATATTAAGATATGGAAAATGTCCCATTATTCAAGATAGTGTCTTAGGTTAAAGGTCTCTTAAGGAATGTTGTCAGCCCTGGCTGGCTTTTGTTGACATAGGAAGAGGCATTCTCTGAGTTTGCTTCAGAGAGAACAAAGAGATTATTCCAATATTTTATATTAAACATTATCAGTTAAAAAAGGCAAACAGGTTAAATGCATATTGTTTATTCCCTAAAGCTAATGGTTACATGATCATGGAGCCAGAAAAACTTCTGATTGCCTAATACAAGAATGACCAGGCTTAAATCTGTTGTCTGTGTTCTTCAGATTTGTGGTCTCCATGAGTAATTAACTATATCATGAGAAAGGAATTCCTTAATTGGATAGGTTGTAAATACAATAAGATAAGAGAGTGACCAAGGTATTGATTGAAAGTACAACTCAGAACACTTGTGTTTTCTCTATCATTGACATGTCATAACATAGTACATGTCCACAAGGTAATAAAAAAAAAAGTTCCACTATTCAAGATAGTGTTTCAGGTTCAGGGTCTCATAAGGAATGCTAAGCCAGCCCCATTTGGCCTTGTTGACACAGGAAGAGGTATTCTCTAAGTTAGCTGCAGAGAACAAAGAGACTGCTAGATCCAGGATCTTCTTAATTCAAGCTCTGGCCCTTATTAAAGTAAAAAATGATATTAAATATTATCAGTTACAACCCTGATCACCAAAACTGTGGAAACAATTTCTTTGTTTCCATGCTTGATATCCCTGAAAAGAGCACATAATCCTCTAATAATTTTAAGGTTTTTGTGAGTGTTTTGTCTTTTTGCTGCTACTAAAATATGAGGAAATACATAAATATACAGAGAAAATATTTGTCATGTGCTTAACAGAATGCCTGGTAATATAGTAGGCACCCAATAAATTCTTATTTCATTCACAGATTTAATTGTCTCTCCTCTTTCTTTGAGCTGTTCAGCATAAGAACTGCATGTGGCAACTCCTTCCATCAAAACAGAAAACTGGATCTGCCTTGTTACATAAAGTCTTAGAGAGTCACCAGATGCCCACAGAAGTTGCGACTTGCTTTGGTTCATCCAATTAGTAATTGTCAGAGGAAAGAGGGCTTTCTGAACTCAAGTACAAAATTCTATTCATTCTTCCATGAGACTTCTGAATGGAGGAAGCACACAAACTTTTAAGATCACAAATAAGAGGGGAAACATTAAAAAAAGTAAAATTAAACTAAGCTTGTTTTTTCCTGAATGTGGAGCTGAACTTTGAGCTTCATATAATGACATCTCTTTCATTTTACTCTTAACTTTCTTGGAGGGCCATTTTGTCTATCATTTCCAAAGCTGTTGCCAAAATGTGTTCATCCCTAAAGTTAAATGATAAAAATTAAAATTTTAAAATAAAACTCTTTTGAAGATGTGATATGCCACCTTCTTTCATAGTGCATAGGGAAACTAATAATGGGTTACTTTGGTTTATATGGGAAGTTAGGTGGCATAGTGGATAAGGTTCTGGACCTGGAGTCTGGAAGACTCATCTCCCTGTGTTCAAATATGGTTTCAGATACTAGCTATGTGACCCTGGGCAAGTCACTTAACCCTAGTTTCTTCAGTTTTCCTCTTCTATAAAATGAGATGGAGAAGAAAATGATAAACCACTCCAGTATCTTTATCAAGAAAACCCTGGATGAGGTTAGGAGAGCATGAATGAAGAGACTGAACAACAGTGTTTGTTTACATAAAGGCCTCTTAAAGGATCATTTAAATTCATTTGCCATACCAAAGAAATCAGAAAAAAAAAAACCATGGTTCATTATCTACACATATGAAAGGAGAGAGATATAATAAAATCTTTTCATTGAGTCTAGAAGCCCAGGAACACATAAATTGAGAGCATTCTTTGACCTTGTTTTCACTGGCAGACACATTTCCCCCTCCTTTTTGGATGAGAAGTTTGGATCAGAAGTTCCCAAAGGTCCCTTTCAAACTCTGAACATCTTTGACTTCCACATTGATCTTTACCAACCTTGAACCCCAACAGAATTTATGATTTATATAGCCTTTAAAAGCACTTTAAAAATTACTTTGTATATTCTAAATCAGCTGGGCAAATTTTTCTCTTGATATTGTTATAAGCTCCATGTTCCAGTTAGGAAAATACCATTCCCATGCTAGCTCATCAGTGTTCTAGACTAGCAGAAAAGCATCATTTCAGAAGTTTTCGCTATTCCACCCTTGAAGTTGTATGGTTCCAATTCTTTATCACTATAATTATCGGTATGTTTGATGATTTGTTTGTTCTCAGACACCAGCCCTAGAATCATATCTTTCCTCAGTCCAAAGACCCTATCTCTGTTGATAATTCATGAGTGGTCCCAGTGAGGCACACTATCTCTCCTTGTTACAAGAACAAGCTGACCACTGTAGAACTTTCTTTGTATGAATAGAACTATCTTGTATCAACAGAGCTATTATGCACTGATTCCTGTGGTTATTATATACAGTCCAGAGATCATGCCATAGATATCAATTCCCAAGGCCATCTTTTTACAGACTTATAGCAGACCAAATACATAACCTAAAAGCATAAGCTTCCACTTCTTCCCCTCTCACCCCTTTTCCCTAGTTCCCAGTAATGAATGATACCTGTGCCCAAGATACAGAAACTGTATGTTCATCAACTAATAAGCATAGTTGCTACACAATTCACTGAGTCTGTGGTGGGAAGAACTTGCTGAAGGGGTGGAGCAAGAAGGGTGGAATAGAGCAAAGCTGAAAGGATATTAGTCAGAGAGCAGTCAGACCTGAAGGATACAGGCAAACAGGCAGGTGGCTGTGAGTAAGACAATGGCATCTTGTTTAAGAGAACCTGTTTGTGATTTATTTAAGGGAGCCTGTTTGTGGGAAGTCTAAGAGGGGGAAGGTTTGGGAATGGTAGTACCCACTGCATTATTATTATATATGGATTTATTTGTTGCTGTGATGGATTTGGCTTTCTGGAGTCTGAATAAATGCTTTGGTTCTGTCTTTCATATGGAGAGTCTTTTGCATTTTGTGATTCAGAATTACACCACGATATTCATGACTGCTGTAGGTTCTATGAATATCATATTGGCACAATAAATGGCAACGTGGACTTAAAATATCAAACCTCTATTTGGAGATAGAAAGGTAGAGGAGGTAGAAGAAATAGATATCCTAAGGTGAGAGGATTTGCCTTATTTCTCCCTAGCAAGAGAATGGGCTAAAGGCACAGGGCTTTATGAAAACTGGGAACCAAGACTACAGAAGGGAAAATCCAGAGACTTAGAATGATGTTTGCAGGGAATACCAATAGAACCAGGGAAAGAAATGTCAGGGTTGTGTATAGGAGGCTGGGCCTTGATAAAAACCTATCAGATTACTTGTAAAAGCAGAGACAAGCTCCTGGAGAAGGCGCAGATGGAAAGGGAATTGGCTAGTTTGTATGAGATACATTTTACGCTGCAGCATTCAAACTGCCCTTTAAAAGATCAAGTTAGAAAGTCTTAGATGGTAAAAGAAAAAGTTGTTCTTAGTTTAACTCAAAGAAAGAATCAAAAAAAGGAACAAGAAGAAGGTTGCTTGGGAGGCTTCTCAGGCAGAAACATAGCCAAGAGAATTATGGGGGGGGGGTGCCCACATATATTTGGGGAGGTAATTGAGGGTTTTATTCAGAAGGGGGTCACAGATATTTTGAGTCAGTTCAACCAATGGATGGGAGAATTACTGGTAAGAATCAGTGAAAAAGATAAATTTTCATCAGGGAAAAGAGTAAATAGCCAACAGATTCAAAATCAGACTAGATTTACAAGAGAAGATTTGTTTACTGCTCTATTGAGAACAGGAGTAGATTTTGGAAGAATAGATGGTATTCCAACTACTGAACTATACAAAATGGATCAAGAAAAGAGGTTTGATATTTGATTGAGCAAGGAAATAAGGACTCCCCTACAGATTCTCCTAAAACATTGCATCCAAGTTCATCATACTTGCAGGGAGATTAGAAAGTTGTTCAGGCCCCCACTCAGATTAAGTAAAGTATACCTCTAGCCCGAATGATGATCTCAAAACTGCAAATCAGAAAAGAGTAGACAACAGTGAATGAGGCTATGATACTACATTCATGGACTCCAGATGCATGGCTGACCCTATTTCTATCCTGTTTCTGTTTATTGTCTCCTTGTTCCTTTTTGGCTTTTTATCTGTGCCCCTTGTTTGTCAGATTTGTTGCAAATTCCTGATTGCTTCAGCCAGATGTCACTCTATGGGGTATGATGGAGTGCTTGTGCTTAAGCCCCATCCTAAGATATTATTTTATGTGCTTATTTTTTGACACAAGTTGCCTAAGATATTGTTTTATATTTCTATTTTCTATTATTCCTGTTAAAGTTCTGTTGATACCTGTTGCCCCACTGACCTATGTAATGAGTAAGAAAGATTTGGGGGCCTAATGTATTGATAATGAGTTTTTGCTTGTCGTTAACATACTTTTGCTTTTTAATGTAAAGATTTTTCCCATGCATTAATTGGCCCATGGAACCTGCTTGGGTCACATGGAAGCCTGAATCACATGAGTCTGTGGTAGGAGGAAATTCCTTAAAGGGTGGAATAGGAAGAGGTGACCTAGAACAGACCTGAGAGGAAATTGATCAGAGAGCAGTCAGGACTAAGGATGCAGGTAGCTGGCTGTGAGTAAGAAAAAGGAATTTTGTTTAAGGGAGTTGGTTTGTGGGAAGCTTAACAGAGGGAAGATTTGGGGATGGTAAATTATTATTGTACATGTATTTCTTTGTTGCTATGATAGACTTGGATTTCTGGTGTTGGGATTTGGCTTTTTGGTATCTGAATAAATGTTTTGGCTTTGTCTTTCATGTGGAGTGTCGTATTTCTCAATCAGAACTGCACTAGCATATTCATGACTGCTGTAGTAGCTATCAGTATCATGTTGGTGCTACAATTGGTGAATAAGGAAGGGTGGAGCAGAGCTGAGAGGAAGTTGGTCACAGCAGTTAGAGCTGAGGGAAGAGAGGAAACAGGTAGTGTGAACTGTGAGTGTTTGTTTGTGGGAATGCCGTAACAGGGGGAAGACTTGGGGATGGTGGTGCCCCTTGCCTTGTTATTGTGTATAGATTTCTTTGTTGTTATGATGGATTTGGCTTTCTGCTCTTGAGTTTCAGCTTTATAGTGCTTAAATAAATGTTTTGCTTTTGTCATCCATGCAGAGAGTCTGTTTTGTTTTGTTACTCAGAATTACTTTCAATATTAATAACCACCATAGGTACTGTGAATATCATATTGATGTTACACTTACCTTTCACAGAAATGGAAAAAGTTTGGTCTCCAAGACCTTAAAAAGGAATATCTTGTCTGGCCTCAATGCTATTTAGAGGACCAAGACAAAATGCCTAATTTGTTTAGGGAATTTCTGACAAGCCTTTTTGAACTATTAGATTATCCCTATCATTTTCTGAATCATCCTCTCTGTATTTGTGTCTCTGTGTGGTATGAGTGAGTGTCTGTGTGTAATCTGACCATCTGAATGGTTTAAAGTACAGTCAGCCAGCAAGAGCAGCCTCTAAAGTCTGATAGATGGAATTTTCTTGGAATGTCTCTTCCTCTCCCCTTATCCCTCCTTGTCTAACTGCCGCAGCCTTAGCATAACAGGTGGATGGAAGAGAGAAAAAAATACTTTATATTTAGGTTATATGATTGATAAAGGCAAGTAGAGGAGGATAAGATAAGTATCAGATCAGAATTAGAAAGAAATTAGATATGCTCAGTTTTAAAGGCATTTTAAACAAAGTCCAGCAGAGTGATAAGTAGATAGAAGGAAGGTAAGAAAGTTTAAGAATGTAGGAATGACAGGAGCATGGCTAGAAAGTAAGGAATAATCTCTTTTCACAAACTGTGAGAAAAGAGGTTTTGAGATTAAATGGTTGGAAAGTTTTGGCAAGTTGTTGGGAAAAAAAGTCAGTCTACATTCCAAATGTGTTGAAGTTATCAATGTGGAGGAATACACAAAGAAAGACAGAGACAGAAAAAGAGAAAGAAAGAGAATCTTTTCTCTTGAAATTAAAGAGAGGCAAGTTGACTAGAACTTAACTATTTCCTGTCTCACCTGAAGAGAAAAAGTTGTTTTCCAGGATGCAACAAAAAGATAACTGAATTCATTCTGGTCTTGTTTCAAGTATCTCTCTTAATTTGATATCTAAGATGAGTCAGAATTTACTTTTCTGTGTAAGGTAATTTGGTAATGCATTCACTTAATTGGTAATGGGTTTGTTTCATGTTTGAACTTGGTAAACATTTGTGTTAATTCCAGAAAGTATGTGGTTTATACCAGTCCATAGAGAAAATATTACGGGGTAGACAGACAGCCCTTTTTTGGGGGTCCTTGTCAACTTCCCTTGTTTTGTAAACTTGCTAGGCCCCTGGAAATTATCTGTGTGGGCAAGGTCATCAGTACCAGGGAAAAGGGCTTGTTTGGGTTATAGAGTTCCCAAACAATGAACTTGGCTTGCTCAAAATTTGCAAGTTTATGTACAATAGTTTAGGACCAAATATAATTATTTTTACTCTCATAGATTTCAATAAGCATTAAAAATTTACCAGGACTCACAAAAGAGATTTCACTTAACATCTTTACTCTCAAATCTAGATTTTTCCTGGAATAAAGGCCAATCATTTCTATCATACATAAACTTGCAACAAGTTATGTGGTGAGACTTACTGTTTGAGGTAAAAGGTTCTTGGAACTGCAATAGATTTTTTTTTTTTTTTAGTTTGAATTTGGGTAGAGTTGTCTGCATAAAATCAGTATCTGGGAGAATGCCACAAATTACTCAGAAGAAATGTGATCCTCTTTTAGGTAGAGGTTTTAATTCTGGGGAAAAGCTGAGAGGACAACCTAGGCATAAATCTAAGGTGGAATAGTGTTCCTTTGAAAAAAGAATGTTTCCCACCTGGCCATTCCTGTGTTTGGCTATGAGGTGGAATTGATATTGCATGGTTAGAGAACTACTACTCTTATCTGCATTCATATAGAGCTAAGGATGTTTTATCTGTCATATTTGGTATAATCATGTTTTAGATTTTTCCTTCTATAGCAAATTTGTATAATCAGAGTAAGTGGTCAGTAAAAAATATGAGAACAATGTAAGTTTGTGAGTCGTTGCTGTCTGATCTGAATTTGTAGTCATTTCATGGCCTAAGTAAGAGTTAATGTTTGAAGTTATCATATAAGTATATAAGATTCAATTCTGAAGTGCCTCTTTCTTCCATAGTGAATATAATTAGAGAAGGATAAATATGTTTGTGACACAAGGAAGTGAATCTATTAAACTGTAAGGTTAAAGGAACTTTTTTTGTTGTATTTCAGTACAGTTGTGTTAGTGAAGAGTAATAACTTATGAACTATCTTGTGTTATGGTTGAAATGAAAAGCTGAGTAGTTTGAGTAATGGGTTCAAAAGATTAGGAAAGAAGAAGACTTGATTGAAAATATGGAAGGCAGATAAGACGGTCTAGGGACAAATGGGAGACATGCAAGCCCCTCCTGTCCCTAGATATTTGCTCTGGGTAAGTTTGTGTCAGTTTCAGATGGTTTAAGTATGTTGAGAGGGTGTGAGGAAGTTTGACTATATTTTAAGAAGAAAGGAAAATTATGTAGCTTGATTTGAAAGTTAGCAGCTCGATCAAAATTTAGATGGTCCTGTTCGAAGGATACCAGTCCATATTTACCCCACCTCTGGTCATTTTCTTCCCAGTCCATTTTGTCTCTTGTTTGCTTAACTTCTTTGCCAGATTTGTCTCCTTTGGGCTCTAGGACACTCAATTCCAGGTGATTGCTCAATCTGTTTACCAAGTTTTGTCTGAGACCACAACACAACACCCCTTGGTCAGGTTCAGAACACTTGCTAAAGAGCCAGTCCCTTCGATAGGACCCTATGACTCAGAGACAGCCCTATATCCAATCTCAGTACGCAGCAATTTTAGAAGCTGAGACCTCTATCTCTTACCCCCAAAGATTTTGGGTCCCATTTATTTGAAGAGGAAATGATGGGGTACTTGGTCTTGGACCTCAGCCCTAGGATCACAGCTCTCCCCAGCCCAAAGACCATATCTCCTGCAGTAACTCATGAATGGACCCAGTGAGGCAAGCTATCTCTTCCTGTTACAAGAACAAGTTGACCTCTATCGAATTTCCCTAGTATGAACAGGCTTGTCTTGTATCAGCAGAGCTATCATGTACTGATTCCCACAGTTAATGCATAGAATCCAGAGATCATGCTATAGATGTCAACTCCAACTATCTTATTACAGACATAACCAATCAAAAACACAACCGTTTGAAGTCCTCTCTTCCACCCTGAGTTTCCAGTAATGAATGACACCTGTGCCCAAGGTATGGAAGCTGCATGTTCACCATATAATTAACATAATTGCTACACAATTCACTGAACTTTTTCTATATAAGCTTTAGCATCACGCCTGTTAGGTTGCAAGTTCTGTCTGCCATACTAGAATTACAACAAACTTTTTGCCACTTGACTGAAAGACTGCTTGAATCTGTGATTTCTTTCCAGACAACTCCGCCCTGCACCCCTAATACCACATCAGGTTCACTATATCAGAACCTACCCCACCTGAAAAAAAGCTATCCTGGTATGATATGATGAACAGGAAAGAGAGAAAACGCACAGTTTGGTGTTGATTACATTAATATTTTATTAGAAGGTGCTTTGTAAATTGAAGATTGATTGCAAACAGCAGGCAATCAGTGTCTATAGGAAATTATGGAATTCTGTTGACACTTGGCTTCCTTTAGAACTTGTACCAAGGTTTCTAGTGCCAAGAGGCAGAATGAGGAAGGAACCCTCTGAAGTCCTCCCAAATTCCCCTCCAAACAACTAGAAAACCACCCCAGAATTGAGCTAGGAGCAGGGAAGCAGCTTACCAGCATAGCAGAAAAGATGTGTCTCTCTGGGGTGGGAGGAGAATGAGTTCCAAAAGTAGTAATAGCTTAGCCTCACAGGAAGGGGCCTGCAGCAAGGCTCCAGGTGTAGTTCAATAAGGTGAGGTTCCATCCTCCTGCTGACTAGCACCCCTCTAGGCAAGTGAACAGTCTGTGCAGTGCAGGAAGGCCTCACCCCCAGCACAAGCCACAGGTGAGGCCTTGATCCCATTGCTGACAAGTAGTGAAGCCCTGCTCCAGAATTGGCCAACACTGACACCCCACTCCCAGGGCCTACCAACAGAGAGACCTTGCTTCTATAACAACCCCGTAGCAGGGCCCAACTTCTGGGGCGGACCAGCAAAAAGAGCCCTAATCCAGGGTGAGCCACCAGAAAGACTCTGTTATCATAGCAACCCAGAAACAGGGCACCACCCCTGGAATCAAGCAGCAGCTAAATTCCATACTTAGGAGAGGCCAGGAGGGAGCACCTCTTTCCCTCACCCAGAAAGCAAGTAGCTGACCATGAAGCCAAGAGTAATTCAGCAGTAAGACCCAAAACTCCAGGACGAAAGATTTGGGACAGTTAGAACCAGAGTTCACAAGAATACAGTCACAAGAAAGCAGAAAAAATGAGCAAAGAAAAACAAAAAAGAGCTTAGCTATAGTAAGTTACTGTGGTAACAGGGAAGTTGGAGGCATAAACCTAGAAGAGGACAGTAGTGTCACAACGGCTACATGTGAAGCCTCAAAGGAAAATGTAATTTAATCTTGAGCCCAAAAGTAATTCCTGGAAGAGCTTAAAAAGGATTTTAAAAATCAAATTAAAGAAGTAGAAGGAAAAATTGGGAAAATAAGTGAGAGGAATGCAAGAGACTCATGAGAAAAAGACTCAATAGAATGAGGAAAGATAAACAAAAATTTTCTGAGGAAAATAACTATAAAAATATAATTGACTAAATGGAAAAAGAGGAGCAAATGTTCCCTAAAGAAAATAATTACTTAAAAATTAAAACTGAACAAGTGGAACCTAATGACTCTATGAGACATCAAGATGTAATTAAACAAAATTACTATTGATCAGAGAAAATACAAATTAAAACAACTCTGAGGTGCCACCTCACACCTCTCAGAGTGGCTAATATGACATAAAAGGAATATATTGGATGTTGGAGGGAATGTGGGAAAACTGGGACACTAATGCACTGTTGGTCAAGTTGTGAACTGATCCAATCATCCTGGAGAGTGCTTTGGAACTATATCCAAAGGGCTATAAAACTATTCATGTCTTTTGTTGCAGCAGTATCACTAAGCTTATATTCCAAAAGAGGGGAAAAGATCTATTTGGACAAAAATTTTTGTAGCAACATTTTTGTTGTTGCTAAGAGTTGGAAATCAAGGAGAAACTCATCAATTGAGGAATATATGATTGTGATGGGATATTATTGTGCTATAAGAAATAGCAAGCAGTATGATTTCAGAAAAAAAAAAACCCAGAAAACTTGCATGAACTGATTCAAAGTGAAGTGAACAGAACCAGGAGAATGCTGTACTCAATAACAGCAATTTTGAACATGAAGACTTTTGAATGACTTAGCTATTCTCAGCAATACATTGATCCAAGACAATCCCAAAGGACTAATGAAGAAGCACACTATCCACCTCTAAAGAAAGAAGTGATATTGCTTGAATACAGATTGAAGCATACTATTTTTCACTTTTTTTCCTTTCATTTGAGTCTGTGCAAAATGACTAACATGGAAATGTTTTACATAATTGCACATGCATAACCTACATTGATTGCTTACCATCTCAGGAAGGGGAAGGAGTGGGAAGGATAGAAGTCAGAACTCAAAACTTTAAATAAAAATGTTAAAACATGGAGAAAAAAGAACTTGTACTAAATATGTAGGAAAATCATCCAAGCATTTTAATTTCCTAATTTAAATGGCATCACTCACTTAAGCAGTTTAGCTGATTGTAATTATGAAAATACCAGTCATGCCATGCATTTAGTGAAGGTTCACAAGTCCTCCGGCAGTCCAGGTTATTAATAGATGTAAATATGCTCCTTTTTCATTATTAATGTCAGGATTTTTTTTAATATATGAAATCATTGACACTGAGATCATGAATTTTTTCTGCTTCAGGAAAAACATGTTCTTTCAATGAGATTGCCTTTTTCCTCTCAACCGTGATGACAGGTAGCAAAATGATTATTCATGTCTATTACTTTATTATGCTTTCAACAGCATTTACTGCTTTAATTAGGCCATGGTGATTTAATAGATGCAAATGTAGTACTGTGCTACTGATACAAAAATACTGCAGTCTTGACTTTGGGGGTAAAAATAATTAGCTATGATCATGCTTAGTAAGCAGAGATTCAATGAAGGAAGGAGTAAGGGGGGAGTCTTACTAAATATTTGTTCTCCAATTGGACTGGCCAAATGGCAGCAAGGAATGAAAGGAGGAGGGAGAAGAAATTAAGAGGTATGCAGTCTAGCAGGGAAGGAAGGCACCTGATAGTGCATGCTTGGGGGTGGGGGGAAGACTAGAGTTTTGTTGAACTGAATAAATTAAGGAATAATTTCATGTTTTCCCCTAATTGCTCTGATAGAAATTTGATTCAATAACACAAGCCCTTAAAGTGTCATCTTCCTTCCATAAACTCTATCTCACATCACTTCTTGCCTTGGCATTTTGAATTCTGGATTAGATAAGAATACCCCCTCAATAATTCTTCCCTCTTGGCTTTCTTGATGTGGGATCCATAATCAAAACAACCCTACTAAGTTTGTGTTAATCAATTGGTCTATGTCTTCATTCACAATGTCTGTTACTTTTCAAACCAAACTTCCACTCATCACCCACAACTCATATATATTGCCTGCTCCAGTTAAGATAGGAGCTTTCAAGGACCTGTTTGCATCCCCATTACTTATCGTAGTGCCTGGCATCTAATATTTAATACAGCCATCAGAAGGGTTACCTTACCCTAATCCCATGGTCGGAGCAGTTTTACATTAGTTGGAACTGGCGTTGTGATTTCTCTGGAAACTCCCAGTTGCTGCACCAGGAGTCTGCTATTCTGACCAGATGTCACCATTCTGCAATCGTCCTTAGCTGTAACAGCAAGGACCCCAGCACACACAGGATGACATGCTGTCCAGGTTCTTAGATCTGCTTTTCTAAAAGAAAAGCAACTTTTGAGGGGTCAGCAATCTCCTTTAGTCAAGCACATATATTATTCACTTACTTCAGGGGAATAAGTCAGCACCCTAAACTTCAGAGAAAATACAGAGAAATAAAGATCAACAGACAAGGAATCCAACTGTCTGACCATAAGCAATGCATACATCACAGATCAACAGACAAATCCAACTGTCTAATCATTATGTTCATACATAATTACCAGAGAGAGAAGCACCAACATCTGAGTTTTCAAAGCTGGGCTTTCTAGACTCTCATTGGACAAACAAACCTTCTTCCAAAATCTAAACCCCAAAGTAAAACCTCACCTTAGGTTATTTATACAATTTTTAGAGTTAGAAGGCATCACAACCCTTGAGAACTAGTGCCTTATTAGAAATTTAAAAAAGGTGTGGACCTTCCCACAAAACAAATCTCCTCTAATCAAACTTTGCTTAATGGACAGGTCCAATGACAGTGGGGAAGATCTTTAATTCTCATAATTATCATTACATTAACCTACTCTATAAACTTTTGCCTATTTTTCAAAACAACTTATGTAACAGTTTTGAGAGGCTATGACCTACCCCTCCTGCCCCTCCTGGGCACTACAGTACTTAAATAGTTGCCTCCATCAAAGACTTTTGTTTCTGATGCCTTTGTATTCCCCTTTATTTCAGGTTAAAACTAGTAAGTACTTAATAAAAACACTTGAATGAATAGCTACATGAATGAAAAATCATTTATTAGCCAATTACTATGTGCATTGTTCTAAGTACTGAAGATACAATAGGAAAATCAAGACAATCCTTGCTGTCAAGGACCTGACAGTAATTGTACAGGTACCACACTTGGGAAGTTTATTGTGTTCTGCACAGTTTGGAATGGGGAAAAACATGACATTTGTCTATCAAGAAGTGGTGGTGGAAAAAAAGAGTTATTTCACTTACCTCCTCCACTCATTTTTTTAATGTAGAGAGCTCACTGTGATTGTTCTAGAGAAGTAGGAGAAAGGTTACCAACATTTCAAGCCATCTCTAACAACTTAACCCAGCCCTGGTTATTTGTACAAAATGAGAGAGGAGGAAGTTGGCAGTTTGTTCACCACAGTCTCACTTAGCAACTTTTCTGTTAGAAGAATATGATTACTGGAGATTCTTGTCTCATTTGGGACTTTGATAAAATTAAGAACTAAAATGGGTATCTGATAATTATTTAGTTGAGACTTGAACAAAAGAGTTCATATGAGGGAATAAATCAAAGAAGATTTCAAACACATGTGACCTTTTTTAAATTTATTTTTAGCACAGTTTATAACAGATAAAGCAATTCCAAGTTTTGGTCAGGTGATACTTCTTTTTAAAGCATTTAAAATATGGACCATAAAAGAATTTTGTTTTAGACATTAACCAACTGGGACACAAATAATATTTATGTTGCCAACTTCACAAGCTCTTGACCTAATTGTCTCCACAGTATTACTAAGAATTAAAGGACCCTAACTTATTCTTGTTGGTCTAAAGTCCTATGCCTAATAGCTTAATTGTAGAAAATCTGAGATGTTCCTCTACCCATGATATATAATTGAATAGATCTGGCATTAAGCTTACAAACTTTTTGACTATAGGAAATTGCCACCAATAGTAAGGACATTGCAGGAATACAATATCATCCCAACTTCATGTCAGTTCCAGGCAGGATTAGATTATGCACTTGAATTCAGTCAGGCTTAAAGTCTGCCAGGTGTCAGTGGGGAAATTGAGTCAGGAGTATCCCACCTCAGCCCAGGCTGAACAGCCACTCTCCTGCCCTTCCCTTGAGATCACCTATGCAGTTCATACCAGCATCTCATCAGTTTACTGGCATCATGGATTAGAGGCTCATATCACTTTCCTTGCTTTCCATACCTGGAGTTAGACTCAGAAGAACAGTCACTTAATAGTCCCATAGCATCTAAAAATGGCAAGTTCCAATAACCAGGTTTCAAATATGATTATGATTTCACTTTGACTAAGGAACATATTTTGAGGTAAGTCTTACGTGGCTTACATGTCTTTCTATACATGTTCTAGTTCCTGATTAAATGGCAATCATAAAATCTAATTTACCATTAAAACCTTGACTTTTCCATAAATGCCAAATTTTGCCCGAGGTTACCATCCTCTAGAAAATTTAGACTGAAATTCTTTTCTCCAAACTAAAGATGTCATTGATTTATTCTCAGTAATTAATTCAGTCAATTGTTTTAATACTAATTGCTTTTACCTCATTTTGTAACATGTCCAATTTTTCTCCCCATCACTCCCCTCCCCCTGCTTCCTTATACCTTGCATTCTGATTACTCCTTCCCTCAATGTACCCTCTCCTCCATCACACCCCACCCCTCCCCTATCCCCATCTTGTCTCTTTTCTTGCAGGGCAAGATAAATTTCCATACCTCTATCCCTGTAGTTCTCATTTCTCGATTATATGCAATAAAAATTCTCAGCATTCGTTTCTGATACTTTGAATTCCAACTTCTCTCCCTCCTCCCCTCCCTCCCCAGCCCCACTGAGAAGGGAAGCAATTCAATACAGACTAAATATGTGTTGTTTTGCAAAAGACTTCCATAGTAATCATGCTGTGTAATATTAATTATATTGCCCTCTGACCTACCCTATCCCCTCTTATTCCACCCCTACAATTGACCTTGTCCCTTCTTGAAAGTGTTTATTTCTAGCGATTCCCTTCTCCCATTTGCCCTCCCTTCTAAAATTCCCCTAGTTCCACTTGTCACCTCCTCTCCTACTTTTCTGTGGTGTATATAAATTTTCATATCAAATTTAGTGAGCATGTTATTCCCTCCTTCAGTCACACGTGGAGAAAGTAGCTTTATTTTTCCCTCTCTCCCCTTTTTCCTCATCTCCTCCATTGAATAAAATTTTTCTTATCTCTTTTATGAGTTATAGCCTGTCTCATTCCATTTCTCCCTTTCTCTTCCCAGAATTTTCCTCCTTCACCCTTTAATTTTTATTTTATTTTATTTTGCATGTGTGGATATCATCTCTTCTGATATAATACACCCTGCACTCTTTATCTATCTATGTGTATGTGTATATATACAATCTTTCCAACTACTCAAACACTGAGAAAAGATTCAAGAGTTCAAAATAATTTCTTTCCATGTAATAATGTAAACAGTTTAGCTTTAGAGAGTCTTTTATGATTTTTCTTTTCTGTTTACTTTTTTGTGTTTCTCTTGATTCTTGTCTTGGGAAGTCAAACTTTAAATACAGATATGGTCTTTTCCTCAATATGAAGTCTTGAAATTTGACTATATCACTGAATGACCATTTTTTTCCCCTTGAAGTATTATATTCAGTTTTCCTGGATAGGTGATTCTTGGCTTCAATCCTAGTTCCTTTGACTTCTGAAATATCTCATGCCAAGCTCTTTGATCCTTAATGTTGAAGCTTCCTGATCCTGTGTTATTCTGATTATGTTTCCACAGTACTCAAATTGTTTCTTTCTAGCTGCTTGTAGTAGTTTCTCCTTGGTCTGGGAACTCTGAAATTTGGCCACAATATTCCTGGGAGTTTCTCTGTTCAGGTTTCTTTCAGGAGGTGACCCATGAATTCTTTCAATATCCATTTTGCGCTCTGATTCTATAACATCAGGGAGTTTTCCTTGATAATTTCATGGAAGATAATGTCTAGGCTCTTTTTTTGATCATGGCTTTCAGGTAGTCGAATAATTTTTAAATTATTTCTCCTGGATCTATTTTCCAGGTCAGTTTTTTTCCAATGAGTTGTTTCACCTTATCTTCTATTTTTTCAAATTTTTGGTTTTGTTTACTAACTTCTTTATTTAACTCATAGTCATTCATTTCCCTGAACTCAATTCTCTCTTTCAACAAATTATTTTGTTCAGTGAGCTTTTGAAACTTCTCCATTTGGCTAACTCTGCTTTTTAAAACCTCCTCCTCCTCCTTGTTGGCTTTTTGGACCTCTTTTTCCAATTGAGTTAGCCTCTTTTTAAAGCTGTTATTTTCCTCAGTATTTTTTGGTTCTCCTTTAGTGAGCTGTTAACTTGTTTTTTAAGGTTTTCTATTGCCTGAGCCCAATTTAAGTTCCCTTTGGAGGCCCTGGAGACAGGGGCCTTGACGTTCTCTGACAGTATGCCTTGTTCTTCCTCATCTGAAAGGATTGGGGGAGACACCTGTTCCCCAAGAAAGTAACCTTCTATGGTCTTATTTTTTCCCCTTTTTTGGGCATTTTCCCAACCATTTAATTGATTTCTGAGTTTCCTCTCCACAACCACCTCACCTCCAGTTCTGTCAAGCCTGCACTTGGGGGCTGAGATTTAAATGAGCTGCTCCCAAGCCTCAGGGATTTTTGGTGGGGGTGAGGCTGCTATTCATTGTGAGATTAAGTTCAGCTGCTCAGGTTGGAGCAGGGCTGTCATATAGGGGCTCAGTTCCCTCAGGGGGTTTATGAGGAGACCTTCAACAATGGATGCGGGCTACTGCCTGCTTTGGGAGCTCCGTCTGCTGCTGCCTCTGCTGCTACCTCCTGAAGGGGCCTGAGTTATAGGAACACCCTACTCCCCTCTCTGTCAGCTGCAGAGGCCCTCTCACTGGATCTGAGCTGCTGCTAGAGATTCTGTCCCTGAAGCCTGCTTGGATCTGCTCCTCTTGGTGCCATGTGGCCAAGGCAGAGCTGGGCTCTGCTCTGCTTCTGGTGCATGAGAGACCTTTTCTGTTGGTTTTTCAGGTATCTCTGGAACAGAAATCTCCTCCACTCCATTTTTCTGTAGCTTCTGCTGCTCTAAAAATTTTGAGAGTTCTTTTTTGCATGTATTTTATGGTCTGTGGGATAAGAACTAAGCGTATGTGTATCTTTCTACTCTGCCATCTTGGCTCCTCCAAACACATGTGATCTTAACTAGAGAAGTTATCTATTATATTATTTGGTAAGAAGTCTATCTGATGAGAAGGGCTTCACAGCTACTGTCAGACAGAACTAGTTGAGGACACCTATATCACTCCTTTACAAGGAATAGTCATGAACAAATTGATGCTGCCATTTTTGACTTTAAATCTTGCAGATTCTGGACCCACTCAGATTGTCTAGCCTCCTCTGTCCCATAACCTGACTTCTTTGGACTTGCCTACTTATTTGTATAGAACTGTGGTATCATCTCATTAGTATCATTCTAGCATTGCTTCCTCTTTGCCATGTATGACTATGAGTGACAGTCTTATGAAGAGCACATTCTTTAAAGAGTAAAAAAAAAAAAATTCTAATAGTGTTTTTTGGGGTCTCACATTTCCTTAGGGACCAAACTTAAAATTCCAAAAATTCACATGCCCTAAGGTAATGTTTTGGATGTTCTCAATTTAAACATCCCTTGGCTACAAGCACAAAATTACAGGAAATCAAAGAGTTAGTGAATTATAATCTTAAAAAAAAATCTCATGTTCTAATATTTTACCTATAAAATTACACTTTATATACTTAGAGGAGTGAACAAGGCAGGATAGACATTTTGACCCTGAAGCAATAGAGTTGTACTCAATGCATTGTTGTGGAAGTAGATCATTTTACAAATTGTCTTCCATTTTTCTAAATGGAAGCATAATCAGGGGATCCATGAAAAAGTAATTAACTACCCTACCACTTCGGGTCTGTACTTATTCATAGTGTTTTTGTCTTTGTGTCTGCAGTGCTTAGCATAGTGCTTTGTATAGAGTAAACACTTAAAGCTTCTTTCCACCCTCTCTTTCTCCTTCCTTTCTTTTCTCCCTTTCTCTCTTCCTCACTTCTCCCTCCCTTCCTCCCTTCCTTCTTTCCTCCAATTCCTTCTTTCCTCCTCTCTTTCTATCTTCCTCTCTACCTCCTTCCTTCCTTTCTTCCTTCCTCCCTCCCTCTTTCCCTCCTGTACTGCATTACTTTTGTCATTATGCTAGATTCAGAAGCCTGCATATAACATGAGCTTCAAAGTTAATATGTTTAAGAGATATCATATTGGAGAAGAGGAAAAATATTCTTACCTCTTTAAATTCAGATAATTTCCAAAGAAAAATTTTCTTCAAATTACCAATATCTTTTTTATTTTTTTTTATTCTGACAACCAAGATTTATCTGCTTCATTTCCCACCCCTCCCTGCCCCCTGCTATTTCCCCCACCTTTGTGGATCAGTGATCACTATTAGCACCTTTCTGAAAATGAGTTAGGAGAGCAAATAAATCTCTCCTCTCTCCAGGGAACTGGAAACTGGGCACAAGGGAGAGGTATCAGTTTAAAGAATTTTGAAACGTCTTTTGAGACATAGTGAAGAAATACCTTCAGAGTTATTGGCTTCAGCCAGTCAAGTAAATCTACTGAAGCTTTTCTAGTGAATTGTTTCTTCTTCAGTGTAAATGACTTCTCCTCCCAAAGTCACATTGGAAATGAGGAAACACTAACCTTTCACGTAGTGGCTCCAAAAGCAGCGGTCACAAGCTTGTTTGTAAAGCAAGGAATCATTAGGTTTCCATCAGGATCACTGGCAAAATGGCAAACATAATTTCCTAGGACAATGAGAAAACTGTCTTTACAATTAAAAAATTCCGAAGAGGAAAAAGAGCCACTTTAATTTAGGAAAATTAGACAGAGAAGGAAGAAAAAAAAGTTTTAATTTTCTTAGCAAACTGTGCCTTTAGCACTAGAAAAGAAGATAGAAGTCAAAGACTTTTCTTTTAACCCTTATTTGATGAGGACATGAGTACATCCCATTTCTCACTTTGTTCTGATTCATACACTCTTCCTTCCACCTCTATCTCCTCTACTAAGAGACTAATGTAACAGGAGACTGGCCAAGGATCCCAGCCATTATGAATATGCAAGGTCGTTGATGGAATCCCAACACGGACTCTAAAACATATTGCATTTATTTCTGATCTATTAACCAAATGGTCCAGGGAACCTATTTGAGTAGGTATGGAGCCCAAATTGGGTACAATCAAAAAACACTGGTCACTTCATTGCAGTCCCTTTGATTCAGTTCCTTGTGACCTGGCATTCTGGTGAGATAAGACAAACAATGTTATAAAGACAGAGGACTTGGGCTTTTTCCATTTGAGGATGGCACATGACCTGGGCTTATGGTTTATCCCTTTGTATTTATTCTTTCTTTTAGGTGAAGGAGACTAGAGATAGCTTCAACCTTGTGAGCTTCAAAAATCCATTGATGTTCAGGGGTAGCATCTTTGCCAGAATTTATGTACAGCCCATCTAGAAATAATGCCATGAGATGACTTTTGTCACCTATTCTCCTAGTAACTGATACTCAGTGGGATGTAAACTTGGAGGAAGCAATGCTATAAGCTATGCTAAGTCTGAGTCTAAGTTCATGATTCCCAGAGATTGCCATAGTATAGGGGAGAGTTGTGCCCACAAAGACTTTGGGGAAAAATGTACTTATGATCTTGTTATATTTGTGAAGGAATAAACCCTTTTGTAAAAGCTAATAGATGTTAATAGATTAAATGGAACTGGCAGCAAAAAGTAGGAGGAAAGGAACATATGTAAATGGAGTCTCAAGAAATAGTATGAAAGAAAACTATCTGATCCCTCAAGAGTAACCCTATAATTGTGAAAGGTAGATGTAGCTAGGTGCAATGAGAGAGTACCTGGAGTTAGAATCAGGAAGACCTGCTTTCTAATCTAGTCTCAGATACAATATTTGTGGTATTGCAGGCCTTGGTACCAAATGGCATCATTCAAAGGATATTGATACTTAAAATATGTGTTTTTTGTACATGAAAGAAATTTAGAACCATTAAAAATATAGTACTGTTTTTATATTTCCCAGGACAGAGGTCTGTACGCAACATTTGCGAATCTGACCAAGGCCTTTGACACTGTTAGTCATGAAGGGTTATGGAAAATTATGTCCAAATTTGGTTGCCCAGAGAAGTTCATCAATATTGTACTTCAGTTTCATGATGGCATGTTTGCCCGGGTTATGGGTAATGGACAAAGCTCTCATGCCTTCCCAGTCACCAATGGAGTGCAACAGGGCTGTGTGCTTGTACCCATGCTTTTTAGCATGATGTTTTCAGTCATGTTGACAAATGTTTTCAATGACAAAGAACATGGCATCAAGATCAACTACTGTACTGATAATAAGTTCTTCAACTTGAAAAGGTTACAAGCCAAGACCAAAGTGGAGGGAGTGATGGTGCATGATTTTCTGTTTGCAGATGATTGTGCCCTCAATGCAGCCTCTGAACCTGAGATGCAGCAAAGTATGGATCAATTCTCTGCTGACTGTGTTAATTTTGGCCTAATAATAAATACCAAGAAAATACAGGTGCTCCATCAGCCACCACAACACCATCCATACATGGAGCCATCAGTTACAGCAAATAGAGAAGTATTGAACTCTATAGATAAGTTAATTTACCTTGGTAGTGTACTTTTCTGGGATGTACACATTGACAATGATGCTGCTGCATGCATTGCCAGAGCTATCTCAGTGTCTGGGAGGCTCCAAAAATGGTTTGGGAGAGAAGAGGTATTAGACTGACTAACAAACTTAAGGTCTACAGAGTCATTGTACTGATCTCACTGTTATATGTTTGTGAAACATGGACAGTCTACCAGCACCATGCCAGGAAGCTGAATCACTTCCTCTTGAACCATCTTAGGAAGATTCTGAGGATCACCTGGCATGACAAGGTACCAGACACTGAAGTCCTCTCTCGAGCTGAACTGCTAAGTAAACTGTGCTTCAGAGAGTGCAACTCTGATGGGCTGGCCACGTTGTTCGAATGCAAAATGTACACTTACCAAAAAACTATTTTATGGAGAACTTGCATAGGGCAGGTAATCAAATGTTGGCCAGAAGAAATGATACAAGGACACTCTCAAGGTCTCTCTCAAGAACTTTGGATTTGACTGTGAAACATGGGAGACACTGTCACAGCATTGCTCATAATGGCATGCCCGCATAAGAAAAGATGCTGTGCTCTTTGAGCAAAGCAGAATTGAGACAACACAAAGTAAATGCAGGATGCACAAATTTGGAATATTCACCCCAAATATTCACACAGACTATCTGTGCCTAACCTGTGGTAGATCATTCTGTGCTCGTATTGGTTTGATCAACCACAGTTGGACACACTGAATTTCCACTTTACAATTGTGATGCCCTTTTGGTCCTCTTCGAAGATGAAGGGCTACAACCACCACATTTGCAACACAGTCTGCTCATTTCCTTCTATTAAGCTCATCTAATTTTATTTTCTATTTTCAATATCTCTTCAAGATACATATAAAACCAGATCAAAGGGCTGTGCATTGAAATTATCTTCTGAACAATGGGAATTTTTCATTTATCTTTTCCCTATGTGGATTATTAGTACAAGTACTGCTGAGTAGTTGTAGATCTCATTGATAAGGTCTTGTAGTATTTTGATGCTTGATTTATTTAGTACAATACTGTCCACAAAGACATTCATCTGGAGGACTTTCCTCTCCTTAGGGAATCTCTAAACCTTTTGTACTAAAATGAACATCCTTTAAGACAATTAAAAATATAATATACTTCATCTTGTTTTATACTTCATTAAAATGAAGTATAAATGAAATTTTTACTTCACAAAAATTATGACTGATATTCATGATCATAGAACAAATGTTTCTCTGTAGTCAAATCTATCAAAGAATCATGTATCTAACATATGCATGGGAGACACCTTGTTGGCACTACATGTGAAGGTCTGATTCTGCTCTATGAGGTCAAGTAATTTTAGTCTGTAATTAATCAAAATGATAACAGAGGGAGCTTGTATTTCTGTGCCTTTTGAGTAGCTGTGTGATGGAGAAGTCTGCTCTTTAAAAATCAGTTGCAAAAATCTGTCTGTTCTTTTATCATATATTCATCTATGATAATCTAAAATACATACAATATTCTCATAAAGCTTTTACAAAGATGTGTTAGTCACAGAGATCAATTATTTTTAATCAAAAATAATTGATGCCATAATTAAATACACCCAAACATGCTTCACTTTTCTTCTTCATGTTTAAAAAGTAGTTTCCCTTTTAGTGTCTCACTTGACCAGCATCATAATCCTATGAGTTATCAAAAGTTTCATTCAGCAAAGATTTATTAAGAATCTACTAGATGAAATGCTCTTTGTTTCTCTCTGGAGATAGAAAGGCAATAACAAAATAGTCCATGCCCTTAAGGAGGCTCCATTCTACTTGGAAAGAATGTAGTAAGTATTTATGAAGTCTTTTGATTTGCCAGGAACTGTGCTAAAAGCTGTAGATACAAATACATGTTAAAAGAATGTCAGTCTTTATTCTCAAGGACTTTACATTTGAGTGAGGGAAGATAATGCAGAAAAGGGAGAGAGAGACAGAGAGAGAGAGAGACAGAGACAGAGAGACAGAGAGTCTTTATTCTCAAGGACTTTACATTTGAGTGAGAGAAGATAATGAAGAAAAGAGAGAGAGAGAGAGAGAGAGAGAGAGAGAGAGAGAGAGAGAGACAGAGAGAGAGAGAGAGACAGAGAGAGAGAGAGAGAGAAAGAGAGAGAGAGAGAGAGACAGAGACAGAGACAGAGACAGAGACACAGAGACAGAGACACAGAGACTGAGACAGAGAGAGAGAGGATTAGTAGGGGCTAAAGTAAACTGTTGTATAAGCATAGGGTTGACATCTGAAAGTCAGATGAGGCTGGAACTCTGAGGGAATGAAGGCTGACCAATCAGCCAAGGCCCCTCCACAAAATGGAGGGCCATGAAGGAGCTCACCAGTGGAAGAAGGTAACCATCCTGTTAAAAGAATATTCCAGAATGAAAATGCTGCAGAGATGGGTTGAGTATTCTAAGATACAAAAACATCAGATGCTGAGAGAAGTTTCAAAATATGAAATTACCATATATTTTATATTCTTTTAAGTAAATATAAATAATATGAGAACAGCAATTTAATGAGGAAGGAAACACTAAGAACTGGAGAAGGTATTGTTAATCCTAATTTTAATGATGAGTAAAGACCCAAGAGAGGGTAAGTTACTTATAAGGTCACAGAATTATTAAGTACTTAACTATATGAAGTATAGCTAGAAGGTCCAGTGGATACAGCATTGGGCCAGGAGCCAGGAAGATGGGAGTTCAAGTCTGGTCTCAGACACTCTTTTTTGACCATGGGCAAGTCACTTAAACCCATTTGCCTCAGTTCCACATCTGTAGAATGGGCACACAGTGGAGAAGGGAATGACAAACCACTCCAGTATCTTTGCCAAGAAAACCCCTTGGACTTGTAATGGTGATGGGTCATGATGAGTTGAACACAACTGAACAACAACAAGACAAAGGTGGGGGGGTGGAGCCAAGATGGAGGAGTGAGAGCAACGACTCACTTAAGCTCTTAGACAGACTCCTTTGGATACCTCTGAAGGGAGAATCTGACCAAATTTTGGAGGTGCAGAATCCGGTAGGAGACAGACTGTGGCAGATTTGGAGCCCAGGACAGATTGGAAGGTCCAGGGGAAGGATCTGTTCCACTGGGGTAAGCTCACAGTGCACAGTGCAGCATGTCCAGTGCAGCAGAGTGGAAGGGCCCCGGGAAACCTGAGAGCAGCAGGTGGAACCAGCAGAGCTGCATGCAAAAGTGGGAGACCAGCAGAGCTGAAGGAATGGTGAGCACCAGATATCAGTGCAGCAGCTCCTGAGATTTTCAGCCTGCATATTAAATATCGGTAAGTCACCTACTTGAACTTCCAGGAGCCAGGATGGTGGAGTGATCAGTAAATGCTCTCTCCTCCCCTCTTGATGACCATGAAAGAACTATAAAATATTTCCCCAGAAAAATCCTGGATCATCAGAAACAGCAGAGGGGAAAAATAGTCTCATAAAACCTGAAGCTAGGAAAATAATTAAGGGGGATTCCTCTTACTGTGGTAGAGGCAAACCAGAAGGACAGAGGACCCAGGGCAGAGAAAACTCCCACTAGGACCAGGGCAAGCCTCAGCACCAGAAGAGGAGCCCCAGGAGGGGTGGGAACCTGTACAAGTATCTAGGTGTGCCTCAGCACTCCAAGGGAAACAGGAAGCCAATAGGGCAGCTAGGATTACCATCCCCTGAGCTTGCCTTTGCCTCAGTTCATCTGAGGAGATCTCCCCTGACCAGACCACCCCTCCCCCACACTTAACAAGCTAACCCCAGGGCTGATCTGGGAAACACAAAACAAAAACCTGCTCTTAGCTTTTTCACACGTCAGCTCAACACCAAGTTTTGCAGCTTCTAACTGAAAGAACCAGAAGCCACAATGCACAATCACCATCGTGAATAAAAAAAAGCAAAATAAGCCCCCCAAAACATAGAATCTTTCTATGGGGATAAGGACCAAAACACAAATACCAAAAAGGTCAGTACTGAGACTATACTTCCATCTGAAACTTCAGAAGGGACTATGAACTGCTCACATGCACAAACAGCTCTCCTGGAACAGCTGAAGAAGGAAATATAAGGAAATAATAAACTGGCCAGTGATTTTAAATTATAAAAAAAGAATTCACTGATGAGAACATCTCTTTGAAAAGGAAAATTGGACAAATGGAAAAGGAAGTACAAAAATTAATTGAAGAAAGTAACTCCCTAAAAGGAACAGTTGGTCAAATGGAAAAGGAAACAAAAAACCTAACTGAGAAAATTGGACAAATGGAAAAGGAAATACAAAAATTAACTGGGGAAAATAACTCCTTAAAAGGAAAAACTGAAGAAATGGAAAAGGAGATGCAAAAGTTAACTGAAGAAAACTATTTGATAAAGATTAGAATTGGGCAAGTAGAAACTAATGACTCAACGAGACAGCAAGAATCAGTCAAACATAATCTAAAGAATGAAAAAATAGAAGAAAATTTAAAATATCTGACTGGAAAAATAACTGACCTGGAAAAGAGATCCAGGAGAGAAAATTTAAGAATTATTGGCCTGCCAGAAAGCCATGATGAATAAAAGAGTCTAGACAAAATCTTCCAGGAAATCACCAAGGAAAACTACCCAGAAGTGCTAGATTCAGAGGGCAAAATAATCATCAAAAGAATCCACTGTTCACCTCCTGAAAGGGATACGAAACTCAAAATGCCAAGAAATATCGTTACCAAATTCCAGAACTATCAAGTGAGGAAGAAAATACTACAGGCAGCCAGAAAGAAACCATTCAAATATTGAAGAGCTACAGTCAGGATCACACAGCATCTTGCAGCTTCTACGCTAAAAGACTGAAAGAACTGGAATCCAATATTCCATAAGGCAAAGGAGTTGGGACTACAACAAAAATCACCCAGCAAAGTTCAGCATAATATTTCAATCAAGGAGAAGGTTATTCAATGAAGTAAGGGATTTCCAAACCTTCCTGACAAAAACGCTGGAAGTTAATAGACAATTCGATCTTCAAATGCAGGTCTCAAGAGAATCATGAAAAGGTAAAGAGGGGGAAAAAAAAACACAAAAAAACTTGTTACTCAATTTGGGCAAACTGTTTACCTCCCTATAAGGGAAGATGATACCTGTTAATCTTGAGATCTGTGCATCAATTATAAAATATAAAAGGGATATACATAGAGGGAATGGGGATAAAGTAAATGATGTCATATTAAAAATATGATTTAAGTGTGCAAAGGGATTGTAACAGGAGGTATGTAAAGGAAAAAGCAGACAATGGTAAATTACATTACAGGAAGAAGTATAAAAATATAGTAGAGGGAAAGAGGGGAGGGAGATGAGCATTGTTTGAAAGGTATTCTCATCTGATTTACTTCAAGGAGAGAACAATAAACTTTAGATAATCCTAGCTAGCTCTATAGGCAGTAGGAGGGGAAGGGGTAAGAAAGGGGAGGGAAGCTAAAAGAAAGGGAAGAAGCAATAAGGGTAAAAGGGAGTAAAAGGGAGGGGGGCTAAAAGAAGGAATGAAAGGCTGCAGGAGGAGGTGGTGAAAAGTGAACACTATTGAGGAGAGGAAGGAAGACAGGAGAGCTAAAAACACAAATGGTGGGAAAGAGGATGGAGGGAAATACATAGATTGTAATCATAACTGTGAATGGAATGAACTTTCCCATGAAACAGAGATGGATACCAGAATGGATTAAAAGCCATAATCCAACAATATGTTGTTTAGAAGAAACACATTTGAAATGAGGGGATACACACAGGATAAAGGTCAAAGGTTGGAGCAGAATATATTGTGCTTCAGCTGATGTAAGAAAAGCAGGAGTAGCAATGCTAATCTCAGACAAAGCAAAAGCAAAAATAGATGTAATCAAAAGAGATAAGAATGGAAACTATATCCTGCAACAAGGCACTGTAGACAAAGAAGCAATATCATTACTAAACATGTATGCTCCAAGTAGCATAGCATCCAAATTCTTAGAGGAAAGATTGGGGGAGTTGAAGGAAGAAATTGACAGCAAAACTATACTAGTGAGGGACTTCAACCAACTCCTCTCTGAACTCAATAAATCTAACCTCAAAATAAACAAGAAAGAGGTTAAAGAGGTAAATAAAACTCTGGATAAAGTGGATATGATAGATCTCTGGAGAAAGTTGAATGGAATAGAAAGGAATATACCTTTATTCTCAGCACTATATGGCATATTTACAAAAATTGACCATGTACTAGGACATAAAATCCTCACAATCCAGTGCAGAAAGGCAGAGATAATCAATGCATCCTTCTTAGATCATAATGCAATAAAAATTATATGTAATAATAGGCTATGGAAAGATAAACCAAAAATCAATTGGAAACTAACTAATCTAATCCTAAAGAAGAAGTGAGTTAAAGAAGAAATCATAGAAACAATCAACAACTTAATTCACGAGAATGACAATAATGAGAAAACCTACCAAATCTTATGGGATACTGCAAAAGCAGTTCTTAGGGGAAGTTTAATATCTTTGAAAGCCTACATAAATAAAATAAAGAAAGAGGAGATCAATGACTTAGGCATGCAGCTGAAAAAGCCAGAAAAAGAATAAATTAAAAATACTCAAGTAAATACAAAATAAAAAATACTGAAAACCAAAGGAGAGATTAATAAAATTGAAATTAAGAAAACTGTTGAATTAATAAATAAAGCCAAGTTGCCTTTATGGAAAAACTAATAAAATTGATAAGCCTTTGGTCAATTTGATTAAAAAAAAGAAATAAGAAAATCAAATTACTAATAGTAAAAATGAAAGGGGTGAACTCACCTTCAATGAGGAGAAAATTAAAACAATAATTAGAAATTACTTTGCCCAACTTTATGCCTACAAATTCGATAATCTAAACAAGATGGATGAGTATTTTAAAAAATACAAATTTCCCAGACTAACAGAAGAAGAAGTTGAATACTTAAACAACCCCATCTCAGAAAAAGAAAGCAAACAAGTCATCAATTCACTCCCTAGGAAAAAATCTCCAGGGCCAGATGGATTTACAAGTAAATTCTATCAAACCTTTTAAGAACAGTTGATTCCAATACTATATAGACTATTTTTGAAAATTGGGGAAGAAGGAGTACTCTCAAATTCTTTCTATGATACAAATATGGTTTTGATCCCTAAACCAGGAAAAGAGAAAACAGAGAAAGAAAATTATAGATCAATTTCTCTAATGAATATAGATGCAAAAATTTAAGGAATATTTTAGCAAAATGAATACAGAATCTTGTCACGAGAATAATACATTATGATCAGGTAGGATTCATACCAGGAATGCAGGGCTGGTTCAATACTAGGAAAGCTATTAGCATTACTGATCATATCATCAAGAAAACTAACAAAAACCACATGATTATCTCAATAGATGCAGAAAAAGCTTTCAACAAAATACAACACCCATTCCTTTTAAAAACACTGGAGAATATAGGAATAAAGGGAACTTTCCATAAAATAATAAGCAGTATCTACCTAAAACCTTCAACAAGCATTATATGCAATGGAGATAAGCTAGATGCATTTCCAATAAGATGGGGGGTGAAACAAGCTTGTCCATTATCACCACTATTATTCAATATGGTAGTAGAAATGTTAGCTGTAGCAATTAGACAAGATAAAGAAATTGAAGGAATAAGAACAGACAAAGAAGAAACTAAGTTAGCACTCTTTGCAGATGATGTGATGATATACTTAGAGGATAGCAGAGATTGAAATAAAAAACTACTTGAAATAATAAACAACTTTGGCAAAATTGCAGGTTACAAAATAAATATGCACAAATCCTCTTCATTCCTATATATTAGCAACAAAGTCCCACAGCAAGAGATAGAAAGAGAAATCCCATTTAACATTAGGGTAGACACTATAAAATATTTGGGAGTTTACCTGCCAAAACAAACCCAGGGATTATATGAACACAATTACAAGACACTTTTTGCACAAATAAAGTCAGATCTAAGTGAGTGGAAAAGCATCAGTTGCTCAAGGGTAGGCTCAGCCAATATAATAATGACAATTCTACCTAAATTAATTTACTCACTTAGTGCCATACCAATTAAACTATCAGATAATTATTTTCTAGAACTGAATAAAATAATATCAAAATTCATCTGGAAGAACAAAAAATACAGAATATCAAAGCGATTAATGAAAAGAAACGCTAGGGAAGGTGGCCTAGCTCTATCAGATCTCAAATGTTATTATAAAGCAGCAATTATCCAAACCACTTGGTATTGGCTAAGAAACAGAAGTGTGGACAAGTGGAATAGACTAGGCACTCAAGACACAGTAAGCAAGGAATATAGCAACCTCCTCTTTGATAAACCCAAGGACCCCAGCTTCTGGGATAAGAACTCATTGTTCGACAAAAGTTGCTTGGAAAACTGTATAACAGTATGGTGGAAACTAGGCATAGATCCATGCCTGACACAGCACACAAGAATAAAGTCGAAATGGGTACATAATTTAGGTATAAAGATTGACACCATGGACAAACTGGAGGAGCAAGAAATAGTGTTTTTACCAGATTTATGGAGAAGGGAGGAGGATTTTTTTTTTTTTTTACTAAAGAAGAGATAGAAAGCATTGTGAAATGCAAGCTGGGTAATTTTGATTACATTAAACTGAAAAGTTTTTGCACAACCAGACACAATGCAACCAAAATTCGGAAGGATGTAGTACATTGGAAAAGACTTTTTACAGCTAATCTCAAGGATAAAGATCTCATTTCTAGAATATATATATAGAACTGACTCAAATGTACAACTATACAAGTCATTCCCCAATTGATAAGTAGTCAAAGGATATGAACAGGCAATTTTCAGAGGAAGAAATTAAAGATATCTATAATCATATAAAAAAATGCTCTAAATTGCTTTTGATTAGAGAGATGCAAATCAAAACAGCTCTGAGGTACCACATCACACCTATAAGATTGGTAAACTTGACAGAACCAGAAAATGAGAGATGTTGGAGAGGATGTGGGAGAGCTAGAACACTAATTCATTGTTGGTGGAACTGTGAGCTCATCCAACCGTTCTGGAGAGTGGTTTGAAACTATGCCCAAAGGGCTACAAAAATGTGCATACCTTTTGACTCAGTCATATCACTACTAGGAATGTATCCCCAAGAGATCATAAAAATGAGAAAGGTCCCACATGTACAAAAGTAGTTATAGCAGCACTCTTTGCAGTTGCCAAAAATTGGAAATCAAGAGGATGCCCATCAATTGGGGAATGGTTGAATAAATTATGGTATATGAATGTAATGGAGTACTATTGTGTCATAAGAAATGATGAACAAGAAGACTTCAGGGAGGCCTGGAAGGACTTATATGATCTGATGCTGAGTGAAAGGAGCAGAACCAGGAGAACTTTGTGCCCAGTAATGACCTCAGTGTGTGAGAGTTTTTTCTTGAAACTTTGTAATAACGCAAGAACTTAAAAAAAAAAATTCTCAATGGTTTTCTAAGGCAAAATACCTTCCACACTCAGAGAGAGAATTATAGAATTCATTTGCAGAATGTAGCAGATCATGCTTGTATGTGTTTGTGTGTGTGTGTGTTATGTTTTGATTTGTTATATGATTTTTTTCTACTTATTTTAGTTCATCTATATAGCATGACCATAGTGAAAACATATTCAATAGGAAAGTATATGTAGATCCTATATAGAATTGTATGCCATCTTGAGGAGGGAGGGGGGTGGTGGGGTAAGTGTGGGGTGGGATAAAAATCTAAGTTTTATGCTAGTGAGTGTAGAACATTAAAAAAATAAATAAATAAAATATTAAAAAAAAAATACAAAGGTGACTTTGTGATGAACAAAACAGAGCAGGTTCCGGTCTCCAGAAGTTTACTTTCTAGTTTGAGTGAAGGGATCACATGGACGGAAAAGTACAATACATAGCAGAGTTTGATGGAAGTAAAGGGAAAACTCCATACAGGTATTAAAGAAAAAGGCGAGAAACTCAAATGTAGAGGCCCTGAAGAGGAAATATTGTGAAATAAAAGCAGAAATGTAGACTAGACCCAGATTGGAAAAGGCCTTAAGAATAACTAAGGTCTCTATATTAAGCAATAGGGATCCTTTGGAATATTAGTCATGGTCATCATCAGGGCTGTGCTTTAGAAGCACATCTTTATTATGTAGCTCACAAATATTTCTTTTGTGGCATATCTAGAAAAGTGGGCTTCAAAATCAGTAGCATGTCAGATAGTAAAACCCTGGAAGAGTTATCTCATGGTCTTAAATTGCTGGATCAATAACTTCAGCCCAGGTCTGGAGGATGCTAAAACAATGAATTTACCAAAAGTATATCTCCATCTTGAATCTAATTGTTACCCTGGAGGAAAACTGTAATCACCCTAATTTTCCTCAGTTGTGCATGGGGGCTGAGAAATCTGGTCAACTCAACATGAACCTCTTATAAGTAACTACCTTATTAGGTGAGAAAAAGTATGCCTAGAATTTCAATTGCACAGATTCCAATTTGCAAATTCAATCTTTTTCTTTAAATGGGTTGGATCAAAGTATGCAAAGGCCACTCAATTTGTTTTTTGGAGTTATCTATAAATCCCTTATACTCTTCTAACTTTTTGACAATGTCTGAGCAATTGATAATCAATAAAAAGCAATTTTTTTATTGATATGCTTTATCATCCTTGATTCCTTTATATATGAACCATCTTAATGTATTAAGAAACAGATTTAAGTGCCAAAAAGGCAAATCCAATACTCAGTAGATGTTTCTATTGGACACTTCATGCAACAGAAATATGTATAGAGAATAGACCAGACCATTTTCCCAAATGTCTTGCACCTCTTTTCCATTAACTGTGTCCATGACAACAGTTTGCAACTATATGTTCTATGTATAAAATATCAAGCTACTTATTTCCAGTACTAAGAGGAACAAATGATCCTCTGAAAAAAATCATGGTATTTCATGCAACAGTAGCATTATAAATATATGAAAATAGAACTTGGAACATGACAATAATTAAAAAGAGATTAATGGGTTTTGATCTTGATTTTTTAAAAAATTGGGCCTCTTCATTTCATATTCCTCATGGAAAAAGAAGGAAATTGATCATATGTGAATCCTGGCAGTTATTAGGCTAATCATTTAATTTTATGAGGTTAGAAGAGAGAAGATGCTGGTAAATTGCTACTGCTGAGTCCTTGGCATGGTGCTGAGTACTTCTGGGATTTATTATACACTGCAGATATTTTTCTTGCTATTTTATAATCTTAGGAAAGACAGGGACCATGTCTTAATTACCTTAGGAGTTCCTCCAGCCTATAGTATAGTGTTTTGTACTTAGTGGGTGCTTTATAAATGGCTGTTAGTAAATGAATATGTAAATGAAATATTGGATGAAGAAAATTCCTGTAATAAACTGTTTATCATTCAATGGTTTCAAAGGGAATGGCTGTAGAAGAAAATCTGACATTAAACCTATTGTTAATGGCCTTGTTTGAACCTGATACTTTGATTTCTTCCTTAGATTATAGAAGCAGTTAGGTGGTGTAGCGGATAAGGTAGGAGTCAGGAAGACCTGAGTTCAAATCTCACCTCAGACACTTGACACTCACTAGCTGTGTGACCTTGGGCAAGTCACTTAACTGAAATTGCCTCATCCTGGGTTATCTCCAGTCATCCTGATGAATATCTGGTCACTGGATTCAGATGGCTGTGGAGGAGATGTAAGGCTGGTGACCTGCACAGTCCTCCTTCACTCAAAACAAAGTCAAGTGCAAGTCATTTCATGGCATGGTCTTCTTCCACAACAAAGGACAAACTCACACAGATTATAGAAATTTTAATCTAGAACTAAAATGGAGCTTTGGGACCCTCTAGTTCAACCTCCTCAGTTTCCAGGTAAGGAAATTGAGCTCTGAGACTTGAAGAGTCTTGCTCAAGGCCACACAAGTAGCAAGTAGCAGGAATTTGAACTCAGGAGCTATTTTCATTCTTCTTTCCATTGAACCTCATTGCCTTCTGAGTAAGAAACCCTCCAGGCCAGCTTGAGTCTTACCCCGACACATAAACAACCAGTAGATTTTTTTTAAGCTGACAAATTTATATAATTTACACCTCAATTGCATAGAGTCATTTGAAATTCAGTAGAACTCCAAATAATTCAGAGAGGATTAAAATAGAAAAGGAAGATACCATTCTATCATTTTGTTATATAGAAGATAATATCTAGGCCACCGTTATATCAGTTTTCTTTATATGGGATTTATTAGTCCAAAATGGTCATGAATTTCTTTTTAATTTTTTTTATTTTGAACTCAAAGGCCAGAATACAAATCCAGAATACAGAAAAGAAACAAAAACATTATAAACTTAACTATTGGAACTTAAGTACAAAGAAAGAAAAGGAAAGAAAAAAACATGTTGTGTGCATAGCAGAATATAAGAGAGGATTCAAAATATGTAACAATAGATTTTCATTTCAGAAAAGCCTATGTGATAAATAATAAATGTTGTGTTAAGAATTATCTAGCTATTCTTTGCTTGCTTGTGAGTTTCCTTTGTTCTCTGCTGTGCATTTTTTTCCTTTGTTCTTTTTCCCCTCCCCCAACTCCTGCAGAAAGCTCCAATAAAGTTTAGATAGATTTCTCTATGGTTATAGATATATATATGTACACATGCATAAATACATACGTGAATATATACTTTCTTAAACATATTCCACTCCTGATCTTTGTTTTTATATTTGTACATATATCTCGTTTCCTGTCCCTCCTGCCTTCTCTACTTTACTTCTGCCTACTACCTTGCCCTGCTATTACTTGCCTATCCCCCTCCAAGGAGCCCTCTCCTATCCTCTCATTCTCGTAAATCTAAACACTTTTCTACAGTGTTTTTATCTATTCCCTCACTCTCCTCTGTAAAGAGTTCTCCCTTGTCCTCTCCCTCCTCCCTATGCCCCTACCATTTTATTTACTTTGAATTTAAAATATTTTTGTATTATTCTAAATATATGTGTATTGTTCCCTCCGGTTGAAAGTAGGTTACCAGAACTACCAGCCCTCCTCCCCCATCTAATTCCTCTGTTTCAGTTATTCTTGTTGCACCTCATTTGTATAAAATAATTGTTCTCTTTCAGCTGTTCCTAAATAGTTTTACTCTTTAAATTAAAATCATAGTCAGGTTTACCCTAATCTTTGTTAGGAGCTATCCAATTATAAATAAGAATCTTAGACATAAATTTTACATATATAAAAGGTAAAGAGTCTGTCCTTATGAATTCCTTATAATCAATCATTAGTATATGCCTTATAATTCTCTTGGTTGTCATATGTTGAATCTTCTATAAAGTTCAGGACGTTTTTTTAAAGGAAATCTTGAAAGTCTGAGAGTTTATCAAATGTCCATTTGATAAGGTTCAGATTCCGAGAACCTCCCTGAACTACCCTTGAATCTCTCCACTTAACCAGACCTTTCATACTCAAATTTGTAGCCAGGTCCCCCTAGAATCTTCTCACTTAATCTGGCCTTTCATATTCAAATATGATGCCCTCGGCCTAGCTTGACCTTCCATTGTCTGATATCTCCAGATTGCCTCCAACTGTTTCCACTGAGGTCTAACTTGGATTTTCCTCAAGACCTTCCCTAAACCCCTCCTCCCATCACCCTAGACCACCAGACCACCCCCAGATCCCTTCTACTGTCTTTTCTGTATTTAAATTCTATCTTGCCTCCATGAAGGCACTCAGATTCAGTCCAGCTCAGACTCTATCTAGCTGAGATTCTATCTGGCCCACTTGTGAATGCTTAAGTTCCTTAAGCATCAACTCAATATGGTGAATTTTTAATAAACTTTGTTTTTCTTTGGCTTTAAGAAGGCTTGAGTTGAATTCATTCAAGCAGGACCCAGGGTGTCTGTATTTTGGGGTTCCCAGCATTCCTGAACTGCAACACATTTTTTTCCATTCAGAATAATACTTAACTTTGCAGGGTATGATATTTTTGGCCAGTCTCAGTTCTTTTGCTCTTTGATGTATTCTGTGCCAAAACTTGTCCTTCAATATCTCTGCTGCTAGGCCTTCTATAATTCTAATTTTGGTTCCATCATATTTAAATTCTTTTAATCTTGATGCTTTTTAATATTTTATCCTTTAGCTAGGGGTTTTGGAATTTGACTATGATATTCTTAGGAGATTTCCTCATAGGATCTCTTTTAAGTGGTAATGAATGGATTTCGTTTTCTACTTTCCCCCCTTGTTCCAATGCTTCAGAACAATTTTCTTTAATTAGTTCTTGTGCTATAGTATCAAGATTCTTTTTTTGATCACAAATTTCAGTTAGTCCAATTAATTTTATATTTTCTCTTCATAATCTATTCTTAAAATCTGTTGTTTTTTCACATAAGATGTTTTACTTTCTCTTCTGTTTTTCATTATTCATATTTTGCTTAACATAAACAAAATATTTTGCTTGATTTCTTATAATTTCCTTGGCTTCACTTTGCCTAATTCTAATTTTCAAGGTGTTATTTTCTTCCTTAAGATCCTGTATCTCCTTTTCCAACTGGTTGACTTTCCCTTTCATAATCTTCTTGTTTTTCTTGGATTAATCTTATTCATTTATTCATTCATTTATTTATTTATTTTAATTTTTTTCCTCCATTTCTGTCATTTGATTTTTAAACTCTTGTTTAAGGCCTTCTATGAATTCTTTTTGGGCAGGTGACCATGTGATGTTACTCTTTGGCAATGTCTTTATATCAATATCCTTCTCTGAAGATGAGGTCTTCTGTCATCTATATTCCCATAATGACTTTCAATGGATGGATTCTTTCTCCTTTGTCTATGTATTTTTTTTTTTTTTGGTGGTAACAGCTTGATTTATGTAATCACCTCTAGCCCTGCAGCAAGGGAAATGGTACCTCTTGCCCCAGATCTTCAATTTCCTCCTCTAGTTTGGAACCAAGGGCAAACCACTAACCTCCTGTAAGTGCTCACAACCAGCAGCTTTTTGCCCCACTGCTTCTTCACTTATGCAGCATGTGCTGGGTTTGGCATTTCTTTTTTTTTTTTTTTTTTAACTTTTATTTATTTATTTAACTTTTTGACATTCATTTTTGCAAAATTTTGGGTTCCAAATTTTCTCTCCATTTGTCCCCTCTCCCCACCCCAACACACCAAGCATTCTAATTTCCTCTATCATCATTCGGCCCTCTCTTCTATCATCCCTCCCTTCCCTTGTTCTCATCTTCTCTTTTGTCCTGTAGGGCCAGATAGCTTTCTATTCTCCATTACCTGTATTACTTATTTCCTAGTAGCAAGAACAATACTCAACAGTTGTTCCTAAAACTTTGAGTTCCTACTTCTCCCTATCCCTCCCTCCCCACTCATTCCCTTTGGGAAGGCAGATAATTCAACATAGGCCATATCTGTGTAGTTTTGCAAATGACTTCCATAATACTCATGTTGTATAAGATTAACTATATTTCCCTCCATCCTATCCTGCCCCCCATTGCTTCTATTCTCTCTTTTGATCCTGTCTCTCCCCAAGAGTGTTGATTTCAAATTGCTCCCTCCTCCCATTGCCCTCCTTTCCATCATCTCCCCCCACCCTGCTTATCCCCTTCTCTCCCACTTTCCTGTATTGTAAGATAGGTTTTCATCCCAAAATGAGTGTGCATTTTATTCCTTTCTTTAGTCGAATGTGATGAGAGTAAACGTCATGTTTTTCTCTCAGCTCCCCTCTTTTTCCCTCCACTAAAAAGTCTCCTGTCTGCCTCTTCTATGGGAGATAATTTGCCCCATTCCATTTCTCCCCTCTCCTCCCAATACATTTCTCTCTCCCCACTTCATTTCTTTAACATATGATCCCATCCTATTCAATTCACTCTGTGCTCTCTGTCTCTGTGTGTGCATGTGTGTGTGGGTGTGTGTGAATGTGTGTGTGTACTGTGTGTGTGTGTGTGTGTAATCCCACCAACTACCCAGATACTGAAAAGTTTCAAGAATTACAAATATTACTAAAACAGCTTCCACTTTAGTAAGTCCCTTATGACTTCTCTTTGTTGTTTACCTTTTCATGCTTCTCTTCATTCTTGTGTTTGAAAGTCAGATTTCCTTTTCAGCTCTGGTGTTTTCATCAAGAATGCTTGAAAGTCCTCTATTTCACTGAATGACCATTTTTTCCCCTGAAATATTATACTCAGTTTTGCTGGGTAGGTGATTCTTGGTTTTAGTCCTAGTTCCTTTGAATTCTGGAATATCCGATTCCATGCCCTTCTATGCCTTATTGTAGAAGCTGCTAGATCTTGTGTTATCCTGATTGTATTTCCACAATATTTGAATTGTTCCTTTCCAGCTGCTTGCAATATTTTCTCCTTGACCAGGGAACTCTGGAATTTGGCCACAATGTTCCTAGGAGTTTCTCTTTTGGATCTCTTTTAGGAGGTGATCGATGGATTCTTTCAATATTTATTTTGCCCTCTGATTCTAGAATATCAGGGCAGTTTTCCTTGATAATTTCACAAAAGATGATGTCTAGGCTCTTTTTTTGATCATGACTTTCAGGTAGTCCCATAATTTTTAAATTGTCTCTCCTGGCTCTATTTTCCAGGTCAGTTGTTTTTCCCATGAGATATTTCACATTCTTTTCCATTTTTTCATTCTTTTGGTTTTGTTTGGTGATTTCTTGGTTTCTCAGGAAGTCATTAGCCTCCATCTGTTCCATTCTAATTTTGAGAGAACTATTTTCTTCAGTGAGCTTTTGAACCTCCTTTTCCATTTGGTTAATTCTGCTCTTGAAAGCATTCTTCTCCTCATTGGATTTTTGAAGCTCTTTTGCCAACTCAGCCTATTTTTCAAGGTGTTATTTTCTTCAGCATTTTTTGGGGTCTCCTTCAGCAAGGTATTGACCCATTTTTCATGCTTTTCTTGCAACTCTCTCATTTCTCTTCCCAGTTTTTCCTCCACCTGTCTAACTTGATTTTCAAAATCCTTTTTGAGCTCTTCCATGGCCTGAGCCCACTGAATATTTATTTTGGATGTTTGGGATACAGAAGCCTTGACTTCTATGTCTTTCCTTGATGATAAACATTGTTCTTCCTCATCAGAAAGGAAAGGAGGAAATATCTGTTCACCAAGAAATTAACCTTCTATGGTCTTATTTTTTTTCCTTTCCTGGGCATTTTCCCAGCCAGTTACTTGATTTCTGAGGTTCCTTTCCACACCCACCTCACCTCCAGATCCTCCCAGCTAGTGCTTGGGTCTGAGATTCAAATGCTGCTTCCCAGCCTCAGGGCTTTCAGCAGGGGTGGGGCTGGTACTCAGTGTGAGATTAAGTTCAGCTGCTTGGGTGGTGGCCGAGTCACCTCACAAGGCTCAGTTCCTTCAGGGAGTTTATGCTGAGACCTTTCATAATGGACCTGAGCCCCTGCTTGCTTTGGAAGACCCTGTCTGCTGCTGCCTCTGCTGCTGGCTCCCAAGGGGGTCTGAGTTATAGGGACACCCCGCTCCCCTCTTGGCAAACCAAACCGACTCTCTCACTAACCTCTGGAGTCTGTGGGTGCATGGACCTTTGCGGCTGCTGGCGATTCCGTCCCTGAAGCCTGCTTGGATCTCCTTCCCTCAGTGTCATGTGGCCAAGGCAGGGCTGGGCTCTGCTCTGGGTTGCATGATGGAACTTTGGTGTTGGTTTTTCAGGGCTCTCTGGAACGGAAATCCTCTCCACTCCATTGTTGTGTGGCTTTCGCTGCTCTGGAGTTCATTGGAAGCTCCTGTTTACAGGTATTTTATGGGCTATGAGTTTGGAACTAGCATATGTGTATGTTTCTACTCTGCCATCTTGGCTCCTCACCAGCATTTCTAATCAGTAGAGATTCCTTCAGTCTCCTCCAGCTCAAATACCCAACTCCCCCATTCTCTAGTGTTAAAGTTCTTGTTGCTGGGGCATGTGCAGCCTCCCAATCCAAATAACCTCAGGACTTGCTGCTTGTTGTTTAAGCAGCTTGTGGTTTAAATGGAACCTAGCCTGGAGGGGTTTGCTCTTCACGGGGACCAAACCTTGTCCTGAGATTTTTCTTCAGATTTTCTGAAATTGTTCCAGTAACACCCTGGTGGTGACCCTATTTTTTATTTATCACCACCCACACTTTCTTCACCATAAGTTGCTAGTTTAACTGTTTTGTGGTGGAAGATCTTGAGAGCCTAGAATTTTCTCACCTAGTCTACCATCTTCTCAGAATCCTCTATCCCATCATAAACGACTTCTAAATTATTGCCTGAATACAGAGATTTATTGAGTCAGACCAAAGAATTGTGTTGTTGTTGTGTTTGTCTTTAATTACTGAAGAGGACCATGACATCAAGATGTTGACATGACTTGTACTTGATTTTGATTCCAGTGAGGAAGGGCTGTGCAAGGTCACCAGCCTCACTTTCTCCTCCAGAGCCATCAGGGTTCAGTGGCCTGATATTCATTAGGATGACTGGAGACAGACCAGGATGCAGTGCTGAGACCTTGGTCACTTTAGGCTAAGGTCTTCTTAGATTCTCACTTTGAATAAGACACACTCATTCAATGAATAGGCCTCTTTGTGTAGTTACTCAAGGGATGGCCCCTTTTAATAAAAGAAAAAAAATCAAAAAATCAAACTGGGAGAGGTAGACCCTCAGGGTCCCTGGGTAAAAGAAAAACAGTTACTATTTAGTAATTACATTCACTTTGTGCTAAGTGGGTGAGTACCTGGTGTCCAATCTATGAGCTCCAGAATGAATTGGGTTTAAGGTTTGTTCTTTGAGCATGAAATGTAGTCAGTAAACTTAAAGGAGAAAAAGCAGATTTTAGCAATGGTGGTGTATCTTCCTCTGGGTAGAGTATGAAAGGAGAAGAGAAGAGAGGAAAAAAGAAGGGAGGGAAGGGCAAGAGAGGGGAAGGGAGAGGAGATGTTACTCATTCACTGTCCTCTTGAAGAGGATCATGATGGCATGACTTCCAGTTGACTTTCATTTGAGTGAAGGAGGGCTATGCAAGGTCACCAGCCTCACTTTCTCCTCCAGAGCCATCTGGGTCCAGTGGCTTGATATTCACCAGGATGACTGGAGATGGCCCAGGATGCTACTGGAGTAGCTTTCCATTTTCTTCTTTAGCTCATTTTATAGGCGAGTAAACTGAGGCAAGCAGGGTTAAGCAAATTGCCCGAGGTCACACAGCTAGTAAATGTCTAAGGCCATGTTTGAATTCAGGACCATGAGTCTTCTTGACTTCAGGCCTGGCAGGCACTTTATCCACTTCACCAACTATGTATATTAGCTATTATTTAGTTAACAAAAAAATGTTAGCTATTATTATTGTTACTATTACTCCATGAGTAATCGATTGCAACAAAGTAAAAGTTAAGCAAAATTAAAACTTAGTCACCACATCTAAAGCTGTATGAAACTTTTTTTTTGTATTTAAATGGTTAATTGTTATTGAGATTATTTAGGACCCCACAAAAAATCCTGTCTTTTTTTTTCTACTTGAAACCCCTGGAAAATGTGAAAAGGCATACTTAAGTTACCTCAACCAATTAATCAGTATTTCCTGAGTTCCTACTAAATGCAATGGAAACAATGCAAAGTAATACAGAAGGTAAAAAGAAGCATGGCACAGGCTTTTCCATCGAGGATTCTACTGTTTAATCAGAGAAAGAAGATATGTATTTATGAAGGAATTCTAAAGCAATACAAGATATAGTTTTTTTCTTTATTTTTAACCAAAAATGACAGTATCATTGATCAATTATTATATGAAAGGGATATAGAAATGAGAAGAAAGAAAAAAGAATAAGCAATTATATATCACCCACTGTGATAAACACTTTATAAAATTATCTGATTTAAATTTATTATTGATTTGAATAGGATGTAGGCTTGTGATTTCATTTTATAGGGAACTCCAAGCTAAATTAACTCCCTCTATAAATGCATATAAACAATTTTTCCACTGTAAACCTTTGTTTGTGAAAAATTCATTGATTTTAAGATATGTGTGTGCGTGTGTGTGTGTGTGTGTGTGTGTGTGTATATCTTCCCTTGTATGCCCACCCAAAGGGCAACAAAAAAGTGATTCTTTATGTATGCTTTCTTCATAAACTTATCTGACGTAAAGTAACAACTGTTCCATGTTAGTAATATCAGTTGTTTCATCTAACTGAATTGCAAACTTTGGGCTGCCCTTAATTCTGGTAATAAACTACTGGAATCGGTCATTATTAATTTCAGAAATTCTTTTGGAAACAGTATCAGTCATTATTTTATAATTCTATGAAGGAATTTTATTAATTTCATCCCCATACTTTTTCCCATGAACTATTTCTGATATTTTAATAGCAGCAGGTAACACGAGGTCTTATCCTATCATGTAGGGCTTTTTAATTTTTGCAATTAAATAAGAAGTTTCATAAGATAAAAATAAATTCTTTCATTGACTAACAAATTTTTCAAAACTTTTTTTCTTTATTTGAAGATTTTTTTTAAGGTTTGGTTTATTGCAGTAAGCTTCATTTTTGGTATTAAGCTGTTGTTTCAGTTTGGCTGGTTTTATACAATCCTCAGTCAAAACTTCATTACAAATTAAGCAAAAAGTGTTTTCCACACCTTCATAATTATTAGAAGTAAATCTACATTGCAAAATTATTCAACGTATTTTCTTCTTGTTGTCAATTTAGGTGTACTACAACTAGGTAGGGAAGACTCTGCCCCAATAGCATCAGCATTTTTACCTCTTCTGCCTAAATTTAGCCACTTATCCATAAATGAAAATACTTTTGTCCTAAAATATAACTATTGCATATAATTTCTCAAATAAATTCTAGCTTTCATTTATGAAATTGCATTTTTGTGTACTTAATTTTAAAAACTGGTATTTACACTTACATATGCATGCAATGATTATAGTGGAGAAATATTATCAAACAGTTCTTGTCTTTACTTGCTGCAACTAAATACTAATATTACTATAAAAGAAGGAAATAACAGCAACTTTTAAAAAATCAAGCATTCCAATGCAATAATGCAAAGATATACTAATTTGATATTTTCATGCTGAAGAATGATGATAGGAAAATAGTAAAAGTCTTTATTCTCTATAATTAACTATTATGTTTCTTTAAGAGCAGAAAATTTTGTATGTATAGTAAAACATGACAATTCATAACATCTGATAGTCTTGAATCCGAGCCAAGGTGTTTCTGGAAGCATTTGTTGTTGTTGCATGGTATACGGTCATGTGCAGTGCAAAGTGTGCATGTTCTGTGTTCAGAACCAAGGGCCCAGTGAAAATGCATGAGGCAACATGGGCAAACACTTCCATAAACACCTCAGATTTATTTGATTTTTAATTAATTTTTGGTTATTGCATATTCAGAAACCTTCTACTGTTTATAGATTAGGAAACTGAGACAGACAGAGGTTAAATGACTTGCTCAGGGTCACATGGCTCATAAATATCTGAGGCAAGATTTGAACTCAGATCTTCCTGACTCCAAGTTCATCCTTCTATCTATTATGTCATCCATTTTCTGTTTGACACATAGTAGTTAATAAATGCTCATTGATTTACTGATTGGGCTGGACAATGATGAACCTGTGGTCCAAATTTTACTGATACTACTATCTCCGACATCCCCTATTATTTTGGATATGCCTCTGTCAGTGTTTTCCTGAACCTAGCAGTGGGATATTACATATGTAATTGGAAGAAAGCTTTAGTCCCTATGTTTAAGCTATTCACACAGGTTATAAAAATAACATTCTGGATGTTTATTATCTTAGCAAAAGTATATTGTCATCTCACTCTGTACTAGGGAAAGGTAATTGTAATATGGAAGATTCTGTGCCAAGTGTAATCATATCTCTAGTATTTACTTTCTGTGTGATCTTTAGAAAATCATTTAAACTCTCTCGTCTCAACTTTCTCATATAGAAAATGAGAGTGTTGGACTTGCTGTCCTTCCATCCAACTCAAATTATCACGATCCTACTAAACCTGTGGAAAAGTCCCTCTAAATATAAATAGAGTAGTCTGTTTCAGTCTCTGGTATGAAAAAAAAGGACTTATTCTGTTAATTTCTCTTAATAAATAAAGAGTAATATGTGCAACTAGAGTCAGCATTTTAAAGGTGTCCTACTGTAGAATAATACAGAAACATGGAAGACAGATGAAATATAGAATTACAGAACCTAGAAGAGAGAGAAAAATAATAGTAATGGAAGCTACACAGAACTATAACATGGAAAAGGCACAATTTCTGTCTTGTAGCAGATATGTTGCTGAGAAGTTAGATATAAATCATATTTTGCAATCAACATCTTGACTATATTGGGGGTCTTCTAATTAAACCTTACCATATAGATTTCTATGCTATCTATAAACACTCCCTCATTTTTTTATATAAATATGTTTTCACGTGCCTGGTATGTAGAATGATATACGTCTTTCTTCTCCAGTCCATTTCCACACAATGAAATTAAAAAGAAGAAATGAAATTAAATGAAATCATGAAGAATCAAATTTCCACAAAAGAATTTCCTAAACATTATGGATAATAATTATTCTTCAACTGGACTTGAGATTTCTTCAGTGCAGAGAACTCCAGGTAAGGAACCTCCTCTTATCAGTGCAGATTAAGCCCTGCTGCAATGTGTAGTCTTGGATAATTGCCAGCGGGCACTGAGATGGTAATTTAATCTTACACAGACAGGATCAGTATGTGGCAGAGATGGGTTCTGAATTACCAAATGAGATTGCAGAATCTTCTTTGCTGGAGATCTTAAAGAAGAAGCTACATTTGCTGAGTAAGCAGAAATACTTGTGATGCTACGATATGATGGATATAGCCCTGGATTTAGATTTAAAATCAGAAGACTTGACTCAAATCCCAGCAGTGCCACATTTTCTAGTTGCTTGATAATAAGCAAGTCACTTCCCTCTGCTCTCTGGAAACTTCAGTTTCTTCATCTATAAAATAATAAAGATGATATTTTTACTACTTATAGAATATACTAAACAGTGTGCTTTGTAAACTTGTAAAGGCTAGAATCATGTACAATATTATTCTTATTCTATTACAAGAGGTTCTATGATTGACTTCTTAAGGATTGGTTTTATTCACATGTTAATGGAATGTATTCTGATAAGCATTCTGGAATTATGTTTCTCAAATGACAAGGACTTAGAGATTGCTCAGTGTTCTTAATTTGTCTTCATCATCTGTTAAAGGATATGTCTTCATAAAATATGGTGTTTTATCTGTCTGTTTGATCTGTCTTTGGTGTTACTTAGCATGCATTTCCCAAGTCCCTCAGCATATTAAAAAAATGATTGATATTGTGGCCCAAATAATATTTCATCCGTATGGAATATATACTAAAATATTAATAGTTATTATAATTATGTTAACATGTTCACTCTATTAATAACCTAATGCATCACAGCTGAGGAGAAATTAGGAATATTAATTATATTTTGAGTGAATTAGAATAATGTTTTATAAGATGCTTCAGAATTTCTTGTGGTTACTTCTTACTACTGTATGTCTTCAGAAATCCAGTGAATGATTACTCTTGTCAATTCGAGTTCTCTCTCTAACAATGAAGACAGAAAACTATTCAGATCAATTTAATCTTAATCTTATGAGGTTTCTGTCAATGTTATCCCATAAATTTTCCAGTGGCAGGTAGCAGAGATGATAGAGAATTGGGACTGGAGATAGGAACACTTAAACTTGAATCTGGTCTCAGACTTACTAGTTGTGAGACTCTGGGAAAGTCACTTAACTTCTGTTTGTCTCGGTTCCCTCAGCTGTAAAATGAGGATAATAGTAATGCCTGTCTCATAAGGCTATTGTGAGGATTAAAAGGATTATTGTGAAGGATTTAGAGCAGTGATTGGAATATAGTAGATGCTTGCTTCAGTAAAGAGCCACCCAAAGCCCAAGGGATCTTCCTCTAAGTAAACATTTGATGAGTACCAGTGTAGCACTTCAGTTTTCCATTATATTTTCCTTCCTTTCCCTGACCTACTTCATGCTGTACATCTCCTAGATAATACCATTTATGATTTCTCTTGGGAACAAGTTACTATTGATAATATTCTGAAAACTACTTCTGCCCACCATTTTGCCCTTTGGGTTGCCTGAAACTTAGATTACTGATTAATTGTTAGAATATATGTTTTATAGTGATATAGAACCTCTAGGGGGAGGGAAAAAAAGAACCTTATAACAAGATTTTTTTCTTTTGATGAAGAAGACCAAATTATGGAAAACCGTATAATTTTCCATATCTCGCACAGATAACTTTCTTTTTCCTATCCAATTCCAGTCCAAGTTCATTATCCCTCTGTACATCATCAAAATATATGCCCTCATTTGCTAGATCTATAGGTTGCCATTATATTAGCTTTTCACATTTATAACAATAGCCATGTATTATCTATTTGATTTTTTCTATGTGAAATGCAAGGCTGAACTCTTTTGGTATCTCATTGAAAAAAGATCTGTAGTACTTCTGGATTTGATATATTCTGCTCAAGTTTACCTAGAAATCAGAAACTCTGGAGGAACTCATTCAGCTATAGAAATCCCACTTCCACTTAAATTGAGTGGAAGGTATTCATATAAATGGTAAATAATTTTAGTGAACACAAATTACCAAATATCTTGCATATTATTGATAGTCAAAACATCGTTATTAAATATGTGGTTGCATCTCAAGAAATCATATACAATACATACAATGAATGTTGAAACACATTTTCATTCTTTTTGCAGTGGGGAGACTAAATGTTTTTTTTAATATCTAATAAATAATAAATAGTGTGCATTACTCTGTCTCTTGACTTTGTTAGACTCTAAAGACCCATCATAGAAACCATGTGCAAAATGCTTCCTGCTATCCAATAAGCACCAACAGAAAAAAGGTTTCTTGCCTTTTCTGGACAAGGATTGAAAATACTAAAGAGAACTTCTCAAACTTTGCCTCACTGGGTCATTACTACAAACACCTGATGATTCAGAGGGGCACACATTATTCTCCTGGATGGAATATAGAACTCATTGGAAATCTCAAAAAAGCAAACAAACCCCAAACTGGAAACTGCAATCTTAAGGATGCAGATAGTATTTTCATCACAGTTACTGACCAGAGGTAAGGCCTTCAGAAAATAAAACAAGACATTTGAAAGTGAACCAAGATTTTAAAACATAGTGTATGATATTGGAATTTGCATTAAAGAATCATGGTTTAAAATAAAAAATGATAAAATCTTGTCAGAGAGTTCAGTTAATGAGGTATGATAAAAGTTTAGAAGACAATTTAAGGAAGGGACAAGCAGTAAAATAATAAAAAAAATGACTTTGGATGTCTATATATAAATATAAAGAATATGAGTAAAAAGCAAGATGATCTAGGGATCCTACTTCAAAGAGATGTATTTGAACTCATAGAGATTATTGAGATTTGATGGGTTTGCAATGACATAAAAGAAAAAGGAAAAAGACCAATATGGATGAAAATATTCATAATGACTTTTTTTTTTGTAGTGGCAAAGAATTGGAAACTGAGAAGATGATTTTCAACTGGGAAATGGTTGAACAAGTTATGGTATGTGAATGTGATGGAATACTATTGTGCTGTAAGTAATGATTAAAGGCATGGTTTCAGAAAAACCTGGGAAGACATATAAAACGATGTAAAGTAAAGTGGGAGGAACCAGGCCGACAACATATAAATGTAACAACATCATTGTAAAAATAATCAATTGTGAAAAATTCAGTAATTCTGATAACATATTAATTATAATCATATTTTATAATAATTATGAGTAATAGTTAATATATAATTAATAAAGTAATCTACCATAACTCCATAGGACACATAATGAAAAATACTATCCCCCTGCTGCATCTGATGAGCTCTGCAAGTTTTCTTTTATTTTTCTTGCTTTTTGCCCAGAAAATTTTTAATTCAGAAATATATTTTGCATAATTTTACATGTAAAATGGCTAGTATATTTCTTGTCTTCTCAATGAATGGGAAAAGGGGGTAAGGAAAGAGAAAGAATTTAAAACTGAAAATACATTTTTTAAAAAATAAAAATAATAAAGTTGTCTGACTAGGACAAGAGGTAACATGACTCTAAGAGTATATAACTTATTTGGAACAACAACAATAACAAAAATAGGCATGTGAAAGGGGAGAAAAAACCTGTATATTTTAAAAGTTAAAAAATGTGGGAAAATAGTGAATAGATGGCTTAGATGTAAGAGTCAAGATTATCTAGGTTCAAGTCTTGCCTCAGAGCAAATCACTTGAGATCTCATTGGCTTAGGGCATTTATGAGACTAAATTATAGACAAGCTAATGATCTGAATCTCCCCATCCCAGCATTGCCTTGTTGTCCATAGGGGCTTGTATAGTTCAATGAAACTATAAGATTAACATTTCAGTGTTACCCAAGATGGATAGGTCATACTGAAGAGTTTTGATAAAATGTGATCCACTGGAAAAGAAAATGAAAAGCACTCCAGTGTCTTTGTCAAGTTAAGGAGAAAAAAAGGACAGCATTAAAACGATAAAAGATGACATTGGAAGATGAGCCTCACAGGTCAGAAGCTATCTAATAAATTACTGGGAGAGAGCTGAGTACAACTACTAGTAGTTCCAGTACTAATGAAATAAGTAGGTCAAAACTGAAATGAAGTTTAACCTAGTCTGATGCTGTGAAGGTAAATAGCAACCTGGATGTAAGATATGTGAAACAAGGTAAACTGGAGATGATCAAACAAGAGATGCAAAGATTAAACATCAATATCTTGGGTGTCAGTGAACTCAAATGGATGGAAATGGGTGAAATTAATTTAGGTAATCACTGTATATACTACTGTGGGCAAGAATCCCTTAGAAGAAATGGAGTAACCCTCACAGTCAATAAATGCATGAGCAATAGTATCAAAAATGACAGAATCATATCTGTTCAAATTCAAGACAAACCATTAATACCAATTTATGCTCTAATTACTGACACCAAGGAGGCCAAAGCTGAACAGTTCTATAAAGACCTGCATCTTCTAGCAATAGCATTAAAAAAAAATAAGACTATAGCATTCATCATAGGGGATTGTAACATTAAGGTAGGAGATCAAATGATAATAGAAATTATAGACAAGTTTGACTTTGGAATACAAAATGAAGCTAGGTAGAGGCTCAGAGGATTTTCAAGATAACTTGCTGGTCATAACAAATGCCTTTTATCAAAAACCCAAAAAGTGACTCTACACATTGACATCACCAGATGGTCAATATAGAAATCAGATTGGTCACATGCTTTGCAGCCAAAAATGGAGAACGTCTATATACTCAGTTAAAACAAAACTTGGAGCTGACTGAAAGTGCAGAAAACCATCAGACAATAAAGGTATGACTTAAATAACATTCCTTATGAATATGAATACAGAATGGAAGTAATGAATAGATTTATGGGAATAGATATGGTAGATAGTATGCCTGAAGAACTATAGACAGAGTATTGTAGAATATTGTACAGGAGGCAGCAATTAAAAAAAAAGGTAAAAACATTCCATAGGAAATGAAGAGCAAGAAAACAAAATGTCTTTCTGATGGGTCTTTGCAAAAAGTTGAAGAAAGAAGGTGAAAGAGAAAGTAGAAAGAGAAGGATATACTCAACTGAATTCAAAATTCCAGAGAAAAGAAAAGAAAATTTCTTAAATAAGCAAAGCCAAGAAATAGAAGAAAACAACAGACTGGGAAAGACAAGAGACATCTTAAGAAAAACTGGAAATATCAAAGAAGTGTTTCATCCAAAAATAAGCATAATAAAAGACAAAAAAAGTTAGGTATTTAACAGAAGCAGAAGAGATTAAGAAGAACTTGCAAGAATATGCAAGATAACTATAGGAGAAAGATCTTAACATCACCAATTTCTGATATCTTAGAGGATGAAGTCAAGTGGTCTTTAGCAAGCATGGCTAACAAGTATTAGTGGAGGTGATGGAATTCCAGCTTAGCTATTTAAAATCCTAAAAGATGATGCTATTAAAAGGTTGAATTTAATATGCCAGTAAATTTATAACATACAACAATGACCACTGAATTGGAAAAGATCAGTTTACATCCCCAAACTGAAAAAGGCCAATGGCAAGAAATGCTCAAATTGCTAAGCAATTGTGTTCCTTTCACATGCCAGTAAGGTTACACTTAAGATTCTGCAAGCTAGGCTTCATCAGTATGTGACCTGAAAATGAGCAAAAGAGCAGCCTGGTTATCAAAGAGGCAGACGAACTAGAGAACAAATTGCCAACGTTTGCTTGACTATAGAGAGAAAAATACCAGAAGAAAAAAAAATCAACATCTATATCTGCTTCATTGGCTACATACAAAAGCTTCTGATGGTGTGGATGACAACAAAATATATAGCAAGTCCTCAAAGAGATGAGAGTATCAGATTATCTTGCATGTCTCCTGAAAGACATGCATGTAAGTCAAGAAGAAATGGATCGAACCAACATGGAACAAGTGATCGATTCAGGACTAGAAAAGGAGTAAGCTAAGGCTTATGTAGAACACATTATGCAAAATGCCAGACTGAATGGCTTTTTCCATTAAACTATATGTAAACCTGAAGATAATATAACATTGTTTTATTTTGGTCCAAAATATGAGCAATAACTGCTTACATTATAAGTTCAGCAGTTAGCAGGACTGATATTTGTCACCATTCAATTTTAATTCTGTTTGGTTTACTCAGGTTGCAGTGTGCTATATGAATGGTTCAGCTTATAAGAGAAAAATAATACTTATGAATTTTTATTGTTACTTTAAAGTTGGAGTTGAATGATCTAATGTCAGAAAACAAATTATATGATGTACAAAATGAGAAGAATCAGCATGATTATTTTCCAAACCTTGTATGCATGTATTCTTATTTTGTGAAGAGACTCTCATTATTTAAAAAGGAAAGGCTGATTTTGAAGTCATGAAACGCATTTCCATGTTAACAATGTTATAAAATTAAACCTACCTACAAAAAATAAGAAAGGTAGAGAAAATTTAAAAAAAAGTAATCTTCAATCTACTCTCAGGTTTCATCATTTCTCTATCTGGAGATGGATAGTTTTGTACATCATAAGTATTTTGAAATTGTCTTAATCAGAGCAGCTAATTTTTTTCACAGTTAGTCACTGTAGACATGAAAAAGGAAAAGGACCTATTTGTACAAGAATATTTACAGGATCTCTTTTTATGGTGGTTAAGAACTGGAAATCAAAGCTATGTCCATCCACTGGAGAATGACTCAACAAGCTGTAGTATATGATTCTAATTGAATATTATTGTGCTATAAGAGATGACAAGCGGAATGATTTCAGAAAAACCTGGAAAGATTTACATGAACACAAAGTGAAATGAGCAGAACGAAGAGAATGTTGTACAAAGTGACAGCAATATTGTATGATGAAGAATTGTGAATCACAGCTATTCTCAGCAATACAGTGATCCAAGACAATCCAAAAAGACTAATGATGAAGCATACTATCCACCTCCAGAGAAAGAACTGATATGATTTGAATACAGACTGAAACATGCCATTTTTCACTTTCTTTCTTTCATTCATTTTCTTTTATTCAAATCTTCTTGCACAAAATGACCAATATAGAAATATTTTACATGAATCCACATGTATAATTTATATCTGATTGTTTACAGTCTCAGGAAGCGGGGAGGAAGCAGAGGGAAGGAAGGATTTTATTTGGAACTCAAGCTGTTTTATTGGTTCATTTAATTTTATTTCTTTGTTTCTTTTCTTCTTTCCTTAACAGCATTTTTTCCAATTACATGCAAAGATAGTTTTCAACATTCATTTTTAAAAATTTTAAGTTTGAATTTTTTCTCCCTCCCTTTCTTCCCTCTCCAAGACAGACAGCAATTTGATATAGGTCATAATCAGAACAAAAGGGGAAAACCAAAAGGGAAAAAACAAAAAGATAAAAATGATTAAAAGACATGAGCAGGAAAACTATATCTTGCTAATTGAGGCAACATATAGACAACTTAACAGGGATAACAAAATAAGCATATCAAACCATATCTTAGGCAACTGATGTCAACAGAACTTTGCAGCCATATAACACAAAATAAGCACATAAAACAATATCTTAGGGTGGGACTTGAACACAAGCACCCCATCATTCCTCCTTGAAGGAATGAGGCCCAAACTCTTGAAGAAAGGGGTGAAGATTTCTTCTGTAACTACTTCCTCCTGAGATTGGACATAGAGCTGTCCCTGCCCCAAGAGGTCCCATTCAAGAAGTTTTTTCTTCAACTGGCATCCAGGGCTTGGTCAAAGTCAAGTCCAAGGGTGACATATCACTGCCATGCACAAAGGGGAGATATCTGGCTTAAGCAATCAGCATCTGCAGGTAGGGAGTATTAAGCCTGCAGAAAACAAATCTGAGACACAAGGTAAACAGGCAAAAAGCCAAAAAGAAACAAGGAGAGTCAGAAGCAGGGTAGATATAGGGTCAGTCATGCTTTTGGAGTCCATGAACCCGCTATCATAGTGTCATTCGTTATTGTTAACTGTTTTCTACTTTTAAGTTTTGGAGTCATCATTCTGGCTAGAAGTATATTTTCTTTATTTATTTATATTTTGTTTATCCTGAGCTGAGGGCTTGCCAATCTCTCATTCTCCCTGTAGGTATGAAGAACTTGGATATAATGTTTCAGAAACATCTGTAGGGGTAGTGCTCATCTTCCAGCTCAGTCCAGTATCAAGCTTCTTGACACATTTTATATAGTTCATTAGTGGGAATGCCATCCATTATTCCAAAAATCTACCCGGGCTCTCAATAGGGAAGTAAACAATTATTTTCTTGACAGTCTATTCTGACTTTGAATCTACTATTTACTCTTCTCTCTTGAGGAAATTTATCTCTTTCACTGATTCTTACCATTCAAGGTACCAACAATTCTCCCATCTTTTGGGTAAACCAACTCGAAATATCTGTGACCTCCTGCTGAGTAAAATCTTCAATTACTTCCCTAAATGGTGGGTGGCCCCCTTGATTTTTCCCCTTGTGTTTCTGCCTGAGAAGCCACCCATACACCTTTACTCTTGTTACTTTTTTGATTCTTTTGTGAGCTAAACCAGTAACAACTTTTTCTTCTACCTCCTGAGACCTTGAGACCTGGAGAGTGTGAATGCTGCAGCATAAAAAGCCTCTGATGCAAACTAGTCAACTTCCTTTTCATCTAAGCCTTCTTCTCCAGAGCAGCTTGTCTCGGCTTTTACACGAGGCAATAGCTTGTTAGCAAGGCCCAACCTCTCCTACACACTCTTCCAATTTCTTTCCGTGATTCTGTTGGTATTCCCTACAAACATCTTTTTAAGTTTCTGGGCTCTCCCTTCTGTAGCCTTGGTTCCAAGTTTTCACAAAGCCCTGTGCCTTTAATCCATTCTCTTGTTAGGGAGGAATAAGATAAATCCTCCCAGCCTGGGACATCCATTTCTTCCTCTATCTCCTCTGCCTTTCTGTCTCCAAACAGAGGTCTGTTATTTTGTGATCACTTCTTCATTGCTGTTTGTATCGCCAACACAATATTCATAGCACTTAAGGTGACAATGAATATCCTGGTGAAATTCTGAATTGTGAAATACAACAGACTGTCCACATACAGAAGCAAAACATTTATCCAGACACCCGAAAGTCTTAAGACAATACCATCCCCAAGTCTTCCCTCTGCCAGGCCTCCCACAAACCAGCTCCATTAAACAAATCACAAGCAGGATGGTTTAAAATCACAAGCATGCTATTTCACTCACACTAGACAGTTTCCTGTTTGTCTGCATTCTTCCTAGCTCTGACTAGACTGACCAATTTCTTCTCAATTCTGCCATAATTCTGCCTCTTCCTGTTCCATCCTTTCTCTTCCACCAATTCAGCAAACTCCTCACACCAAAGGCTCCAAGTGACTCAGATTGCCTATTAATGGGAAATATCTTTCCACTTAAATTATCATTATACCCCCTTTATCATCCATTCATTTTTTTTTGGATTATCCCAATAAAATTGACTCATTTACCTTCCCTCTCTCTATATAGAGTCTTTCTAACTGACCTAATGATAAAATTTTTAGTTATATGTATCATCTTCCCATATAGGAATAAAAGTATGCAACCCCATTGAGTCTCATAATTTATTTTTCATGTTTAGCTTTTTATATTTCTTTTGAGCCTTTTACTTGAAAGTCAAATTATCTATTCAGTTCTGGTCCTTTCATTAGGAATACTTGAAAATCTTTTATTCTATTTAATTGCCATCTTTGTTTCACCTTAAGGATAATGCTCAGTTTTTCTGGGTAGGTTATTCTTGGCTGTAATTCTGGCTTCTTTACTTTCCAGAAAAACATGTTCAAAGTCCTCTTCTTCTTTATCAGGTTAGCTGCTAAATTTGATGTAATCCTGACCATGACTCCACAATATTTGAATGGTTTCTTTCTAGTTGCTTACGGTATTTGTCTTTGAACTGAGAACTCTATAAGTTGGTTACAATGTTCCTAGTACTTTTCAGCTTAGGATTTCTATCATGTTGTGATTTTTGGTTTCTTTCAATTTTTATTTTAAACTCTGGTTCCAGGAGATTGATGCAGTTTTCTTTTATTATTTCTTGAAATATGATGTGTATGCTGTTTCTTTGATTATGAATTTCAGATAGTCTAATAGTTATTAAGTTATCTCTCCTCAATCTATTTTCCAGGACAGTTGATTTTCCAATGATATATTTCACATTTTGCCTTTTTTTTTGTTCTTTTGTCTTTTTTGTTTCTTGATGTCTCATGGAGTCATTAGCTTCCACTTGACCAATTTTAACCTCGAAGAAATTATATTCTTCAATGAACTTTTGTACATCATTTTCAATTTGGCCAATTCTGTTTTTAAGGAGTTATTTTCATCAATGATGTTTTGTATGTGTTTTTACCATTTACTCAGTTTTGTTCTTTAAGGCATTATGTTCTTAAATACTCTTATTCCTCTTTTATCAAGTTGTTCTTTTTCATATACTTAATAGCTCATTTATTTATTCCTTTTTATTGTAACCCATTTATTTGATTTTGAAAAGCTTAAAAAAAATCTGTCAACAATTCTTGTTCTGCTTTTGCTTGATTCACATTTTTCTTTAAAGTTTGACTTGTAGCTCTTTCAATATCATTGTTTCTTCTGAATTTGTGTCTTGATCTTCTTTGTCACAATAGTAGCTTCTTATGGTCAGTTTCATTTTTTGGGAGGAGGGATTATTTGTTCATTTTCCCAGACTATTTATTGACTTTGACCTTTATGCCTAAGATGAGCTCTGTTCTCATGGGGTGTCTCAACCTTCACATTTTCAGAGTTTTTTGCACTGTTTTTTCTTTTTTCTGAGCTGATATGGATATTTAGAAATTTTCAGTGTTTTTAAAATGAAGTGATCAAGGGAGAGATATGATCATTGGTCTGCTGGTCTAATCCTTACAAGAGAATTGTACTTGATTCCTTGGGATAACAACAGATACAGCTTCTTGGGGACTCTGATCCCTTGGGACAATAAGTGATACTGTTCCTTAAAGTCCCTGCTCCCTTGGGATAGTGAACTACATTGGTCCTGACAGTCCCTGCTCTTTTGTCACCAAAAGCTTTTCTCTCTGCCCTTCAGTTGTGATGTGGAAGTGGCTATAGGCAATGGAGTTGCCAAGCAGCATTTGGTCTATGTTTCCTGCCTTGGTTATTCTGCTTTATGGGGTTGGGGGGTGGGTCTCTCTCTTAGGCACTGCTGGCAGAATTCTTGCTAGAGTACTCTATAGTAGGCTGATCCTTCACGTGGAAGACGGTCATATACCTGAAAGCCACTGTGGCTTCAGAAAGTGCTGAGGAATGGTCAATACGATGTTTGCTATTTCAGGAGAAATGCCAGGAGCAGAACAGAGGTCTGTACACAATGTTTGCAGATCCGACCAAGGCCTTTGACACTGTGAGTCATGAGGGCTTATGGAAAATTATGTCAAAATTTGGCTGCCTGGGGAAGTTCATCAGCATTTAATGTCAATTTCATGATGGCAGTTTGTCCAGGTTTTGAATAGTGGACAATGACCTCCTGCCTTCCCAGTCACCAATGGAGCAAACCAGGCCTGTGTGCTTGCTCCTACGCTTTTTAGCATGACATTTTCAGTTATGTTGTCAAGTGCTTTCAATGAGAATGAGCACAACATCAAGGTCATCTACTGAACTAATGGTAAGTTCTTCAATTTGAAAAGGCTACAAGCCAAGACCAAAGTAGAGGGAGTGTTGGTGCATGATTTTCTGTTTGCAGATGATTTGCACTCAATGCAGCCTCTGAAGCTGAAATGCAACAAAGTATGGATTAATTCTTTATTACCTGTCCTAATTTTGACCTAATAATTAACACCAAGGAAATGCAGGTGTGCCATCAGCCACCAGCACACCATCCATAATTGGATCCAATGATTACAACAAATGGAGAAGTTTGGAATACTGTGGATAAGTTCACATACTTTTTTTTTAAATACAAATTTATTTAACTTTTTACATTCGTTTTCATAAAATTTTGGGTTCTAAATTTTCTCCCGTTTTTCCCTTCCCCCCACCTCAATACACCGAGCATTCTAATTTCCCCTATCACCAATCTGCCTTCTCTTCTGTCATCCCTCCCTTCTCTTGTCCCCATCTTCTCTTTTGTCCTGTATGGCCAGATGACTTTCTATTCCCCATTAACTGTATTTCTTATTTCCTAGTAGCAAGAACAATACTAAACAGTTGTTCCTAAAACTTTGAGTTTCAAATTCTCCCCATTCCTCCCTCCCCACCCATTCCCTTTGGGAAGGCAGGCAATTCAATATAGGCCCTATCTGTGTAGTTTTGCAAATGACTTCGATAATAGTCATGTTGTGTAAGAATAACTGTATTTCCCTCCATCCTATCCTGCCCCCTCATCGTTTCTATTCTGTCTTTTGACCCTGTCCCTCCCCAAGAGTGTTGACTTCAAATTGCTCCCTCCTCCCATTGCCCTCCCTTCCATCATCCCCCCCCCCTTGCTTATCTCCTTCTCTCCCACTTTCCTGTATTGCAAGATAGGTTTTCATACCAAAATGAGTGTGCATTTTATTCCTTCCTTTAGTTGAATGTGATGAGGGTAAACTTCTTGTTTTTTTCTCAGTTCTCCTCTTTTTCCTTCCACTAAAAAGTCTCCTGCTTGCCTCTTGAATGAGATATAATTTACCCCATTCCATTTCACCCTCTTTCCTCCTACTACATTTCTCTCTCACCATTTACCTTAATTTCTTTTAAGGTATGGTCCCATCCTATTCAATTCACTCTGTGCTCTCTGTCTCTGTATGAGTGTGCATGTGTGTATGTGTGTGTGCACACATGTACATGTGTGTGTATGCGTGTGTGTGTGGTCCCACCAACTACCCAGATACTGAAAAGTTTTAAGAGTTACAAATATTGTCTTTCCATGTAGGAATGTAAACAGCTCACTTTTGGTAAGTCCCTTATGACGTCTCTTTGTTGTTTACTTTTTTTTGCTTCTTCTCATTCTTGTGTTTGAAAGTCAAATTTTCTTTTCAGCTCTGGTCTTTTCATCAAGAATGCTTGAAAGTCCTCTTTTTAATTGAAAGACCATATTTTCCCCTGAAGTATTATACTCAGTTTTGTTGGGTAGGTGATTCTTGGTTTGAGTCCTAGTTCCTTTGACTTCTGGAATATCCTATCCACGCCCTTTGATCCCTTAATGTAGAAGCTGCTAGATCTTGAGTTATCCTGATTTTATTTCCACAATACTGGAATTGTTTCTTTCTAGTTGCTTGCAAGATTTTCTCCTTGACCTGGGCATTCTGGAATTTGGCCACAATGTTCCTACGAGTTTCTCTTTTTGGATCTCTTTCAGGTGGTGATCGATGGATTCTTTCAATACTTATTTTGCCCTCTGGTTCTAGAATCTCAGGGCAGTTTTCCTTGACAATTTCATGGAAGTTGATGTCTAAGCTCTTTTTTTGATCATGACTTTCAGTCCCATAATTTTTAAATTGTCTCTCCTGGATCTCTTTTCCAGGTCAGTTGTTTTTCCAATGAGATATTTCACATTCTCTTCCATTTTTTCATTCTTTTGGTTTTGTTTGGTGATTTCTTGGTTTCTCAGAAAGTCATTAGCCTCCATCTGTTCCATTCTAATTTTGAGAGAACTATTGTCTTCAGTGAGCTTTTGAACCTCTTTTTCCATTTGGCTAATTCTGCTTTTGAAAGCATTCTTCTCCTCATTGGCTTTTTGAACCTCTTTTGCCAATTGAGTGAGCCTATTTTTCAAGGTCTTATTTTCTTCAGCATTTTTTGGGGTCTCCTTTAGCAAGGTATTGACCCATTTTTCATGCTTTTCTTGCATCTCTGTCATTTCTCTTCTCAGTTTTTCCTCCACCTGTCTAACTTGATTTTCAAAATCCTTTTTGAGCTCTTCCATTGCCTGAGCCCACCGGACATCCATATGGGATATCTGGGATACAGAGGCCCTGACCTCCATGTCTTTCTCTGATGGTTAGAATAGTTCCTTGTCCAGAATTGAAAGGGGGTAACATCTGTACCCCATCAAAGTAGCTTTCTATAGTCTTATTTTTCTTCCCTTTTCTGGGCATTTTCCCAGCCAGTTACTTGACTTCTGAGATTCCTGTCCACCCCCGCCTAGATCCGCCCAGGTAGTGCTTGGGGTCTGAGATTCAAATGGGCTTTCTGTGGCAGGCGCAGCTGCTATTCAATGTGAGCTTAAGTTCTGGTGCTCAGGTGGGGGCAGGGCTGCCTCCCAGGCTCAGTTCCCTCACGGGGTTTATTCAGAGACCTTCAGTAATTGAACTGAGTTTCTGCCTGTTGCTCGGGGAGTCTCGGGCCACCACCGCTGCCTCTGCCGCTGCCTCCTGAGGGGGCCCGTGTCATGGAGACACCCCGCTCCCCTCTCGGCCAGCTCAGACGTCCCTCTCACTGACCTGTAGCGCCTGTGGGTGGAGGGACCTTCCCAGCCGCCAGAGATTCCATCCCTGAAGCCTGTTCAGTTGTTCTCCTCAGGGGCCACGTGGCCAGGGCAGCACAGGAGTGGGCTCCACTGTCCGGAGCACGACGGACCCCTGGGGACGGCTCTCCAGGGCTCTCTGGAATGGAAATCTTTTCCACTGTGTTTCTGCATGACTTGCAGTGCTCCAGAATTTGTGGGGAGTTCTTTTTGCAGGAAATATATGGGCTGTGGGTTCGGAGCTAGCATACATGAGTCTTTCTACTCCGCCATCTTGGTCCTCCCCCGGTACTGTACTTTTTAGCAATGTACACATTGACAATGAGGTTGATGCATGCATGCCAGAGCTACCTTAGTGTTTGGGAGGCTCTAAAGAAAAGTTTGGGAGGGAAGAGATATTAGACTGACTACCAAACTGAAGGTCTACAGAGCCATTTGTTGACCTCATTGCTGTATGCCTGTGAAGCATGGATGATCTACCAGCACCATGCCAGAAAACTGAATCGCTTCCATTTGAACTGTCTTAGGAAGATTCTGAGGATCATCTGGCAGAATAAGGTACCAGACACTGAAGTCCTTGCTCAAGCTGAACTGCCAAGCAATCAAAGCATGCTTCAGAGAGCACAACTCTGATGTTGTTCAAATGAAAATTATGCCCTTGCCAAAAAGACTATTTTATGGAGAACTTGAATGGGGCAGGTGATTACATGGCTGCCAGAAGAACCAATACAAGGACACTCTCAAGGTCTCTCTCAAGAACTTTGGATTTGATTGTGCAACATGGGAGATTCTGGCATGGGACTGCTCAGCATGGCATGCCCAAATCAGAAAGAGTACTGTGCTCTTTGAGGAAAGCAGAATTGAGACAACACAAAATAAATGTAGGATGCTCAAATTTGGAATATCCACCCCAAACATTCACACAGACTATCTGTACTCAACCTGTAGTAGAGCATTATGAACTAGTATTTGTCTGATCAGTTACAGTTGGACATACTAACTTCACTTTACCATGGTGATGTCATTTAGGTCCTCTTCAGATATGAAGCTCAACAACCGGCTCACCACAATTGAGACTGGAACTGAAACCCCTACTCTGCTTTGCTGAGATAAAACCACACATCTGTTTGCTTCTATATTTACCCTTTATTCAGGGTACACACACTGGTCTATAATTACTCCATGCTGTGGAATGCTACTCCTAGGATTGGGTCGCTGTTGCTGAGCATTCTAGGTTTTTGATTTGTAACAGGGTACGCTGATTAATAGAGCTAGTGGGCACGTGTTCCTGCATCCTGTACAAGCTCAGGCCTGACTTCGATAAATCTGTGGCCTTTTCTTTTCCTGGTTCAATCTTACACTGCTTTCAGTCTCTGTGCTGGAATATTCTATATGTGTAGTATTAATAGACATTGAGCAATTAACTTTTTATTATGCTTTGATTCTTATCATTCAATCAATTATATATCCATCTTGTATTTTCATCTAGCTCACTTCTTTCCATATGAATAGCTTGAAGTCATCCAAGGTTTTGATAAAATTTAAATTACTTATATTATAGAATACCTTTGACTAATCTACTAAGTTGTCAGTTCTTTCAGAAAAAAACCCAGTAAGCTCATTCTCTCTCTCTCTCTCCATATACATATATACACATGCATATACATACATATACATATGCATAGACATAGACCTATACGTGAAACAAATATAAAACATGCATATTTTGTGTATATATGTATATGCATATGTGTGTATGTGTGTGTGAAAAATATGGATGTTAATGAAATATTCTGAAACTGTAGAGTCCCTACCACTATCTTTTCAAATGATTGTGTGTCTTATCTATTTCCATCTCTAATCTGAGGTCTTAGATACGTTAAGAAACTTAGAAAATGTCTAATGAATTGACAGGGGGTGAAATTTATATTTCTTTCATGTACTCCAATGTGTCTTGGAGAATAAGTGGTGCCCAGTAAATTCTATATACCAAGTTCTTCCTTCACTCACATTTTGCATGATCATTCCATAGATCCTAGCAAATCATAAGTGAAATGAGATGTGAGCTATAAAATTGCTGTCCCAGACCATGGATTACATATTTTATCTCCTCAATATATAAATTTCCCAAGTTAAATTTCATGTTATATAAAATTCTTGCATAATGCTTAACTGTCCAAATGTGTGAAGTGCAAAATGACCATAATAATGAAAAATCCTAAGAATGTATAATATAGCATGACTCTTCACCAGAAGTTATTTACTTTCTGAGATATAATAACTAGAATTATTTGATAATTAGTTTCCTATGGTAAATATACAAACCGTCAAGGAAAAATATTTATACATATATGTATAAGAATATCTACACATATGTATGTGTATATACACGTATCCTTATATGTGCACATACACGTTTGAAAAAACCTAAGGCAATCTCATATATTTCTTGTGTGGGTGCATATATGTATATGTATGCATATAAATATGTATAGATACATACATATACACATACACATACATGCATACACATGTATATTGTATGTGTATATTCGCACACTCACACACATATATTTATATCATTGTGGGTTTGCTTCATCATTGCCATCTACATCAGACATGCCAATTTGTAAGCTTCTTTGGACTGCAAATGAGTTAGACTACAGACAGACTGATGATATTTGGTTGCCACAGGTCATGTGATAAACAGGAGAGTACACAGTGGTAAACCTACATTTTTTTGTGTGTGGGTCACCCAAAATCTTTTGGCAAGCCACAAGAGACCCATAAGTGCATCACCAATGTGATATTCACAGCACCGAAGGAGGCCATGAATATCCTGGTGCAATTCTGAATCATGAAATAACCAGACTCTCCACATGGAAAGCAGAACCAAAACATTTACTCAGATACCAGAGAACCAAGTCCATCACAACAACAAAAACCTATGCAAAATAAGAATGCAGAGGACAATAGCAGCCCCAAACCTTCCCCCTGCTAGGCTGTCCACAAACCAGCTCCATTAGACATAATGCAGACTTCCCTTCAACAAATCACAAACAAGCTTTTCTTAAACAAAATGCCCACACACACACAGTGAAGTGCAAGCTTGCCTGCATCCTTCAGTTCTGACTATTCTCTCACTAACTTCCTCTCAGCTCTGCCCTAGCTCTGCCTCTTCCTGTTCTACCTTTCCTGTTCCACCCATTAAGCAAACTCCTTCCACCACAGGCTCCATATGACTCAAACTCATGTAACTCAGTCTTCCATGTGACCCAAGCCGGTCACATGGGCCTATTAATGAATATGAAAGATCTCTCCATTTAAATTGCCGTTGCTGTAGGCCATATGTTGTTCAAGCCTGACCTGTATGACTAAGGTCAATCAGAGAGAAAGGGATTTTTTTTCTAGGTGAAAAGAATTTATCTTTGCACAAAATAATGATGTATCCAATATACTAGCTACATTTATTCTAATGAAATGATACACACAATTTTTAGACTCCTTTTTAAATGTATTTCTATTCATCATTCATTTCCTCCTGAACATCTTCCAAGGTGTTAGTCAAAATCCTAAATATAGTATTGTCTATCTCTCTTTGAAAATTATCAGAGAAGTTAAATAGGCTTCTTTTATATAGAACAGAATTACCTCCTTCCTCATCAGTGTCCAAATCTCATCGGTGCCCTAGGGACATTCTCTCTGGTTTGCATATTACTGTTCCACCATTTGACATTAAGATAAATAAGATTATCAGATATAATTGACTTTTACAACTAATTCAGAAGTCAGGAAAACCTGTTTCTTTCATCATTGTTTATGATTTTCATTGCATCATAAATACCTGTCAATTACTTACTATAGAATAAAGCCAATTTATATTAACGACAGAATCAATGCCTTTTCAATAGGATTTATGACAGTGTTCTTGAACTTGGAAGATGACAAAGTATAATGATATCCATTTTAGTTTTTGACAACTTATGCAAATTCCAGTAAAAAGCCTAGTTTCTATTGAACTGAAAGATCTATTTTTTTTTAAAAAAATATTGTTGAAAGGAAGTATGCTATCAGTCTTCTCTTTTTAATCTGTAACTGAATGCATTTATATTATCTCTGAAGGTTAACTGAATGCATTCATTTTATCTCTGAAGGTATCCATTCTCAAAAACTAGTAAGCTAGCTTATTGCTGTATTCTAAACACACCTATTTTTATTTATTTAATGAGTGGAAGACTAAGATTTAGCACTCCAGCAGCTACTGCACATTAAAAAATTCAGAATTGTAATGTTCTGCTAGCACAGTTCATTAATGAACCCAACTGACATGCTGGGGTCCAACCTATTTCCTTTCACTGGATATGGCTGCCTAAAGAAATATGCCCCAGGCTGGGGGACTAAGACCTACATCTAAAAAATTAAATGTTTAGAAAGAATGAAATCCCTAGGCTAGAGTTCAAAGCTCCATAGTCTGCCAGTTTGTTATTACATTTAGAATTTACTTTGAAATTTTAACAAGTACCATAGACTTCATTAAGGCTTTTAAAAGGCATGGCAGGAAGGAAAGTTTATTTTGGTTAGTTGATTGCATGTAATACCAAACCATACAATTTAGATCTCAAATAGAATTTTAATGACTTCAGATAAATAGAATTGACATGGTTTGGGGTTGTGAGGAATCCTGAAAATGCGGAGGGAATGGAATATAGTAATTTGAAGAAGTTGCCCTTCTAGTGAAGGAGTTTTAAGATCATACCACTTGAAGATCAATTCAAGTAATGGTTGCTAGTAGCCTTTAAAAGAAAACAATTTTGGTGAAGTATTACAAGGTATCTGTTTTCAAATATTTGAATGGCTGAAATATGAAAGAGGGACTTTACTTTTTGAGTTTATAATTGTAATGTGGAAGTAGGAACCATGAGAGGGCATTGAAAAGGATAAAATTTAGGTTTAATATGAAGAAAAAACCAACATCCTTTAAATCATTTACTTCTCAGTGAAATAGGTTGGTTTGGTAGCTACTGGGCTTTTCCTCATTGAATGCCTCCTTTCAGTGAAAAAAAAAATATGACCACTTAATTATATTGTAGAAGAGATAATTTTTCAGGTATTGGTTGAATTACATGATCACTGAAGGTCTTCTCAGCTCTGAGATTATATGAGTCTCTGTAAACAATAACATTAGAACTAATAAAACAAGTTGTGGTGAGAACAAACTAAGAAATAGACGAGAGGAGAGAGAAAATGGAAATGCTATAATGATTCAATAGCAATTGACATGCATCCTCGGAGTACTATCTTTTAGACACTAACATGACAATCACCGATAGAAGTAAGGAAATTGAAATGATCCTTAAGGTAAAGGTGAATTAAATTTGGAACAAATCTATTACTCAACAAAGAAATTGAGCTGAGAATTGATATATTCTTTAAAATATTGAAGGATTGAGTTAAACAATGTCTCAGAGGTGATAATGCCAAAAGAAGGGAGAAAAACAGTTTACCAATAACTACTCATTGATATGCAAATGTCCTTATCTTCATCAACTCTTAAGAGAATCATCTATGGTTGAGTCATGGTTATTCTCATTTAATTAAAAAACGATACGGAAAGGGAACAAGTGATTGTTGCAAGTACAATTCTACAATAAACTCAAACTCTCAAGTGTTTTTAAGTTCCCTACAGTAATCAGAATAATAAGATATTGCATATATGGCAGGGTTTATTTAATCTATTAAAAATAAAAGATGAGATTAGATTGGAAGCCTTCAGTAATCAGAAACATTTTCCTCTTTGGCAAAGAGCACCAAGGGGAAAGTGAATCCCACAGTTAATGCAGATGTAGATGAGTTGATCCTAGAATTGAGTAAGAAGAAAAAACTCAGGTGGATTGTAATTTAAAATATTCATAATCCTTTCAGTGATCCCAATCTTCCTCTCAGCAGAAAATTCAACAGTTTTAATACAAATACCTTTTCATCAGTTATATATTATTCCAAATCTTAAGCTAACACATTATTTAAATATTCAACATTTACATTTTAGTTGACTTAAAGTAATGGAATATTTGAAGAAGAACACAAACAGGTTGCTGTATAATTATTAAAAATAGCCAAGTAGCAGCAATGGTTGAATGGATATAAATTACACCCCTCCATACACACATACGCATAGGTATACATGTACATACATATGCATATATATGCATATACTTTTTAAATATATACATATATATACACACACACACACATATGCACACATATATGGTACATTACAACCCTAAAAAGAAATGGGGCCTTTCATTTGGAAGAAAGAAAGAATGTCAGGACAGCCTGAATACTGCATTGATGCCATCAAAATGTTTAAGGACATAGAAGAAGCCCTCAAAAATTCTGGGTAGATTACTTATTAGAAGTTTTCCTTCAGTAGAGGCAGGAAGGACATGAGCCCTCTATGTACCCAGGTCTCTGCCCTTCCTATTTTCATATGAAATTGAAAAAGACATTATTTATTTGACTCTTCCTCTTCATTCTACCTGTGCATTATCTTGGTTAAGGTATCTTGGTTCTCCTACCTACTTGTTGCATCCTCCTGAATATGAATACAAGAAACCCTGATTGTCTGACCTACTCTTTTTTCCTCCCTGCCTATGTTTAGTTTTTAAAAACAGAAGAAAATTGGATCTTGGTCAGTCACACTCTATACTGCTCCCAGGCATGTGTGTGTGCACGCACGCACACACACACAAACACACACACACACACACACACACACACAAAACCCTTCTTTCCTCAATCAATTCAATGCCTGGCTCACAGTCTTTCTCTCCTCGCTTACTCTTGGCTTCTTACTAGAGGACTACAAAATACATGTTGGTACTCCTTTAAACACCTTAACATGCTAGTTCCTCAATTTACTTATTTCCCGTGATCTGCTTCTCTCTCCCACCTCAGGTATATGCAAAGATGACTATATCCCTGATCTTTCCATCCGAAATTAAATCAAAATTAAAAAGCTTGTGAACTTTGAAATTCCCCTATCTGACCACAATCTGTTGTCATTTCACATCTAACTCTGCACTGTAACCCCCAAACTGTTCTTTGTTCTCACTGTGACCTGCAAACCAGCCATCCCCTCCATTCTTGTCCAAGTCCTAATCCCCACATTGATTATATGTTCTGTCCCTCCATGTTTTGATCTCTTGATGAACCAGGTTACCACTACACTCTTTCATCCCTTACCCCCTGAACTTTTGCTGAATTAGCTTTACCAAGTCTCAGTTATGGATTGCTCACACCATCTGCTGCCTTTGATCCTAATCATGAGTTACTGAAAGATTCTGGAGAAAATAACCAAGTTTACTGACTTAGAGAGCACTATAAACTTTTGCTACATAATCTCATCTGGGTCCTCCCTGTATCAAGGCACCCCTAATTAATTCAGTGTCCCACTTTTCAAAATCTTTTCATCCCTCTTCTGATTTCTTATGGCTCTCCCTCCTTTTATTTTGTCAACTAAAAAACTTGCCTTATATTTCACTGAAGAAAATGATGGCATTTTTAAAGAACTCCCTTTTCTCCCCTCTTCCTCATCTCACATCATGCAGATGTCTTTTGTCACTATCTCTTCCTTCACCAATGTTTCAAATGAAGAAGGAGTCCTTGTCTTTGATGAGCCAAACTCCACTACATGCATAGCTGATCCCATTCCCTCCATTTACTCTAGGAAATTGTCCCCTCTATTTTCCACTTACTCTCACTTATCTTCACTCTCTCCTCAACTACTGGCTAATTTCCTATTGTCTATAAAGATGCATATGTTTCTTTCAAAATCCAAAAAAACTTTTACTTGATACACCTATCCTTGCTTGATATTTTATATTTATCCTCTTTTTTGTGGTTAATCTTGAGAGGGCAATTTATAATCAATGCTTCTGGTCTACTTCCTTTTCTCTCATTCTCTTCTTAACTTTTTACACTGTAACTTCCAACACAATTCTACTAAAACTGGTCTTTTGATCTTGCCCTACAGGAAAATAGAAAGGGGATGGGATAAGAGAAATGGGGGAATAGAAGGAAGGTCAGATTGGGGAAAGCAGTAATCAGAATGCATGCCCTCTTGGGGTGGGAAGAGGTGAGGAAAAAATTTGAAACTCAAAATCTTTTGGAAGTGAAAGTTGAAAACTAAAAATAAATTAATTAATTCAAAAAAGAAAGTTACCAGCAATTTACTTGCCAAATCTAATGATATTTTTTTGACATATTATCCATTTTAATTTTTTTCTCTGAGGGTTCAGGGACATAGGTAAGCAGATAGTTCTGAGCATCAGAGAGGATTTGGGGATAGCAACTCCAGATGTGAAGTGGGGCTGGGATGCACACTCTTTTTATTCTTTCCCACCTTACCAAAAATCACAACGCTCACAAAGTCCCATAGTTAAACCATCTTATTCCATAGGAATCAGAGCTGTCTAAATACAGAAATGACTGCATCTTGGAGATGTCCTCAGCAGTCAGAGCCTCCTCTTCTATGCTGGGGATGATGAATGTCTCTGTTTTACTATTGGCATGCAGCAGGTGCAATGGATAGAATGAATATGACTGTCATCTTTCTTGGTGTTAACTCTTCTTTCTCTTCTTGATCACCTTGCAAATTCAAGGACTTAGAGGAAATTTCCATACTAGGAATTTCCCCACCCAAATGAAATCAGATTTGGACCAAATATCTATCATCTATCTATCTATCTATCTATCTATCTATCTATCTATCTATCTATCTATCTATCTATCTATCTATCTGCCTGCCTGTCTATCTCTAGCTACAGTAGTCTGTTTGCCATCTCTCACTCTTAATTTCCCAACTCCAGGCTTTTACATTGTTTGTGACTAATGGTTGGAACGCTCTTTCTCCTTTCAGCCTTTCAGCTTCCCTAGATTCTTTTTTTTAAATTTATTTATTTAACTTCTAACATTCATTTTCACAAAATTTTGGGTTCCAAATTTTCTCCCCTCCCACCACTCCAAAATGCTAAGCATTCTAATTGCCCCTATCACTGATCTGCCCTCCCTTCTAACATCCCTCCTTCCCTTGTCCCCATCTTCTCTTTTGTCCTGTAGGGTCAGATAGCTTTCTATGCCAAAATACCTGTATTTCTTATTTCCTGGTAGTAAGAACAATACTCGACAGTTATTCCTACAACTTTGACTTCCAATCTCTCTTCATCCCTCCCTCCCCACTCATTCCCTTTGGGAAGCAAGCAGTTCAATATAGGCCATATCTGTGTAGTTTTACAAATGACTTCCATACTAGTCATGTTGTATGAGACTAACTATATTTCTCTCCATCCTATCCTGCCTCCCAATTCTTCTGTTCTCTCTTTGGATCCTGTCCCTCCCCAAGAGTGTTAACTTCAAATTGCTCCCCCTTTCCTCTTCCCTCCCTTCCATTGTCCCCCCCCCACCTTGCTTATCCCCTTCTCCCCACTTTCCTGTATTGCAAGATAGGTTTTCATACCAAAATGAGTGTGCATTTTATTCCTTCCTTGAGTCAAATGTGATGAGAGTAAACTTCATGGTTTTCTCTAACCTCCTCTCTTTTTCCCTCCACTGACAAGTCTTATGCTTGACTCTTTTATGAGAGATAATTTGCCCCATTCCATTTCTCCTTTTCTCCTCCCAATATATTTCTTTCTCACCACTTAATTTCATTTTTTAAGATATGATCCCATCCTATTCAATTCACTCTGTGCTCTCTGTCTCTGTGAGTGTGTGTGTGTGTGTGTGTGTGTGTGTGTGTGTAATCCCACCAACTACCCAGATACTGAAAAGTTTCAAGAGTTACAAATATTGTCTTTCCATGTAGGAATGTCAACAGTTCAACTTTAGTAAGTCCCTTATGACTTCTCATTGCTGTTTACCTTTTCATGCTTCTCTTCATTTTTGTGTTCGGAGGTCAAATTTTCTTTTCAGCTCTGGTCTTTTCATCAAGAATGCTTGAAAGTCCTCTGTTTCATTGAAAGACTATTTTTTCCCCTGAAGTATTGTACTCAGTTTGGCTGGGTAGGTGATTCTTGGTTTTAGTCCTAGTTCTTTGACTTCTGGAAAATCATATTCCACTCCCCTCATTCCCTTCGTGTAGAAGCTGCTAGATCTTATGTTATCATGACTGTATTTCCACAGTACTTGAACTGTTTCTTTCTAGCTGCCTGCAATATTTTCTCCTTGACCTGGGAACTATGGAATTTGGCAACAATATTCCCAGCAGTTTCTCCTTTTGTATCTCTTTCAGGAGGTGATCAGTGGATTCTTTCAATATTTATTTTGCCCTCTGGTTCTAGAATATCAGGGAAGTTTTCCTTGATAATTTCATGAAAGATGATGTCTAGGCTCTTTTTTAGATCAGGTAGTCCATAATTTTTAAATTGTCTCTCCTGGATCAATTTTCCAGGTCAGTTGTTTTTCCAATGAGGTATTTCACATTCTCTTCCATTTTTTCATTCTTTTGCTTTTGTTTTGTGATTTCTTGGTTTCTCAGAAAGTCATTAGCCTCCATCTGTTCCATTCTAATTTTGAAAGAACTATTTTCTTCAGTAAGCTTTTGGACCTCCTTTTCCATTTGGCTAGTTGTGCTTTTGAAAGCATTCTTCTCCTCATTGGCTTTTTGAACCTCTTTTGCCAATTGAGTTAGTCTATTTTTCAAGGTGTTATTTTCTTCAGCATTTTTTTGGGTCTCCTTTAACAAGGTGCTGACCTACTTTTCATGCTTTTCTTGCATCTCTCTCAATTCTCTTCCCAGTTTTTCCTCCATCTCTCTTACTTGATTGTCAAAGTCCTTTTTGAGCTCTTCCATGGCCTGAGACCATTGAATATTTATTTTGCATGTTTGAGATACAGAAGTCTTGACATCTATGTTTTTCGCTGATGGTAAGCGTTGTTCTTCCTCACCCGAAAGGATGGGAGGAGATATCTGTGCACCAAGAAAGTAACCTTCTATGGTCTTATTTTTTCCCCTTTTTTGGGCATTTTCCCAAATGTTACTTGACTTTTGGGTCCTTTGTCAAGAATAGGGTATACTCTGGGAATCTGTGAGACCTCAGTTCCTCCCAGGTGGCACAATCAAGCATGTACTAGTCTGAACGCAGAGAGGGATTTTTGTGCCCAGAATCTTAGCAGATACCTCTCCACAGCTACTTGTCTTCCAGTTCTGATAAAGTCAGCACTGGGGGCTGATTTTCAGATAAGCTGGATGGGCAGTGCCACCATTCAGTTTGAGACAAAGACCAGCTCAGCCAGGACCTCCACTCAGAGCTGAGGTAAGACTCAGCTCTTCAATGCCCCCAGGAGTTTTTACTCTCCAACCGTGGAGCTTCCTTACAGGTTGCTGTGCAGGCTCTGTGCCCTCTGCCTGCTGTGGGAGCTATGGGAAGGTCCTTCTCCCTTTCTGGCCAGCTGATAAAACCCCATCACTGACCTTTTTCGCCTGTGGGTTGAGCGATCTGAGGCCCCACTGCTGTGACTGGAAATTCTACCCCTGAGGTGTCGTCCTCCCAGAGTCTCATCGTGCCGCACAACACCATGCTGCTCGGCCAAGGCTGGCCTGGGCTCCTTGCTCACCTTCTGCGTCAGGCACAACTGATGTTTCTGTGGGCATTTCAGGTCACCTTGGGCTGGAAATCTCCTCCACTCTGTTGTTCTCCACTTCTGCTGCTCTGGAATTTGCTGAGAGTTCCTTTCTACAGGTATTTTATGGGCTGTGGGGAGGACCCTGCAGTAAGTGTGTCTTTCTAGTCTGCCATCTTGGCTCAGCCCCCCCTAATGATATTTTTAATGATATTATCTGGAATGTTTATTATTCAATTTTATTTTTAGTTTTATATTTTCTCCCACCACATCCATTGAGAAGAGAAGAGAGTAAACCCATAATAAATATGAAGTCATACAAACAAATTTCCTGATTTGCTATGTTAAAAAAAAGCAAGAATGAAATAAAGAATGAAATATGCTTCTATCTGCACTCTGAATTCATCAGTTCTCTATCTGAAGATGGATAGTATTTTTTTTATTTCACAATCTTATGGCTGTCATCATTTTATTGAATATCTTTATGCCCTTTAAGAAGTAATTAATTTTTAGTTTTCAACATTTGCTTCCATAAGTTTTAAATTTTCTCCACCTTCCTCCTCTGCCCCATCCCCAAGAGAGCATGCAATGTGATATAGACTCTACATATACATTCCTATAAAACACGTTTTTACCTTAGTCATGTGGGATAGAAGAATTAAAACCAATGGGAGGAACCATGAGACAGGAAAAAATAAAACAAACCAAAAGAACAAATAGTATATTTCAATCTGCCCTCAGATTCCATAGTTCTTTCTCTGGATGTGGATGACATTTTCCATCATGAATCTTTTGGAATTGTTTTAGGTCCTTGCATTGCTGAGAAGAGCTAAATCTATCAAAGCCAGTCATTGCATACAGTGGTTGTTTCTGTGAACAATGTTCTGGTTGTGCTCAATTCACTCAGTATCACTTCTTGTAAGTCTGTCCAGGCTTTTCTGAAGTCTGCCTGCTCATCATTTCTTATAGCACAGTAGTATTCCATTACATTTATATATCACAACTTGTTCAGCCTTTCCCTCAATCTTTTGTCCCTTCTGTCATCCCCCTCCCTTTTCTTTCCTTTTCACTTACTACTCCTTTCCTCCCTTTTAGCCACTCCCTCCCTTTTCTCTTCCCTTTTCCCCTCCAACTCAGTGCAGGGCAAGTTCATTTTCTATACCTGAGTATGTTATTCCTTCCTTGAACCAAATCAGATGAGAGTAAAGTTCAAATAATTTTCATCTCTTTCCCTTCTTTACCTCTTCTGAAAAATGCTTTTGTGCCTCTTCATGTGATGTAATTTACCCTTTTCTGCTTCCTCCTTTCCTCTTCTCTCATTACAATCCCTTTTCACACCTTAATTTTTTTTGTCATCACATCAGTTAATTAATTTACACCTACACTCTTTGACTATGTATATCCCTATTAAATGTCACAATAAAGATACAATTCTCAAGATTTATGAGTATCATCTTACCATTTTGAGAAGTAAACAGCTTGCCTTTATTGAAGAACATGTTTTTTTCCTTCCCTGTTTACCTTTTTATGCCTCTCTTTAGTCTTCTATTTAAAGATTATGTTTTCCATTGAAGTCTGGTGTTTTCTTCAGACAGGTCTGGAAGTCTCCTATTTCATTGAATATCCATCTCCTTGCCTGAAACATTTTGCTAATTTTGCTGGGTAGTTGATCCTTCATTGTTATTCCACCTCCTTTGCTTTATGGAATAGTGCATTCCATGTCCTCCAGTCTTTTAATGTAGAAGCTACAAGGTTTTCCATGATCCTAACTGTAGTTAGTTTCATGATATTTAAATTGTTTCTTTCTGGTTGCTTGCAGTATTTTCTCCTTGATCTGATAATTCTGGAATCTGGCTGCAATATTCCTTTACATTTTCAATTTGGGATCTCTTTCAGGAGGTGGTCTATAGATTTCTCTGATGAATATTTTGCCTTCTAGTTCTAGAAACTTGAGGCAGGTTTTCTTGATGATTTCTTGGAAAATGCTGTCCAGGTTTTTTTTTTTTTTTTCATCATGGCTTTTTGTTTGACCAATAATTCTTAAATTATCTCTAATGAATCTATTTTTTCCAGGTCAGTTGTTTTTTCAATGAAGAATTTTACATTTTCTTCTACTTTTTTCATTCTTTTGATTTTGTTTGACTTATTCTTGATGCCGCATAGAGTCACTAGCTTCTATCTGGCCAATTCTAATTTTTAAGAAGTTGTTTTACTCAGTGATTTTTTTCCCCATTTTGTGAATTTTAGTTTTAAAGGAATTGTTTAATTTTTCTTCTACCTTTCTAATTTCACTTTTAAAATCCTTCTTGAGATCTTCCAAGAAGACTTTTGGGACTTTAGAGCAAGTTACACTCCCCTTTGAGGTTTCTGATGTGGGTGTAGTGACTGCTGTTCTCTTCTGAATTTGCACTTTGACCTTCCCTATCCATTGTAAGAAACTATGTCTATGGTCTTTGCTTTTCTGACTTGCTTTTTGCTCATTGTGTTTGCCTTTTTCCCGACTTTTAAAGTTGATCTCCATGTCTGGGGCAAAGGGGACTCTGTCCCATTCTTCTTGTGCTGGAAGTTAGTGGTCTGGTTACTGACTTTGTGTACTGGGGCCTCAGGTTCTGAGAGCTGGAGGTTTTATAATGTAGCTTACCTGGTACTAAGCTGGAGCTACTGTTTGTGGTTGGTAGGTGCCAAGGCCAGGTGAGATCTTTTTCCATTCTCCAGGGTCACACTGAGGCTTGCAGAATGAGGTGTTGGAAAGTGTAATCTTGTTGCTGGAGATCTCCTACTCCCTTAGGGCTGCACTAGAGGATGGATAGGCTCAGCCACTGGTAGACACTGTCCGTGATGCAAATTGTGGTTCTCTGTGCTGGTGTCTGCCAATCCTCCTGGCTCTGTGAAGACATGCATTCTGGCTGGTGTTGATGCTTGCCTGCTCCACCACTCTGGAGCTCAGGATGTCCTGCTAGTTTGCTGAAGTGGGGATTGCTACTGGCTTGCTGGGATGTCTCCCATCCTCTTCTGGTGCCCTTCAGTCACAGTAAGAGGGACTTTTCCCTTTAATCCCCCTAGCCTCATGAGCAAACAAACTGCAGCCCATCTTTCTGCTGGCTCCACTGCTCCAGGATTTTTCCTGGGGTGGTATTCTATGAGTTTTTCAAGATCAGTAACAGAGAGTGAGACCTACTTACTGCTTACTTTGCTATTTTGGCTGCCAGAAGTCTATTTCTATTGTGGATACTATTTATTTATCATAAGTCATTTGAACTGGTCATTTGGTTGATGAGAGTTATTAAATCCTTTGCATAGTTGATTATCTTTACAATATTTGTTGTTATTGTGTAAATTGATCTCTTGATTTTGCTCACTTTAATTGGCATTAGATAATATGTCTTTTTAAAATTTTTTGGAAACTGTCCTCTTCACCATATTTATAGTAAAATATAGTGTGTGTGCACACACATATAATAATGTAATATGATATGATATGGTGTGACATAATGTAATTTAATGTAATGTGATATGATATATAAAATAAATATGCTAAATATGCTATATATGCTATGAAATGCTGTTATAATATAACAACATAACATAATATATAAAATAAATTAAGAAATATGATTTAATATGATATAATATTTCATTACATTTATATACCTTAACAATGAATGGGCATCAAATGTCCTTTTCTCAGTAGTTCTTGAAATTCAGCATCTTTGGCAATATTGATAACCCTCTTCTCCTTAATACTATTGTCTCTTTAAGGTTTCATGGAAATTCTCTCTTCTTATTCTCTCTCTAATCTTCTGAATGCTTCTCAGTGTCATTTGGTGGATCATCATCCAGGTCATACAAACTTAACAGCTTCCAAAATTAACACATTAGTTTGCCCCTAAAGTCCTTATCCCTTCCAAATAGGTCTATTGCTCAAAGGTTATACCATCCTCTTTGTAATCTAGGCTTATTAATTAGGTATTATTCTGCACAACTCAATTTCTCTTAACCATGTGTGATAATAATAATAGTTAATATTTATATAGAATTGTGAGGTTGCAAAATGTTTTATAAATTGTTATCATGTTTTATCCTCTAAACAACCTTAAGAATCAAGTGATATTCTTGGGAATAACAATAAAATGGGAATATTTTAGAGGTGAGAATTAGTTCATCATCATGCTCAGGATTACATAGCTACTGTGTCATTCATCAGATTTGAACTTGTCTTCCTGACTAGATCCTATTCTTCAACCACTGTGCCACTGAGCTACCAATCTGGTGACTAGCTCTCTCAGTTTTACTTTTGTAACTTTTATTGACCACTTTCTCTACACTAATATTGCTTCCAACTGGTACATCCCCCTCCCCACTTCCATCACCTCATGCCTGGACTACAGCAATAGCCTTCTGATTATTCTAATCTGTCCATTATTTAGATATGAAACCTAGCTCTATAAAATGCAGTTATTTTTGTGCTGAATTTCATTTTTCTTTTCTTTTCCTTACATTTTATTTTAAACTCAAATGCCAGAGCACAAATACAAGAGAAAATAACCAAAAACATACCATAAACTTAAATATTGGAACTTTAATACAAAGTTGAAAAGAAAAAAAACATGCCATGTACATAGCAGAACATGAAGGGACTCAAATTATGTAACAATAAATTTCATTTCAAGAAAGTCTAATGGCAAATAACACTTCTTGTGTTGAACATTGTCCATCTTTCCTTTACTTCCTTGTGAGTTCTTTTTTTCTATACTGTGCACCTTTTTACTTTGTTCTTTTTTCCCTAAATCCCCACCCTCCTAGAAGGCTTTAATAAAGTTTAGATATGTTTCTCTATAGCAATAGATATAAAAATACAAACACACACATGTATATATATATATATATATATATATATATATATATATACGTGTGTGTATGTATATATACACACACACACACACACACATGTATATATATATATATATAAACATATACTTTCCCAAGCATATTCTGCTCCTCACCTCTGTTTTTTATGTTTGTGCATATCTCTTGTTTCCCATCCCTCTCTCCTCAACTTTACTTCTACTGAATACCTTTCCCTCCTATTACTTGCTGAGGCCCCTCCAAGGATTCCCTTATCATCCCTTTACCATAAATCTAAACACCTTTTTCCCTCACCTTCCCCTCTAAACATCCCTCCATTGTCCTCTCCCCCACCCTAAGCACCTACCATTTTATTTCTTCTGAATTGGAAGACCTTTAGAGTCTTCTAAATATATATGTATTGTTCTCTCTTAAACTCATTCGCAATGAAAGTAGATGGCCAAAAATATCAGCCCTCCTCCCCAATCTAATTCCTCTGTATCAATTCTTCCTCTTCCACCTCATTTGTATAAAATAAGTAGTATCTTTTGTTCTTCCTAGATGGTTTTTGTTTTGAAATTCATATCCTTCTTAGGTTTTCAACAATCTTACTTATGAGCTACCTAATTATTAATAAGAATCTTAGACATACATTATATATGTATATATATATGTATATATAGTGAGTGTATATATATATGTATATGTATGTATGTGTGTATATATATAGTCTTTCCTTATTAATGTCTTTTAATTAGTCTTTGGTATGTACCTTATATTTCTCTTGGGTTTTTTTATGTCAAATCTATTAAGTTCAGGATTTTTTAAACAAAGTCTTGAAAGTCTGAGAGTTTAAGAAATGTCCATTTAAAAAAAAATTTCGGATAATACTTAATTCTGCAGGGTATGATATTTTCAACCTGAGCCCCCATTCTTTTGCTCTTTAATATTTTATGTTGCAAGACCTGCGATCCTTTAATGTCCTTGCTTCTAGTCTTACACCAGTCTATTGTGGCAACACCATATTTAATTTTTCTTAATCTAGATGCTTTCAATATTTTATCCTTGAGCTGGGGGTTTTGGAATTTGACCATGATATTCCTCTGAGTTTCTCCCATAGGATCACTTTTAAGTGGTGATGGATAGATTCTTTCTATTTATACTCCTCCCGCCCCTCCCCCTTGTTCTAATGTTTCAGAACGATTTTATTTATTTCTTTTATTATTGTATCAAGATTTTTTTTTAAATCATAACTTTAAGTTAGTCCAATTATATTTATATTTTCTCTTTTTGATCTATTCTTCAAATCTGTTGTTTTTTCTTATAAGATGTTTCACTTTTCTATTTTTTCATTATTCATATTTTGGTTAACTATTTTTTGATCTCTTAAAATTTCACTGGCTTCATTTTGCTCAATTCTAATTTTCAAGCGTCACTTCTTCCTTAAGATTTTGTATGTCTTTTTCTAATTGAATGACTTTCACAGCTTTCTTATTTTTCTTGAATTATTCATACTTTTTCTTTAATTTTTCCTCCATCTCTGTCATTTGGCTTTTAAACTCTTTTTTAAAGATCTTCTAAGAATTCTTTTTGGACAGGTGACCATTTGACATTACTCTTTGGGGGTTTCTTTACTTCAATATCCTCCTCTGATGATGAACCCCTCTCATCTCTATTCCTGTAACAGCTTTCTATGGTTGGATTCTTTCTCCTTTGCCTGTGCATTTTTCTTGGAATAATTTAATTTTTGTAATCACCTCTAGGCCTGGGACTTGGGGAATATTGCCTCTTGTCCCAGATCTTCAGTTCTCCTCTCCTGCCTGGAACCAAAGCTAATCCTCCAACCTCCTGTAAGTTCTGGTATTCAGGGATTTTTTGTCCCATTTGTCCCACCCTCACCAGGTGTATCCTGGATCCTTCTTGCCCCTGTGGCTCTTCCCAGCACAGCTGAATCTGGAGTTCCTTATCAGCAGAGGTTCCCTTAATCTTCCCCAGAGTCAAACACCCGACTCTCCTCACTGTCCCAGTGGGGAAAGTTCCTGTGGTTGGGATCAAGGCAGCCTCTCAAACCAACTAGCCCCAAGGACTTGCCACTTTTTGTTTAAGGCTTGATGCTTTTTAAAACAGATCCTAGCCTGGAGGTATTTACTCTTCATAGGGAACAAGACTTGTCCTGGGATTTTTCTTCCAATCTTCTCAAATTGTCCCATGAAGACCCTGGTTGTGCCCCGATTCTTAGTTTTCTCCACCCACACTTTGTTAACTCTAAGGTGCTGTTTTAACTCTTTCGGAGGGGAAAACCTTGAGAGCTTGGAATTTTCTGACCTACTCCACTTACTTCCAAGAATCCTCTCTAAAATGCAGTTCTAACCATGTCACCACCACCACCACCACCATTACCATCACCACCACAACTACCACCACCTTCAGTAAACACAAATGACTACCACTTCTGGTAAACATACACACAAATATGTACATGTATTCCCATACATGTACATGCATGTTTGTGTGTTTATGTATATAAGCATACATTTATGTTTATACTATAATATGTGGTTATAAATATACACACATATGAGTGTATGTATATATGCACATATATACACAATTCATATATGTATATCTACATATACACACATACATGCGCAGATATGAGTATATATACACACAAACATGTATAAGTTCCTCTGTTTAGCTTTTACAAACCTTTAGAACCTTTTCTACCTTTCTGAATTTCTAATTTCTTACTCATCCTCTATTACCCAGTGATCAATGACACCAGTTTCTTTGCTATTCTTCAGAGGATACTATATCTTCGAATTCCAGTCATTTTCACTGTGTGTCTTTAATGTTGCAACTTTCTCCCACTATGTCCCTACTTCCTGATTTCCCCATCTTTCTTCATAGTTCACACAAATTTCACCTTCTAGCTTTCTTTGATTTCCCTCAATGCTCGTGTCTTCCTTCTGTTGATTGTCTCTTAGTTATTCTTTATATATCTTGTGTATATGTCATTGTTTTCATGTTGTCTCCTCATTAGACTGTGAGCTGCTTAAGAGTATGGGCTATTTTTTGAATATTTTTGCATTACCAGTACAGTGCCTGGCTATAATAAGCACTTAATGATTACTTTTTGACCCCATGAAGAACACAGAGGAAAGGAATAAAAGAGGAAATAGAGACTAAAGAAAGAAAGGAAAGGAGGATGGAAGGAAGGAAGGAAGGAAGGAAGGAAGGAAGGAAGGAAGGAAGGAAGGAAGGAAGGAAGGAAGGAAGGAAGGAAGGGAAAGCTTTTAGGGTTTTTTGAAGAGATTGGACTTTTCAAAATTCTTATAGGTTTACTGACCACGTACACAATTACCTAGTAATTTATTGAACTGAATGTTCAAAACACAGATAAGGTTGTTGCTCTGGAAAAAAAAAAAACAAAAAAACAACTTTTTATAGATGAGAGACTATAATAAAAGGGAATTCTAAATTTCTTGAGAATTTTTCTGAACTGATTTTAGCATACCATGTAAGATCAAAGATTTTGGGCAAATTAAAATATCTTTTCATGAACAATTTGACAAAGAAGAGAATTCAAATGAACATGCAAAAGGATAATGTAAACACAAAAAGGTAGGTACCAGCCTGAAACCCGAAATCATTTAAATATATAGACACTAGCATCTCCAGTTGCCCTCCTCTGAAATGTACCAGATTCCTGGCTTTTCTACTTCTGCTTACTTTGTCTGCTGCCATGGAAACATACATTCGATTTCTGAAAACAAGGAAGGTTATTTAAAACTAATCACTGTGTTTCTCCTAGATTGTGTGAATATCTTTCACATAGGCAGGTGCAAAGGAGCAAAGGGAAGCCATGCAAATGCATTTTCTGTAGCTTCAGGTCCCTCCAGTACAGAAATCAATGGACACTGAAGCAAAGATATAACAAGAAAAGAAGTCAGTGTTCCTGGAATGGAGAATTCCCTTTGCCACATGTGTGAAAATATATAGTTAGACACAGTTCAGACATCTTGTAAAATTATTACTTTCCATCAAACTACTGGCCACTTTTAAGAACCTAGTGCCTGTTTCCATGGCAAACAAAGCTGCAGAATCCTTTCGTGACACCAAGACAGAGTGGTAGAAATATGGCTCTCTCATGGCCCATTTAAGTTAGGAAGACCTATGGATAGGATCTCTTTTCAGATCTTCCTTAACAAGTCTGTTCCAAAGAGGTGCACCTATCCAGCCACCCCAGGCTGAGTCTGTGAACACAGATGAAAGTGCAGAGTTGCAAAAATTAAGCACTTTAAACCAAACAAGAACATATACCTGAATTAATAGGCAATTGAGACCATTTTATTTAACTAACGGTGTTGTGTCACACTCAAAGAGTGAAGATCATGAAGATGAGATAGAACTGAGGAATGGAGCTAGGGAACATAAGACAATTTGGGTTAAAAACTCCTAGCACCCTGTTTTGTAAATTAAAATATATCTATGTCTATATTTGTGTCATTTAAATAAAATATATATAATATTAATCAATGTTATTAATCATCATTTATTAAGTGTCTACTGTGTATCAGGAGCTATGTTAAACAGTGAAGACACAAAAAGAAAACTGTAACAGTCTCTGACCTGAAGACACATATTCTTTGGGGGAAAGTATCTAGATATATACATATCTATATTTATATGTATGTACATATGCATACATATGTAAATGTGTATATATAGATATATAAACACATACATATATTTCTATATTATGAATGTGTATGTATATATGATATGTATATATTTATGCACGCACATATATTTGAAGGGTTACTTACTTTAAATGTGTGAGGGATTGCCACTTCATTTGTAATATGTAATTTCCCTGTATGGTGAAGAGCATTTAGTTGAAGACCATATGAGTGGAGGAGAGCTCCTATACTCTCATCTAAGGGAGGGAATGGTACGCTATGAGAGGTTGCTCCTTCCTGGCTTTAACCGTCGTCTTTCTCATGGACTCATCTCAATTATTTCTAACTTTAAAAAAGTATATAGATATATGTTGACCGGTAAAAAATGGTTTGATTGTTATAGCCTTACCACCACAGGTTGAATGTTTGCCAAAGATACAATGGAAGTAGTTTCTGAGCTCAGTTTTGAAGAAACCAAGGGATTCCAAGAGGTAGCAGAGATGAAAGACAGCATTCCAGGAATGAGGGACAGCCAGTACAAAAAGCACAGAGATGAGAGATGAAATGGTGTATATATGAATCAGCAAGGTATATGAACTACGTCATAATTGGACAAAAGATTGTGCAGAAGGGAATGATGTATAAGAAGAATGGAAAAGTTAGGAAGAAATTTAGAGGCAAAACAGAGGAAAAAGATTATAGTTGGTGCTAGATATAATAGGCAACCACTGGACTTTACTGAGTGGAAGAAGAGAGATGAAATGATTTGGTCTATGCTGTGGAAAATAATTTTAACTCTTCTGTTAAGGCATTCTAAAAGCATTTTTAAGTACTTATTCTGTGCCAGATACAATAAGTGCTGGGGATACAAACATAAGCTAAAGAATGGTTGCCCCTACTCTCAGGAAGCTTATAATCTAATGGAGAAGATAAGTCATAAAATTGATCTGGAAAAGGGTGGATCTAGAAGGGGGTAAACTTTCAAAGTGCAGAGAATCAGATGCATAGGGGGGGAAGGTAATGAAGCATGAGTAGCTTGGGCCCATCCTCTAAAATGGAAAATTCCCAAAGTAAGCCACCAGTGGGAAAAGAAGGACTGGTGTGGTGTGGTGGAGGGAAGTTCCATTGCGAGAAGATTTTCAGGCACTGAGGGAAATTACAGTGTGAGAAGGCAGAAAAGACATATTGATAAAGTCAGAAGAATTAGAAGCACTAGCGATGTTTAAAGTACATTTGTTGATTTGATGTTGTCCAGATTAGTTACCTATTTTGACTGAAGGAAGGAAAAGGGCATAATGGAACCTGAAATTCCAGTACTTACTACCTGTCACATGATGTCTCAAACCCTGACTACTCTTACTTCAAGATTGTACATAGAATATAAAATGAATTTTAGGATATATAAAATATTTCCTTTCTTTTAATCTGTATTTCTCTGACTCTTTAGTTCTACATGGAATGAAAAAATAAGTAAAATCTCAAACAACTGTCTGGAAGTCTCTCCATTAGTAAAGGCAGAAACCCATAATATTCTAACTCAATGCCAAATCCAGGAAATATATTTGAAAATAATATTTAATCATCTTAGTTATTTTGAATACATGTTGTTTCTTCATTCATGTAAAACAAATGATGAAGTCTTCTTTGCGGATTAATGATGAAAATGAGCATAAAGATTCTCAGAGAGAATATAAACTAGTATTGTGCAGCAGTGTGCTAAAAGTACCCATTAACAGCCATAGATTTGTTATGGGTATTTTATGAACAGAATGAAAACATGAATTTTTTGTAAGTGCACCCTTCATTGGTGTTCTCTTATCTATCATATTTGTTAGATAAACAGAATTATGTAAAACATATAAAATGCAGATTTATTGACATTTTAAAGGTAACCAAGTCATGTAGCTGAAATTCAATGTAATCGTTGGCTCTTTGAGGCCCCATTTGTTCATTTTATCTCTTAAATTTAAGAAGCACATATATTTCTTAGCACAATAACTTTTGAGAAAACGTGTTGTTTGGAGGATATAAATGGTTGTCTTGCAGTTATTTATAGAAACATAAACTTTTTAGAGCTAGAAGAAACCTTGGAAATCATCTAGTCCAATCTGCTAATTTTACAGATGAGAAACCTTTAAGATGAGGCCCAGAAAGGGGAGGAGATCAATCTAACCTTATAGAGCTATAGAACAGGTATTTATGTCTTCTGAGTTTTGCCTCCATTCCATTACTCTGAATTGTTTCCCTATATCCATCTATATCCATACCCACACCCAAACCTCCCCCTGCAACATGTGTATGTGTGTGTGTGTTTCAGCAATGAAATGATTTGCTTATTTTATAGTGATTTGATGTCATCTGTTAAGAACAGTGATTACAAACCTTAGATTTTAAGTTTATAGAATTGGCCATTCATATGAGAATTGACCAGAGTAGAGGGGACAGAAATTAAGAAAGCGATAGAAGGAATATTTAGGAAATTATTAAAACAGAAAAAAAAAACGATCCAGAGAAGTGTTGATACATATAGTTTATGATATCCAATATTTCTCCCTTTGATTGACTTGTATTCATTGAGCTTTTCAGGTTCAGTTTCCCTAGTGAATCCTCAGTCTCCCTATTTCCTTCCTCAATTTCTTCTGGGCAAGATATATCTTAATACTTTAAGGATTTCACTGATGGAGGGACTCCCATCCTCAGAAATGGTAGTCAATTCTCTATAATTAATTTAATTCTATTTGAGAGTTTTCATAATTAAAACTCTTATCATTATGCAGCCAATGTGGTGATGAGACTCTTTGACTTTATGTTCCAGCTCAAAATATAGTCATAATGGCCATCACTGAGCATATCCCTAGACAATAAGATCACAAGCTCACATATAGAGTCATAGGACCATAGAGATCATCAGGTTCTCCTCTTGTTTTGCTGATGTATAAATGAAAGGAAAAGAGGAGTTAAATGCTTTAGCAGGGTTACAAAACTATTAGATATCTAAGGTAAGATTTGAATCCAGCCTTTTTACCATTGATGAGTAATATTTCTCAGAGAAGTCCATGCTGGGCAATGCATATTTGACACCTAAGGAAAATTTCTATAAGAATTTTAAAATTTGGCAGGGTATGACAGTTCCATTATAGTCTGTGCTAAAATTTTGTCTTTTCTTTCAAACTTTCTCTGCTGCTGTTCCTCTGTAGGGAACAGGGAGTAGGTTTAATAGACTATACATCTATGCTATATGCACTCTTCCTCATCATTGTTGATGGACCTGATAAATTCTGCATGGAGTCAAGCTAGATTCTGAAGACCATGTTTTTCAATGATATCATGCTATGTCTTTACTTAGTGATTCTTGTGGAAGGCATTTTGTTGCGATTATTTTGAGCCATCAGTCAAGATGCTTTAGAAACCTCCAACCTATGACAGGGGCCAGAGGAATGGGATTTTACATATCAGTAGCAAATCAAATCAACAGATATTTATAAAAAGTCTATTGTGTTTACTCTATACGAACACAGAGGAAGACATGGGGGTAGAGGTAGAGATATATCACTTAGATTAGTCATGTCTTCTACTTTCAAGGAGTTTACAGATAAAGTGTTGAGAACAAAAAACATCTATAATATACAATATTAAATGTTAAGTGTATTAGAGAGACGCAAAATCAAACTTTACCTGAAGTGCACAGATGGAAAATGTTACTCATTAGGGAACAGAGAAATTTCCTCAAAAGGAGTGCTGAGTAAGTTCTTATTGAAAGAAGAGGTAAAAATTCACTATGTGGAAAAGGAGAGGGAAGACATCTCTACCAGATTCTAGTGTATCTAGTATACATGTATCTCCTGATCTGAGGTGGCCCTTTGCTTTGGCCTAATCTTATCCATATGCTTTCTCTAGGTGGCATAGTCACTAATCTTAAAATGATTTGAAAAGAGCATAAGGGCTGGGAAAGACATGGTTTTGGGTGGGTCAGTGCATGAGTTTTGGGGGAAGAAGATGAAGATGGAAACATGATAGCATTGTTGTGAAGGGAACAGCCTTCTGGACCTGCATTTCTTGTTCTTGTTCTTATTATTAATATTATAATAGTTATCGCTAGGCAGCCTGATGATGTGAGTACAAGAGAGACTTGGGATATGGCTGGAGCAAAGTATCTGGTAAAATGGGCTTGGTCAGAAGAAGAGTCTATATAAATACTTGCTGACACAGCATATTGAACCTTACCTTGGGTAGTAAAAATATGATGGAGATCAGGTAAATTTATGATAATGCCATATGTGTTTTGCCAAATGTATTTTATATGAATATTTCAAATAGCATTTGGCATGCATTTCAAGAACAACATTTTTTATAATTAGCAAAAGAAATGTAATATATGCTGTAATATTTTTATCCATCCCACTCCCATTTCACAATAACTGGAGGAAATAAAATGCGTCTGCTTCAAAGTCTGGAAGATGATGTGGTAGAACTTATAACTGGGAGAGAGTAAAGATATAAAATATCAGTACGTAAGAACCTGGGACAATTGTGCCCTTACCTTAAATGAAAGAAATGACAACGAAAGATGAGAATCACCTTTTCTAAGAAAATGGTGGACTAACTGACACTTCTAAGGAGTAGAAAGTACCATTGGGAATTGGTTGAAATTAGAGAGAGAGAGAAAATTAAATGTCATACAATGTCCACTTTAACCACAAATGAATAATGAACAAATAAAGGTCACACTGGAGGAAAGAATATTCTGAAGGATCCTCATATTTGGGAATGTGAGTTCCTGAGAATATTCAAATACATCTTTAGAAATAGTAGCTGTACTTTCAATAATGGCTGAACCATTGTTCATTTTTTTTCATATTTTCATCAAATTTTCTTCTACAATATTGTTAACAATGTTCTGCAAATCTAGAGTCAGTCTCAGTGTATTTGGTAATGATATATAATGATATAAAATGGTATATAAATAATGATATAAAATGGTAATGATATATAATGATATAAAAAATATATGAATATATTTTACCAGATACTCTTGGTGGGGGCCAGGAAAGAAGAGTATGACCACATTCCACTAACATGAAGCCTTTGTGTCATGAGTATCTCAGACAGAGATTTAAAGAATGGATATGTTAATGTTTTTGGTTTGAGCTTTTTTGTTTTCTTTTGAGATAAATTGAAAGGTTTTATAGCTTTGTTGAACATTATGAATCTTCTTTCCATTCTTTGAACATGGACCTGTGCAGCAACTTGGACCTTCTCTTCCTCCTGCCCTGCTTTTTACTTTCTTCTATATGTTGTTCTCCATTAGAATATAAGCTCCTTGAGGGTAGGAACCATGTTTTGTTTTGTTTTTTTGCTTCTATTTTTATTTCCATCATAGCACAGTGCCTTGCACATAGACATGGCTCAACTTTAGTGTTACCCAAGTAGGTAAGCTGTGTTATGGCAAAAAGAGTAGGGAAGAAAAGATTACAAAAGGATGTTTGAGGTGAAAAAAATATAGATTTTAGAACATGAATGGAAATCTAAGCAAACTTATTTTTGGCAATTGGATGCCAAGGAAAAAGGAGAGGAAGCTTTTCCTCTCTCCTCTAACTTGAAACTATTGCTGCTTTTAATGTAAATGCATAATTAACTAGAGAGAGGGAAAGTCAGATGGGAAATATAATGAGGTACATAGCTTCCTTGAACTAAGCTATATCATCACATACTATAACGTAGAGTATTAAAAAGAAAAGAAAAAAAATTAATTCAGTTGACAACTCTATCCACATTTAGATGCAATTTTAGAGCACAAATGCCCCATAGCTTTGTAGAAGATAAAATAAACTTGACTGTTTAAGGGTGGTTCTTCACTTATTGAAGCCATGTTTGGAGACCTGGGGGTTTGTATTTCTTGATTCTCTTTTGGAGACAGTTTTCCCCAAAGGTTCCAGGTTCTCTGTGACTTAGGCTTGCACTTTACCTGTGTCTTTCTATAGACAACTGCTAAGAGATGTATATGCAAGGAGCTCTACACTGGACTAGCAAAGGTCAATTTTATGAAAACCTGAACAATAAAGGCATCTCAACTCAAGATTTTTTCAGGCTCAATATTTTAAAAGAAAAAGATAACCAACTATCTTCAGGATTAAAGAATACCCACAACAGCTGATTAATACCATTAGAACTGGTTATAAACTGCCAGTTTGAGTTAATAATATAGATGATGCTTAAATACCAGGGAGTCCAATTATGGGCTATAGAAACATTTCAGTTGCAGAATAATTAGCTCAGCAGTTTTTAGGGAGTTTTCCTTAACAAACTGATAGTTTCCAAAGTGCATTGTTATTTTTTCAATGATATCAAACAATTAGAGATAGGAAGCTCAAAGTTGTGCACCTATCTTCTTACAACTGATCTTTCCCTCTTTAGATGTTTATAATAAATAGATTTTAGTTTAAAATACTTTCCTTTTTCATAATTATTCAAGCTTACAGATGAAAAAAATTGCTGATATTCATAAAAAGCATCAAGTTTTGTCATATATTTATACCCATTGAGTCTCATAAGATCCAGGAGAGTTATGTACTACTCCAACCCTCATGTTACAATGTAGAAATGCCAAATGACTATAGTAACATAACTAATAAACCTCAGAAATTCAAAATTGTGAACCGGAATTCCTCTGATTCCAAATCCAAAGTTCTTTTCTCTTTATCATATTATAGAAAGCTATAGAAAGAAGTTCCCCAAATTTAAACAAAATAACTTTTCCTTTTCATTAGTTTTATGTTTAAGTAAAGGTCTGTATATTGATAATGATCCAAGGTAAGGAAAGTTGGAGAATATATATATAAATATTCTTCCCAAGTGTTGCTTAGCTAAAATGTTATCTTCCATCCCAGTCAATCAATATTTATTGAGTGCTTAGCATGTTTTAATCATTTTGTAAATTATTGGGGATAAACACAAATATAAAAGAGCCCCAGACCTTCAAAAAGCTTCTATTACTCTATTACAAAGAGAGAAGTACATACGTAAATATATACATAACAATAAGAATAGATACAAGGTAATTTATAGGGGTAAAAGGCATAGGAAGTCAGGGTGAGAAGGAAATGCTTCATGTAAATGGTAATACTTCAGCTGAACCTTTAAGAAAAATCTGGATTTGAAAGTCAGAATTGGGGAGGGAATGAATTCCAGTCATGAGGGATAGGCAATGGAAAAGCACAGAGGTTGGGAATGGAGTATCATGAATGAGAAATAGTAAGAGGGATGGTGTGGTCAGATGATAGGCTGGGTGAAAGGGGTACTATAAAATACAACTGGAAAGCTAGGTTGAGACAAATTTTAAATTACAAATAGGGAAAGTTATCTGTGATCCTAGAGGTAATAGGAAGTCAACAGAGTTTTTAAGCAGTAGAGTATCATAGGAAAACACATTGGTAAAAAAATGTAGATGTTAAATTGAAGAAGAAAAATACATGAAGCAGGGACATCCATTAATGGAGACTATTACAATAGTTCATGTGAAGAATAATAAGAGATTATGATAGGATGCATTGAATACTGTGGAAGTAGAAATAAGATTTGACAATCCCACCCAACGTATTCTTTCCAGCAAACACTCCAAAATGATAGTGTACTACTGTACACAAAGAATTGTACTAATTCTGATTTCATATTATTGTCTCTCATAAACTCTTGGTTCTGATAATTGGCCTGCTAGTTGTTCTCATATATGGTATTCCATCTTCTACCTGAATGTCTTTTCCCACTCTTGTTTGAAATGCACTTTCTTCTCAACCCTTTATCATTTATAATCTCCCCTTCAGTCTGGTCATTATCTCTCCCTGCAGCCATTATATTTATCTTGTACATATTGTCTGCTTACTTATCTGCTGACATGCTCTATCCTCCTGAAGTGGATACAAATACCTCTAAAGGAAGAGTATCTCATTTATTTGTTTGTTTTTTCATCCCTTCATTTATTTGTGTTTCCACTCCAATACCTGAAACGAACATAGCCCATATTTTGCAAATTTTTCTCTTGCTTCTTTCTTTTATTTATTTATAGCAAATATCACAATTAGTAAGACATTTCCTGGCCTTATAATCTATTAATTGATTGAATAATATAATCACCTTTTCTCTTTGTTTGCTTAATAGAAAGATACTGCAGTTCAGTGAGAGATGAAAAGCGCAAATTGAGAAAAAAGGCATTAGATAGAAGCAAAATGATTAATGCAAAGAGGATGAAGCATTAAACAAAAATGTTTTCTTTTAATCTTATGTATGAACTCAGTACAGGCATGATGTTCTTTATGTATTGACTTTCTCATTCAATATACATTTTAAATAATGTTTAAAATTAAGAAAAAGAAAAATAAAACCTTAGATAATTGGCTGATGGATGACCTAAGGTGAAATAAAATTTCAATTTTTACTTGGCATGGCAAATAGATAATGATATAGACAATAGAATAATTTAAGTGATAAATTAGGCCACAATAATAAAGTTCACTTGGCAGTATTATCTTTGGAGAGAAGTTAAGATAGTTTTGATTGTGATTGAACTATCTTTCATAATGTTTCTCTCCAACGTAGGATTAAATATTGATGGCTATCAATATTTCTGTTGAGGGTATCTCCATTCTTCCACGTAGGCATGTTGCAAGAGCCATAAACTTGACTTCTTTCTTTCCCCAAGCCCTACATCTAAATCTTTCCAAATCTACCTCCAAACATTTCCTTTCTCCCCTCTCTCCTTCTACAGCTATTTTGGTTCATGTCCCTGACACCTTTCACACTTTTAAACCTCAAAGTTCTCTTTGGATTTTCAGTTAATCAATCATTGGGTGAAACGCATTAGATAAAATGATTTGTCCTTTCCCAGGGTCAATCCAAGTTGAAATACATTTTCAAAAACAACTGTAGAAAGAGTATGGATTTGAATTATATGACTTGAATTTGAATCATGGCTTTGCTACTTTTTGGTAACTGGATAAGTCACTTAATCCTTACCTATCAGTTTTCTCATCTGCAAAATATAATGATAAGTTAGAGGTTCCTTTAGAAGTAAATTCTATAAATTCCCCTTTGTTTGAGGTTACAACACCTTAAATCTCAATGGTCAAATATTATTGTGCATCCTATTTCCCTTCTTCTGTGGAAGAAGAGTCAGTCCCTGTGCAGCAGCTTCTATGGTGTGTGTGTGTGACACATACATGTATCTATGTGACTATTCTAATGTGTATATATGTGTGTACATGGACATATCTATTATGCATAATAGACATGCTTATGTATATACACATTAAGTATATGTAGGTATGTGTGTATTCACATATATCAAGCCAATGTTAATTTTAAATATTTTTATCTGTTAATTAAATCAGAGATCCTGGTGATTTTTTAACTCAATTTGCTCTGTCACTGTCAGTACTTATTAAAAATAAGGAGCTGTGCCTGCTTATGTGTTAGTGTCTTTATGTACATTTATATATAGTTGGGGCAGTAGATAGCATTCAGAAGAGTCGTCTTCCTGAATTCAAATCTGATCTCAGACACTTAGAAGCTATGTGACTCTTACTAAGTCATTTAACCCTCTTTTCCTCAGTTTCCTCATCTGTAAAATTATCTGGAAAAGAAAATGATAAACCCCTCCAGTATCTTTGGCAGGAAAACCTCAAAAAGCATCAGGAAAAGTTAGACTTGACTAAATGACTGAGAAACAACAGAAATATACAAATTAATACCTAACAACATAATTAAAAAGAGATCCTATATGTTCAATTTTAATGTAAAATTAATAGGTAGGTTACATATGAACGAATGTTTCCTGAGTGTCTTCTAAAGTGCTTAATAATTTATTTTTTAAAGTAGACTAAATCTTTCTGAATTCTCTCTGACAACTCCTTCTGAATACCAACTTTATCTCTTAAAAATTTTAGTGTCTAGTGAAAAAAATAAACTTTATATTCCCGATCTAAAAATGTCATGAATTGAGAATTGATAGTGATTTTGATATTCTAGTTTGAATAATTTTTTTTTATATCTAGTCAAGTGATTGATGATTGGTAGCCATTTTGGTAATGTTATTGACAAATTTATCAATCAAATATGACTTCAGGACTGTCAGAAAGGTAGAATCAGAATAGTTTCTTTTCCCTCATTGCTTTCAATAAGATGCTATTAAAATTAGAAATGAATTATCTTGCAATAAAGTTTAACTTAAAATAATCACATGAATTTCTTTCACTTAACTATTCATATTTTTAACAGGTTTCATTTGTATTTTTTTCAGTTGCAAGGGAAATGGGATAGAAAGAAAGTAGATTTTTGTTCATGGAAACAAACATGTTTTTGTCATTTAGACATTATTTATATAAGAGATACAGTTTTCCTATATGAGGTTAAAAATTTTTATTATAGTAAAAATAATAACACTTCATATGGCTCCTGTCATTTATGCAATTTTTAAACCTTTCTTTCATTTATGTTACTTTTATGATTCTCTGATTCCATTGATGTGGGGACTTCATCCCTAGGTGCAGATAGCAACATACTAAAACATTTTCATCATTTGTGATTCTTGTTCATTTCTTTCCATAATTCCCCCACAAGTAATCTAACCCATATATTAAAAAGTTTCCTTAAGGTCTTTTAATAAGTGGCTAAAAAGTGTAGTAGAGAGAGAACTGGTCCTAGATTCAGAAAGACCTGAATTCAAATCAGCATCAGACACTTATAGTTGAAAGAACCTAGATAAGTAGGTACCTTAATCTGTAAAATGGGGATAATAACAATGTCAGCCTCACAGGATTTTTATGACAATAAAAGGAGAAAATATTTGTAAGTGCTTTGCAACCTTCAGAATGGATGGAAATGCTATTATTATAATTTTCATCATTATCATTTTATCATCATTATTAACACAATTATATTTTTTGTGAGTATGTGTCATAATTACAACAACAAAATTGTGCTTCAGAATGTTATTGTGACTAGTTTCTCAAAGGTCAATGGAAAACAAATTTTGAGTTATACCAAACTGAAAAGCTTTAAGTATCATCAAAAAATAATTAAATCAATAAACATTTAGGAAATACTATTTTTAGGCACCTTGCTATGTGCTAGAGATCAAATGCTCATTTTCTTCTTTCTTTCCTGGATAAACAAACAAATAGAATGGGATGAGATGTATTCCAAAGGAACTTGCATTTTGTCAGAAAAAGGCATTTTCTATCGTTTAAAGTCTTGTCTAGCTAAGAACAGAAAGGATCATTTCTTTTTTTCTTAATAAAAAAATTATTTATTTAACTTTTTACATTCATTTTCACAAAATTTTTGGTTCCAAATTTTCTCCCCTTTTCTCCCCTCCCCCCACCCCAATACACCGAGCATTCTAATTTTCCCTATCACCAATCTGCCCTCTCTTCTATCATCCCTCCCTTCCCTTGTCCCCATCTTCTCTTTTGTCCTGTAGAGCCAGGTGACTTTCTATTCCCCATTGACTGTATTTCTTATTTCCTAGTAGCAAGAACAACACTCAACAGTTCCTAAAACTTTGAGTTCCAAATTCTCCCCATCCCTCCCTCCCTACCCATTCCCTTTGGGTAGGGAGGCAATTTAATATAGGCCCTATCTGTGTAGTTTTGCAAATGACTTGGATAATAGTCATGTTGTGTAAGACTAACTGTATTTCCCTCCATCCTATCCTGCCCCCCATTGTTTCTATTCTGTCTTTTGACCCTGTCCCTCCCCTAGTGTTGACTACATATTGCTCCCTCCTCCCATTGCCCTCCCTTACATCATCCCCCCACCCTGCTTATCTCCTTCCCCCCACTTTCGTGTACTGTAAGATAGGTTTTCATACCAAAATGAGTGTCCATTTTATTCCTTCCTTTAGTCGAATGTGATGAGGGTAAACTTGTTTTTGTCTCAGCTCTCCTCTTTTTCTCTCCACTAAAAAGTCTCCTGCTTGCCTCTTGAATGAGATATAATTTACCCCATTCCATTTCACCCTCTTTCCTCCCACTGCATTTCTCTCTCACCATTTACCTTAATTTCTTTTAAGATATGGTCCCATCCTATTCAATTCACTCTGTGCTCTCTGTCTCTGTATGTGTGTGCATGTGTGTATGTGTGTGTGCATGCATGCGTGTACGTGTGTGTGTGTGTATGTGTTTGTGGTCCCACCAACTACCCAAATACTGAAAAGTTTTAAGAGTTACAAATATTGTCTTTCCATGTAGGAATGTAAACAGTTCACTTTTGGTAAGTCCCTTATGACTTCTCTTTGCTGTTTACTTTTTCATGCTTCTTCTCATTCTTGTGTTTGAAAGTCAAATTTTCTTTTCAGCTCTGGTCTTTTCATCAGGAATGCTTGAAAGTGCTCTGTTTCATTGAAAGACCATATTTTCCCCTGAAGTATTAGACTCAGTTTTGCTGGGTAGGTGATTCTTGGTTTGAGTCCTAGTTCCTTTGACTTCTGGAATATCCTATTCCACACCCTTTGATCCCTTAATGTAGAAGCTGCTAGATTTTGTGTTATCCTGATTGTATTTCCACAATACTGGAATTGTTTCTTTCTAACTGCTTGCAATATTTTCTCCTTGACCAGGGAACTCTGGAATTTGGCCACAATGTTCTTAGGAGTTTCTCTTTTTGGATCTCTTTCAGATGGTGGTCGATGGATTCTTTCAATACTTATTTTTCCCTCTGGTTGTAGAATATCAGGGAAGTTTTCCTCAATAATTTCATGAAAGATGATCTCTAGGCTCTTTTTTTGATCATGCCTTTCAGGTAGTCCCATGATTTTTAAATTGTCTCTCCTGGATCTATTTTTCAAGTTAGTTGTTTTTCCAATGAGATCTTTCACATTCTCTTCCATTTTTTCATTCTTTTGGTTTTGTTTGGTGATTTCTTGGTTTCTCAGAAAGTCATTAGACTCCATCTGTTCCATTCTAATTTTGAGAGAACTATTAAATTCAGTGAGCTTGTGAATCTCTTTTTCCATTTGGCTAATTCTGCTTTTGAAAGCATTCTTCTCCTCATTGGCTTTTTGAACCTCTTTTGCCAATTGAGTTAGCCTATTTTTCAAGGTGTTATTTTCTTCAGCATTTTTTGGGGTCTCCTTTAGCAAGATATTGACCCATTTTTCATGCTTTGCTTGCATCTCTCTCATTTCTCTTCCCAGTTTTTCCTCCACCTGTCTAACTTGATTTTCAAAATCTTTTTTGAGCTCTTCCATGGCCTGAGCCCACAGAACATCCCCCTGGAATGTCTGGGATACAGGGGCCCCGACCTCCACGTCTTTCCCTGATGGTAAGAATAGTTCCTCTTCATCAGAATTGAAAGGTGGGAACATCTGCACCTCATCAAAGTAGCTCTGTATGGTCTTATTTTTCTTCCCTTTTATGGGCATTTTCCCAGCCAGTTACTTGACTTCTGAAATTCCTGTCCACCCCTGCCTAGATCCACCCAGCTAGTACTTGGGGTCTGAGATTCAAATGGGCTTTCAGGGGCAGGCGTGGCTGCTATTCAATGTGAGCTTAAGTTCTGGTGCTTGGGTGGGGGCAGGACCACCTCCCAGGCTCAGTTCCCTCAGGGGCTTTATGCAGAGACCTTCAGTAATGGAGAGGGTGGGGGCAGGGCCACCTCCCAGGCTCAGCTCCCTCAGAAGCTTTATGCAGAGACCTTCAGTAATGGGGCAGGTGGGAGCAGGGCCATCTCCCAGGTAGTTTATGCAGAGACCTTCAGTAATGAAGATCCTGCCTGCTCGGGGAGTCCTGGACCGCCACTGCCGCTGCCTCTGCCACTGCCTCCAGAGGGGGCCCGACCCACGGAGATACCCCGCTCCCCTCTCGGCCAGCCCGGATGTATCTCTCACTGACCTGTAGCATCTGTGGGTGGAGGGAGGTTCCCAGCCACTGGAGGTCTGTCCCTGAAGCCTGCTCGGATCTGCTCCTCTGGGGCTGCGGCCAGGGCAGCTCAGGGGTGGACTCTGCTTTCCGGGGCACCACGGACCCTGGGGACCGCTCTCCAGGGCTCTCTGGAATGGAAATCTTTTCCACCGTGTTTCTGTGCGCCTTGCAGTGATCCAGAATTTGTGGGGAGTTCTTCTTGCTGGAAATATATGGGCTGTGGGTTCAAAGCTAGCATGCGTGAGTCTTTCCACTCTGCCATCTTGGCTCCACCCCCAGAAAGGATCATTTCTCAGAGGTGGGACACCAAATGATCAAGTCTTGGTGACCAACAAAAGAAAGAGAAGAATAAAATTGCCTCCAGTCCTAGAATACCCCTCCTTTTTCATAGAGACAGAGTGGTAGAAATGGAACAAAAAAGTATAAAAATATAGTTATTTGACTTTCTATAAACATTAATTCATTGGCTGCTACTCTAAATGTGAGAACATTGTTGAATAATAAATGAGTTGATTTGTTACCATGTGCACATTATATATACTTAGAAATTTCCTGTCTTCCCCAATGAAATTGAAACTCTTTGTGAGACTATTCTATTTTTTATATCTGTACCCTCAATAGTTAATAAAGTAGGTACTTAATAAATTCATTTTGATGGGTGGATAATGCAGAATTTTAATTCAAATTACAGGGAAAAGGGCAGGATAGGGTTCTGGTCATATAGTTTTTGCAAGAATTCTAAACTTATGTGTAGAATCATAGCTGTATCAGCATTGGTTATTAGGGTGCATGTCAAGCTTACAATCTAGGATATACATTTTTGTCCTGAGTATGAAAATACTTAATTCATTGAAATGGTCTCATGTATTTGAAATCACAATATTTGACGTTAGAATTATGTAAGATACTACATTTTTTTTCAAAACCAGTAGAAATATATAGTGCAAATTCAAATAAAGTGGCCACTTCAGAGGATTCCTTACTTGCCATAATTGGAATTTTTCCCATTGTTTTTCTGCAATTTCGGTCATGACCAATCTTCATGAATTCATTTAGAGTTTTCTTGGCAAAGATAATGGTGTGACATGCCATTTTTTTCGACAACTCACTTTATAAGAAAACTGAGACTAACAGAGTTAAGTAACTTACTCAAGGTCACACAGCTAATCAGCTAGTATCTGAGACCAGATTTGAACCGATGTCATTCTGTCTCCAGGCTCATTATTCTATTTGCTGCAACGCATTGATGTCCCTAATGAGGATCTCACTGTACCATAACTTATCTGGGACTTTTTTAAAATTCTGAAAACAATGACTTGTTAAACAATAAATTTGAATCCCCTGTTTATGCTTTCTAATGTCTGAGCTATTCTGGTACTACCAACTCTATTATCCTTTATTTAGCATCTCATTTCTGTCTATCTATCTATCTATCTATCTATCTATCTATCTATCTATCTATCTATCTATCTATCTATCTGTCTGTCTAGATCTCTCTCTCAGTGTCTCTGTCTCTGTCTCTCTGTTTTTCTCAAACAAAAATAAATGGACAGCACCAACAAAAACCAAAACCCAGCAACAGCTGATCAACATTTCAAACATTCTTATTCCATGTTTTTATTTTGGCGTGGAAGAAAACATCTTTTTTTTTTGCTAGACTATCTTATGCTCTGATTTATCTCTTCCTCATTTTTTTCTCTTCCTCTGTATTAGCCCCAGATTTAACCTGCATCAGAGTAGATTGATGGCAATTGCAAGTGATAATGTAAGCAAAGGACTCCCAACTATGGCTAACTTCTATATCAATAAAGTGCAGGACTGTTACCCTGCTGGACTCTCAGATCACCAACCATGATTCCTGATGTCTAGTGAATTTGCCACAGTCTAATAAATATTGAGAAAAAGTGCTCATTTTTCTCAAGAGTGTCAAATTCGTTACCTCACTTCATGAGTTGGATGGCACCCATTAAGCTGGTTCAGGCCCTAAATATGAATCTATGAAATAGGATAGGACTAGATCAGCTGCTGAATGCCCACATAGCCAAAACTGTTCTCTCCTACGTCTGAACATTCCTTCTGAAGGACAAGGACACAAAAGAGAACTCTCTCAGTAGATCAAATGTTGACTCAGGACAAAGAACCATTAGTAAGGCCTCAATTTAATTTATTGGTTCAGTTAAGCTAAAAGAGAAACCAGAAATTATTTTGCTAGGAAATAGTCACTCCATTTGGTGTGGTATGCCAAGAAGGCCATCTCATAATATATTAATTAGAGGTGATTTGATACATGGTAGAAAAGCAGAACATTCAAAGTGATTCACTTTCAACACCTATTGGGGAAAACAAGATTATTTAATTTAAGAAAATGTGAAGAAGTACACAATGTTACTGTGAAATTATAGGTTTCAAAGGAAATGAGGTTTAAAGAAAGGTAAAAGTGATAATGATGTCCAGTGAACCAAAATGTCCTATTAATTAAATGGAACAGAGTTGACTAATGAAATTGTGCAAGGTCAAGATGATGTAAACTAGGACAGTACTGTAAGGCCATGGAAGTTATAACATTGCCAAATACAGTTCACAACAAAATTTGATTATGCCTATATGCACATTGTTTTCTTTACACTGTAGTAAATTTATTATAGAAGGGAGGGAGGAAATAAACTTTTATATCATGCCTAGTATGAGCCAAAGAGTGGACCAAAAGCTTTACAAATAATATCTCATGAGAATATTTCTACGAAGTAATAAGTATATCTTTGGTAAACCATTAAGAAACCAAGCATCCACTAAAAGGATGAGTTAAAATATTCACAATATAATAAAGAAAATTAAGTCTATATAGAATGTGGAAGAAAGTGACGCATTGTTCAATGAAGGTTAATGCCAATTATTTCGAATGCACTAATGAAATCCAGATCCAAAAAGGATCAATTTGAAGACACAACAAACACAACAGAAGAATTTCATTGCTAATATTACAACTAGTTTAACACTCTTGTAAACGAAGGCATACAATTTAATAAAAGTATCAATCTAGACTGAGGGGGCATAGGTCCGACAGTAAGTAGTTTGTGTTCAGTGCTGAGATAGGCAAATGAAGAGATTAAGAGGTTATTACTGAAAAATCCTGAGTCTCCCCAAGTTGCAGCAAAGCAGAGTAAGAGTTATATTTAATGTGTCTTAGTGCTCATTAGCAAAAAGCCACAGATTATTCGAGGTCAGGGAGCTACATTTTACTGAAGTTCAGTGGGATTTATCAGCTTCTAAGTGAGTTTTCTAACATAAGCACACTTTAATCATAGCTGGTTGAAGCCTTCTTAGTTCACTTATGACATCATAGTATTATAGAACAAGAAAATATGCAAACCAGTAAAAGAAAAAACATATTCAAACAGCACTGTGATAGTGTGCCTTTCTTTACAATGTCCTTTGATACTTATTATTTTCAACATTTTTCTTTCTACTGTTTGTGATATGTGATGCAAAATCTTTGCTGAGCATTTTTCATATTATTTTAGTTATCTGGAACAGTTTTATATAGAATTTAATATTTTGCAGTCCTTTAGGGAAAATTTGTCAATATGCTTTGATCACTCATTCATTGGTTAATGCTTTGCCATGTATGTTTGCTAATTCCATATACATCTTAGATTTTTAATTTGTACTCTGAAACATTTAATGCAATTGTTTCCTTAATCAATTGCTTCCCCTATTTTAGCTTCATTTTCACTGTAAAAAGTTTTCACTTGTAATTGAAATTACCTATTTTATAGGGTTGCAAAACTAAAAGAAACTCAAGACACAAACTCAGAAGAAAAGACTGATTGCAAAAATTCTAAATAAGAATCAAAGAAAAACATTGCAAGGGCATGAGTTCAAATTAAATTCCTAGAAGAAATAAAGCTGGAGTTTAGAAATTATTTTATAGAGGAAATAAAAAGCTAGAAATAACAATATGAAAAATGATGATAGCTATGTAGGAAAGGTTTGAAAGAGAGTGAATAATCGAGCACAAAAGTTAGAAAACCTTGTACAAGCTGTATATGCCTTGAAAATTATAATGGATCAAATAAACATTAATGGCTCTGTGAGACAAGAAATATTAAAAAAAAATCAAAAAAAGAAAAAGATAGGAAAAAATATGAGGCATCTCACATAAAAAGCTGACCAGAAGAGGCATTACACTATCTGGATGTGGTTATCAAAAAATAGTTAAGATCTAATTTCAAGAAATAAGAAAAGAAATATGTGAGTATCTCTTTGAATCAGAGGAAAAGTAAAAATAGAAAGACTCTACTAGTTAACTCCTAAAATAAACCTCAAAATGAAAACTCTAAGGAACACAATAGCAACAATTTAAAGCTTCTATATAGAACAAACAAAAACAATGCTACAGGTAACCAGAAATAAAAGACTCACGAATGTATGGATCATAGTGAGAATCATACAAGATTTACCAGTCACTATTACAAAGGAGTGGAGAATGTCATTAAGATAATTCAATCATTTAGATTTGTAGTCTAGAATGATTTGCCTGGCAAAATTGAGGATTATCTTCAGGGATTAAATTTTTCCTTTAGTGAAATAGATGACAAAAATATTCACAGTGAAAAACCTGGAGTTGAATAAAATTCTTGAAATATCAATTGTGGAATCAAGAGAAACATAACAAGGTAAATACAAATAAGCACTCATAAAACATCCAACAATGATCAAGTATACTCATTGAAAAGAAATAATACAAATATCCTCTCATAACTTTAATGCCATCAAGGTTCAGAGAGTGAGTCAACACGGAGAAACAGAGGATGATTTTGATATATTTTCATTGTGTTAAAAATAGAAAAGTAAGGTAGATGAAAGGGAATATATTAGGGAGAAATGAGAAATGAATGGTGAGAGAAATTCTCATATAACAAAGTTATACAAGCAGAAGTTCACATGGGGAAGAATTAATCAAAGATTTGGATGAATGCACAGAAATGGATAAAACAATACTTTTCTCTCAATACGGAAAGAGGGAGAAAAATGAGAGAGGATAGTGGGTAATAAAAGAGAGTGTTGATTCAAGGAAGAATCAGCTACAAATTCATAACACAGAAGGTGCATGATGAGAAGATTTCAAGAAGAAAAACAAAATGATAAGATCCTAAGAATGGGCTTGTAATGATGGAACACATGAAGTAAAACAATTAGTGCTTATACCTTAAACACTAGTTCTAAGCATACTCTTCACCTTCCATTCATCTATACCTATGTATATATATTTTGTCTACATCTATATCTACGTAAATTTCTATATCTATATTCATATCTGTATCTATAGCTATGGTTATATCTACATCTGTAGTTATATCCATGTATATCTATATCTTTATCTATACACACAAAAAGAGAGAGAAAAGTCAAAGAGAATAGCATGGAAAATAAAATTAAATATCATAATTGTGAGTGAAATAAATTCACTTTTAAAATGGAAGAAGATGGCAAAATGTATTAGAAAGCAGAACACACTGTTATTGACAAGAAACATTAGAAACATAAAGATTCATACCCAGATAAACCATTAGATTGAAACAAAATTTGCAAGCCTCAGGTAAAAGTAAGAGGTATCAGTAGCAATCGTGATGTCAGATAAGGCAATTATAAAATAAACTTGGTTAAAAGAGATGAACAAGATAATACATTATGTTGAAAGCTATCATAGACTATGAAATAATATCTATCACTACCAAATGAAACAGTAATTAAATAGAAAAATGAAAATTGAAATGAATTACAAGGAGAAATAAACAGTAAATAGATAATAATGGGGAGCCTAGACAAATCTAACCACAAAACAAAGAAGAAATGAGTTACAAACGTGGACTGAATTTGAGAAAGAATGAGATATGATAGCTTTCTGGTGATTATTGAATAAGAACGAGTATGCAAATTTCTCACCTTTGCATGGCACTTTTACAAAATTTTAAAAGCATCAGGGCATAAAACCTCACAAACAGATGCAAAAATATTTACTACGGCTTTTAAATAATAATATGCATTAAATGTTATATTCAATAAATTTTGTCTAAGAAAGAATTCAACCATATTGAAGACCAAATAATTTAATCCTAAAAGAAGAATGGGTCAAACAATAATTCATTGAACCAAGAGAAACTTTCATTAAACATAATGCCACCAATCAGAGAGGATTTCAAAATTTAGAGAATGTAGACAAATTAGATTTTAGGTGAAAATGTATATCTCTAAACATTTTTATCAATAAGAGATAAAAAGAACAGAGCAGTCAATCAGGGATCCAATTGGAAAAGCTTTAAAACAATTTTTTAAAAAAAAGTATTAAATATGAAAATAGGAATCCTAAAAATAAGGAAGAGATTAATTTTTAAGTTGAGTCAAAATAAAAAAAGATACACAAAAAGTAATAAGTTTTACTTCTGGTTTGTTAAAAAACAAACAAACAGTGAAACAGATAATGTCCTAGCTAAACATGAAAAAACATCCATGATAGCAGTTTCATAACTGAAAAAAAATTCATATATAATAAGGAGGAAACTAAGGAAATTGTTAGAATCTATTTTGCTCAATCATAAATCAATATATCTTATAATATAAACATATATTTACAAAATGTAAAATGCCAAGAATAATATAATAAGAAATAGAAAACTTACCCTTATCTCTGAAAAACAGTATTCAACAAACCATTAATGAATTCCCAAAACAAATTCCCCAGAAATACATAAATTTAAAAATAAATTATATAAACCACTTCACAAATAATAAATTACATATATATTATATATGTATATATATATATATATATATATATTTAGGGGAAAATTAAATAAATTATTTGCAAGAAGACTGAATCAAGATATCAATAGAGTATATAACATGACCAGTTTGTAATTTTTTTCCAGGAATTCATGGTTGATTCTTTATTAGGAAAATAATGAAAATAGACCATATTTACAATAAAAATAACAAAAATCATATCATTTTTTCATTAGGTTCAGAAAACCTTTTGACAAAATAAAACAGGCATTTCTATTTGAAGAGCATTAGAAATCATAAGGCTATGCATATCTTATTTTAATAAAATATGTAATATCTATCTAAAATCAAGGGATAGTATTGTCATGAGGTTAAAGAGGCCTTTCCAGTAATAGTAGGAATAAAGCATAGAAGTACATTATTGCAGGAAGTATTTGGTATAGTACTAGAAATGCATTCAGGCAATAATAGAAGAAAAAGAAATTAAGAGACTAATCATAGGTCAAGAGGAAAGAAATTTATCAGTTTTGCAGATATGATAGAAGACTCTCTGGGGAGTTTTAAAAAAAGTAACTAATAATTGCAACTTATAAATTCAGCAAATAATAAGGAAGATATCAAATAAGCTACATGTTATCTGCATTTATATATATATGAATATATATATATATACATACAACAAAACTCTTCAGAAAAAGATAGAAACCAAAATTCCATTTACAGCAATTACAGAATAAATAAATTATTTCTACATAACACTGCCATTACTTATATAAGAACTATATGAATATCAACATCAAACACTCCTTTAGCAAATGAAAACAGAATAAAAAAACTGGAAAAATATTAATTGCTCCCTGAAAGCAGTCAAGTAGAAGCTAGAACTAAACCAAAATGTGACTATACCAGAGTATACCAAGATAAGTTCTAAATAGCTTTGTGATTAGATATGATGGATAACATCATTAAAAAAAATAGAGAATAAAGGAAGCAATTACCTTTCAGATTTCTGGATGGGGAAGAATTTAGGACAAAACATAGATTAGAGAAGATTACATCAGATCCAAATTATAGTTTTCATTATATAAACCTGGAAAGATTTTTTTCACAAAGTGATGTAGCTAAACTTAAAAGGGAAATAGGCAAGTAGCAAAAAAATCTCAAATTTCTCTGATAAAGCTCTCTCTCTCTCTCTCTCTCTCTCTCTCTTTCTCTCTCTGTCCCACATATATGAATTACACATATATTTGAATCATATTTGTATGTATATGCATATATGCATATGCATGTATATGTGTATATATGTGTATACACACACATATATATACATACATGCAAATATGTGTTTGTATGCATGATTCAAATTTATAAGAATGAGACAGTGCCAATTTTACTAATAAATTTTATTACTAAGAATTCAATGCATTTATAATTATGTATCTTTAATTACCTCTTTAAACCAATTTTTATCTTCTTATCAAAATTATATTAATATTAATAGTTTCAGTCCCCCCCTCAAATTGCATTCTGCAGAGAAATGAAGTACTATCATTAGTCTTTTATGGTTCTGTTAACAGCTGTTAATAGAATTGAACTACATTTCTACTCACTTAGAAATCAGTATAGAAAAATGATACTGTCTTTACCTCAAGGATATTACTTTCAAAAAGCACCCACCTCCAGTGATGAAGACCAGCATGAGACATTAGTACAATGGCTTATCTTTGAGTCAGAAATATCTGGGTTCAAGGTCTGATTCTTATACAAGACCATGGTGTAAAAGCAAGGATCAGACGTACTCTGGAGGGTGTGCTATCACAAGTTCTTAGATCTGCTTTTCTAGAAGGAAAGGCAACTTTTGAGGGGAAACAATTATTTTAATCAAGCACATATACATCTTTCACTTAGTTCAGGGGAAAAAGTTAGCACTCCGTACTTCAGAGAAAATAAAGAGAAACAGAGATCAACAGAAAGTGCTTCCAGCTGCTTGAAATAAGTACTGCATATATCATAGGTCAATAGACAGATCCAACTCTCTGACCATTACATACATACATTGTTACCATTGTTACTCATCTGGTACACAAAACTATGCCCCAAAGTAAAACCTCATCTCAGAGCACTTACACATTTTTCAGAGACAGAGGGCATCACAACCCTTGAGAACCAGTGCTTTAACAAAAGATATGGGACTTTCTACAAATCTTCCATTAATGGGTAGGGAAGATCTTCCCATTAAGAAGCCAAATTATATTGACAATAACCAAAAATACATTATCAATACACATGGTCAAGTCACTTCTGCTATTGGTACCTGAGAAGTAATCTAAAAGTCAATTATATTGTAATTTTAAATCTTCCTAGGTGGGGGATATTTCTATTCTTAGAGTTTCCTATACCAATGAAATCACAGGTCTGGGCTAAAAAGCCAATTATAACCTTTCATTCACTTTGAAATCTAGTTGTGTCATAGCAATCTTTTCTTCTTTCTAGACAATTTTATCCAAGTTAATATTTTAAACTGTAAAAAAAAATCACTGCAATTTAAATTATCTATGAAAGCATTCTGTCAGGTTTTTTTTTTTTTCTTCAATTCTCTTGGTTGAATAGTGAACAATTGAAGATTGTGTTTTCATTTATTTAGGACAAAGTGAGTACTTAAGTGAAGAGTGGAGATATTTCAAAAATGCATATTTTAATGTCTTGAACTCATTTGTTTATTCTAACAATGAATCATTGCTTCTGAAAGTTACAAAAATAAAAATAGAGTGAAAAATAAAGTTAAATTCTTATCCATTGCTGCTGGTCATGGTAGAAGTGATGGATGGTACCTGTAACTCACTGTAATACCCACCAAAATAAGATAAATCATTTCAGAAATGTACTTTGAGTAGGTGACAAAATCATTCATGTTTTGAATGAAAATTCATTAATCAATTATCAGCCTTTCTAAGCATCCTCCTGGATGATATTATTAGACTTTTTGAGGAGGGATGGTGAAAAAGAAACCTGAGCCACATGAAGAGACTGCTCGTGTTCCTGAAGAAAACCATTGACTTTCTCATTTTCCACATCCACCCTCTTGCCTACAGTGGACTCTGTTAATCACTTGCTGAGGAGAAACTAGATTTGTGTTTCAGTATTTATCTTCACATTTTATAAGGATATTTAATCTGAAATTAAGAGCAGCTATTACAATTACTCAAAGGGCCAAACAACGCTTAATGTGAGGTGTAAATGTCTCTCTTGTGTTGAAAGATGGACATTTTTTCACCATGATATTTTTCTTCCTTTGGTGTTCAATGTTCAGACAGTGATCTATAAATTATGCATGACATAAAACAAAAAACATTGATACTACAGAGGTTTGAAAGACAAAAGTACATTGAAAATGGAAATTAAAAAAATATCAATACAATTTATGCAAATACTGCAATGCAGATTTGAATTCATTCATACCTGCCTTTCAGAGTGACTTTTGTGACCTCCCATAAATTCACCATACAGTATCCGATAATCTGATAATGTATGACATTCAAAAGATACCAATGATGTATTAAGACTCTCTTTTGATTATCTCTCACTTGCATCACAGAACTAACTGGCATTTCTTTTTCAGGCATATATTTCATTAATGACATTCTTTACTTCATAATTCTCAGTTTATATATTACAGACTGCTCACAACCACCAGACATTCTGGTGATATTTGTTTCCAGTTATGAAGATACTGTAGTGTGCCATATCTCACAATCATATGCCTTTAACAGAATAATGATATTAAAATAGCCTTTTCTCCCAAAATGAAATTCAAAACTGTTAAAAAGAAATTCTTGGTTTTCCTACACAATCCAGTAGGGATCTGTCTGCAACATCTGCCCAAGATATATAGAGCACTACATGAGATATCTAGCTCTGTTATGTTTTGTCTCACCTCATTAGAATGGAAGCTCCTTGAGGGAAGGGTCTACTTTTCTGTTTTATTTTCATTCTCTTATCACTTATCACAGTGTCTTACACATACTAAATACTTAATAAATGTTTCTTGACATGATGCAGCCTGACTCTATAAGATGATCCTCTATGCATATTGCAAAGCCTGAATAATTCTTCATTCACTTAGATTTACCTGAGAGAATAGTGAACCTAAATATGTTGAATCATCATCAGTCTCATCCAGGAGAGTCTTCAGTGTTCTTTGGCTTGCTGTTATCAGTGTAATACCATTTGTAAGCAGGGCAACTAAAATGACCTCACATCTTTGCATTGGAATCAACAAGTATGATAACTGGGAATACCTAGAGTGAGTGTATATCTATCTACTTTTGTTATACCTTACATCATACCAATGATAAGAGGTTATCTGTGTCATTATATAATTCAAGAAATATTCCAAAATTATGATTTGTATGTGAGAGAAACCTTTTTCGAGGAAGTTTTTAATGCAGTATTTTGCTATGTGCATGTTAACAAAATCAAGATAATGGAATTTTGTGTTTACCGCATCTTTCATTCAGTTTCAAATGCCAAAGTTGATAGCTGCATTGGTATATCACTCACAAAAGTTTTGCTCTTTCCTTTTAATACCCTGATCAATGATGCTTTTCATGTCAGTGTAGAGTATTCTCAGAATATTTTTTAAAACATTGAGCAGCAAGCATCTATGTAAGTTATTTCCTTTTTCCTTAGACATTTTTTGGTGGTGTTATATATCTCAGATTTATTTCCCCCTATACGTATCATCATTCAGATACTTTGAGAAATTAGTCCCACAATATGCTTATGGTTGTTTTTTCTCTAGCATTAACCTTTTTTTGTGTAAACGTGATCTACTTCAGCTGCTTTCTCCATCTCTCCATAGTCCTCATCCATCTCCTGTATTGCTACCTTTTCTTGAGGAGTTTGTGTCACTCAATGAAACTATGGGGTGCTATGAAAAACTAACCAAGATGAACAGATCATAGTAGAGAGTTAAGACAAAAGGTGCTCAGTTGAAGAAGGAAAAGAAAAACCACTCCAGTGCCTTTGTCAAAAAATCCCCATGGGCAGTACTAAAATGATAAAGGAGATGACAATGGAAGATGAGTGCTTCAGGTCAGAAGGTGTCCAATAAATATACTGCTAGGGAAAGGGGAGGACAACTGCAAGTAGCTCCATTATTAAAAAAGTAGTTGAATCAAAGCGGAAAGGAAGCTAAGCTGCAGTTGTCTCTGGTGATAAAAGGAAAGTCTGACATTATAAAGAACAATATTGCATTATAAATCAAGGTAAGCTAGATGTGGTCAAATATAAGATGGAAAGATTAAATATCTTGAGTGTCAGTGGACTTAAATGGATGGGAATGGGTGAATTTAAATTATATTATTAATACATGTTTATTGTGGGTAAGAGTCCCTTAGAAAAAATGGTATAGCCCTCATAAATAATAAAAGAAAGAGAAAAGGAGTATTAGGGTATATTCTCAAAAATGAAAAAATGATATCTATCCAAGGCAAATCATTAAAGTCACAGTAATACAAGTCTATACTCCAACAACTGATGGTGAAGAGTCCAGAGTTGAGCAGTTCTGTGAAGACCTACAATATCATCAAAAAAACACCAATATCATCAGGGGTTGGAATGCTAGAATCGGAAATCAAAAGATAATTGGAATGACAAGCAATTTTACCCTTGGAGTACAAAATGAAGCAATGCAGAGACTAAGACTTTGGCCAAAAGAACTCCCTCAACACAGCAACTACTTTTTTTTTTACAACCAAACAGGTGACTCTACACATGGACATGATCAGACGGTCAGTATAGAAATGAGACTGATTGCATACTTTGCAACCAAAAATGAAGATACTCTATATGGTCAGTTAGAATAAGACCTGGAGTAAATGTGACTCAGACTACAAGCTTCTCTTGTAAAATTCAGAGCTAAATTGAGGAAAGTAGAGAAAGCCACCAAACCAAAAAGTATGACTTTACATCTTTTAAAACTGTGAAGTAGAAGAGGTATATAGATTTGAGGCATTAGATCTGGTAGTTAGTGTCTAAAAGCTAGGCCAGAGGTTTACAATATTGTACAGGAAAAAGCAACAAAAAGACATTCCAAAGAAAAAGAAGAGTAAGAAAGTAAAATGACTGTTTGATAAGGCTTTACAAATAGCTGAGGAAAGAAGGAAAGTGAAAGGGAAAGGTGAAAAGAAAGATATACCCAAATGAATGCAGATTCCAGAGAGTAACATGGAGAGAGAAGGTTTTCATAAATGATCAATGCAAAGAAATGGAAGAAAACAATAGAATGGGAAAGACAAGGAATCTCTTCAAGAAAATTAGAGATAGCAAGAGTATGTTTTATGCAAAAATGGGCAGGATAAAAGTTTAAAATGCTAAGGACTTAACAGATGAAGGATAGATTGACAAAAGATGACTAGAACACACAGAACTATACAAGAAAGAGCTTAGCATCACCAATAACCACAATTGTGTGGTTGCTGATATAGAACCAGATATACTGGTAGATGAGTCAAGTGGACCTTAGGAAACAATTCTAACAATAAGCCTTGAAGAAGTGATAGAATTCCAGCTGAGTTATTTAAAATATTAAAATATGATACTGTTAAAATGCTGCACTCAACATGCCAACAACTTTGGAAAACTCAACAATGTCCACCACTTTGGAAAACAGTGAGATATAAACTAATCTTTTTTAAAATTATTGAACAACTGGACTCATTTCACACATCAGCAAGTCTATCCTTAAGATTTTGCAAGTTAGGCTTCAGGAATATGTAAAATAATAATTTCCAGAAGAAGAAAATGTTTTGTAGAAGCAGAAGAATTAGAGACCAAATTGTGAACATTCACTGGATTATGGAGAAGGCCTGAGAGTACCATGAAAACATCTACTTCTGCTTCATTGACTACACTAAAGGCATTGACTGTGGATCACAACAAAAGGTGGTAAGTCCTCAAAGAGATGGGAGTACTAAAGCATCTTTTCTCCTGAAGAATCTGGATGCAGACCCATAAGCAACAGTTATAGTCAAACATGCAACAACTGATCAGTTTGAGATTGGGAAAGGAATACAACAAGGCTGTATTTGTCTATTTATTTAATTGATATGCAGAGTATATCATGCAAAATATCAGGGTGGAGAAATAACAACAGTCTCAGATATGCAGACAATGCTATTCTGTTGGAAAAAAGTGGAGAATAAAGAAGTCTCTTGATAAGGCAAAAGAAGGAATTGTAAAAGCTAGCTTGAAGCTTAACATTAAAAAAGAAAAAAGAAACTAAGATCTTGACCACTGGTCCCATTGCTTCCTGAGAAATAGACAGAAAAGAAATGGAAGCCAAGTTGCATTTTATATTCTTAGACTCCGAGATCACTGCAGATAATGACTTAAGAAGAGAAATTAATAGCTTACTCATTGGAAAGAAAGCCATGGAAAACCAGGACAACATAGCAAGAAGCAGAGGCATCACCTTGCTTATAAAGGTCTGTACAGTCAAAGGCATGTAAAGTTGAGTGCTGCAGAATTGTCATTTTTTAATTGTGGTGGAGAAGACTTTTGGGAGCCCCTTGGACCTCAAGGAGATCAAATAAGTCAATACTTAAATAAATTAATTCATATTATTCATTTGAAGGTCAAATACTGAAGTTGAAATGTTTAGTCTATATACTGAGGACAGGATTCATTAGAAAAGATTCTAATATTGGGAAAGACTGAACACAAAAGGAAAAGGGGAGAGCAGAGGATGAGATGAATGGATAGCTGTCATGAAGACAGTGAACAAGAACATAGATAGACTTTGACAGATCGTAGAAGATAGAAGAACCTGGCAGAGTGGTCATGAGGACTTGGACTTGACTGAACAACAAAAAGCTTCACCAAACACCTTAATGCCTACACCAGTAATCACACCCTCGAATGAAGGCTTATAAGCTGTTTTGTGTTGTGGACCCTTCCTTTTGAACCCTTGTCAAAATGATGCTTTGTTGCCTATACCTCTTTTGTTATTAAATTTTTTTTCAATTTTCTACAATCAGTTGCATAAATCTTAGATCCCCTTGATTTCCAGTTCTTGGCCATCACAAAGAGAGCTGCTATAAATATTTTTGTACACGTGGGATCCTTTCTTATTTCTGTTATCTCCTTGGGATACTGTCCCAGAAGCCATATTGCTGGGTTAAAGGGTATACACATTTTTGTAGCCCTTTGGGCATAGTTCCAAATTGTTTTCCAGAATGTTTGGATCAGCTCACAGTTCCAGTTTTCCCACATAAATGACTTCAGGGTTACTATGGTTGCTTTGATCTCTTACTAAAATTTCCTTCAATTTCCTTTTATCTTCTACTACTAAATTTTATTTTGTAAGGGAATGCTGCGTGTAAACTTTGGCTCCCCTCCTTGAGATTGTAGAATCAGTCTTCTATCCTTAACAAGCATTTTTGCAGGCCATCATACATGCCTCTTGGCATGCAGATAAAATGTTGGGGGTTAATGTGCTTTTTTAGACTCCTTTTCATTCTTCTTTTTTTCAGCTATTGTACATTGCTTAAGCCTCTGCATCAAATTATTGTAGTCAGCATCAATGTCATTTCATTCATCCATAACTGTTTTTATTTTAAACCAATTTAAACAGGATAGGTTGGAACTGTCTTTTTAAAACTTTACCTGTTCAGATATATTTCCTTTTCTAGCTTTCTACTGATTTTGGTTTTTGTTCTAAAATTTAATGGTTATAATGTACACAGAAAGTTTAGTTGGGAATAGATCTCACATCAGCATTTTGTTTCATTTTGGTAGAAAAAACTAAATTTAATGTCCTGTGGTATTATTAATTTTTCCTCATTATTAGCATTTTATTATTCTTTCTTGAGTGAGTATTCATGAAGAAAATGTGTAAAGTTACAGAAAAAAAGTATTTTTTTTTACCAATTTTATTATTTAATCCTGATTCATATTGTTCAATACATTATTCACTATTCTTATCTACTCCCATATTTGGACTAAAGTAATTTCATATTTAAGTGTATGTCAGTTTAACCTGCAGATTAATATGCAGGTATATTTTAAAAATCTCTAATTTTTTATAATTTTCAAAAAGCTGATAAAACATAATTAACTTCATGGTTGTATTTTTATAAATGCTTATAATGAGGTTGGCTAAACAAGATGTTGAAATCTCCAAGGAAATGATAGCATTGATTTTTGATTCAAAATGAAGTCAACTCTTCTACTTGTTTCCTCAAAAATTACCCCTTAACTATCTTTTCACTTAATGGCTAATTTGATCCTGTATTTTCTTTTCTTCTGCATAAAGACTGAAATGATTCAGATCCCCCAATAGTTTGGCCATATTTTAGTCAATGGACAAGAAGAAATTTTCCATCACTCTGAAACTGCCACTATAAGCAACAGACAGACATAGTCATTTTCAAAAATTTTCCTTCTATTCATTATTTACTGTGGACAAAGAATTTAACACCAAGTGGCCACATATTTCTTTATAATTCACTCCATGCTTAGCTAGCACAGTGTTTGGAAAGAAGAGATATGTTGTTAACAGTGTGCTAATTTTTTCAAGATATTGTATTTAATTTTTTAATAATTGCAAGGTTTTCTCAAGTTATTTTTTGTTATGCTTAAATTCCTTATTTTTGCATTTGCATAATTTGGTTTTATTTTAATTATTTACTTTTGAAACTCTTAAGAATAAAAATAGAGTAGTATTAGCTTATCACAAAATATAGCACCAATTAATATTTCCTCATCATAAAGTATTCTTTTGAGGACCACATTATTAAATAGGCACATTAAATTGTCCTATGTTTTGACCATGTGCAGAGTTTATATTTGTAAGCAATTCAATCAATTACCCTACCAAATTTAAAGTAATTACCTTAAATGGGTGAGAAAAGGTTTATTGAACTGAGCTGTCAATCAAAGGCAAGGAACATAATGTTCTTGATTATTAAGGAAGAAGGGAAAGTTGGATGAAATGGAATGACAATATACATGAAGCATATTGGAACAGACTGAATAGATTATGCTGTATGCTGTAGGTCTTGTATAAAATGGCAGACTAGTATAGAAAACAGTATTTGAATGTTTAACAACCTGAAGGTGAGATATTCTAGCCAACCTACTGAAAGAGAGTTACTAGAAAGGTGAAAATCTTCCCCCTGGCATCATCCTTCAATAGAAGACTTTCTGATTTTTGAACATTTAGAGATTTTGGACTTCTTTTGCCATCTAAGGAGTGTTCCTGGAATATTGGTGATATGAGGTGGCATCTGTATTGTGAACTGAAGACAACCTAGACAAAATATGGAAAAATATGTTTCATTTTTCTATAATCAGCCTAGTACAAAGCTATACAAAAATGATAGAAAACTACATGAGGGTCCTGAAAAAGTGCATACATTTCAAGAAGAAAGACATTTTTATAATCAAGTTATATTATTAAACCACTTTATAATAGATTCCTAAAAAATAGGATTTCTAGGTTAAAATGTATGAACATTTTAGTCACTTTAGTTGCATAATTGAAAATGCTCCCCAGATGTTTGTATTAATTCAGAGCTCCATCAAGAATACACTTATATGTCTGTGTAACTAAATGCCCTCCAACATAATTAAAGGTACAAGAATATTCTGAAATTTTTCAAAGATCAAAAGAAACTACATGAAATCAATTTATTCAGTACTTTAAGGAGCTAAATTGTGTCCCTGTATTTCTACCAAAAGAAATTACAAATCACATGTTTAGTAGATGTTTTTCATTAGTTTCTGCGTCTAAAATGTTTATTCTCTTGTTATCAACTTGAACCAGATTTAACTTAGTTGGGTCATCACATTGATTTACTGGTTTCATAGGTTAAGTTTTTCCAGCTTGATAAGGTTTGTATCTAAAGTTATTCTGGCTGACATAACCTTCAATATCCTAGGGCAACTTTTATGTCATGGAAAGGTAATAGAGCATTAATTTTCTGAGGCAATAGTATGTTACTGTCAACTAAATTTAATAGTTCTTTCTCCATGAACAAAATAAAGAAAATTTTATAAAGAAATATTTTTATATTAAACATTACAATGGGTCCACAAGAAAAACTGTAGAATGAATGATTAAATGAATCACTTATTAAGTGCTTGCTATATTCTAGGAACTATTTTAAGCCTTGGAGAACCAACAGAAAAGGAAGGCTGTCATCTCTCAAGGAGCTCATATTAAAAATGGGGAGATACTATATATGAAAGGTTTCAGCTGCATATCCGAGGGGAAGTGGTATTCATTAATTCAACTATCTATCTATCTATCTATCTATCTATCTATCTATCTATCTATCTATCTATCTATCTATCTATCTATCTTGGGGGCAATTGGTGTTAAGTAGCTTGTCCTGTATTACAGAGTTTATAAATGTCTGAAGCTGAATTTGAACTCTGATAATCTTGACTTCAGGGTTGGTACTCTATTTATGTGAAAGCATAGTAAAAATAATGATGGTAGTAGGGGTGGTTAGACTTATCTGACATATACTATCTCTTATCTGTCACGCACAGGAACTTGATGCCTCATCTAGGATTGCTTGTCTATTCTTTGGATGGCATTTAGTTTCAAGTTGGTGTAGATAACTGGTGTTTTCTCTGTAGGAGGGAATGTGAGGGCTTTTGTTTTTTCTATAAGAAATATAAATATCTGGTTGATGGAATGATGAAAGTAGTTCTCTTCTAATCTTGGTGGCATTGGCTTTGTGCAAAAAACTTTTTCAATTTAATGTACTCTCTATTTCTTTCTCTCTTTCCTATTTATCATCCCCCCTTTATGCATTTCTTCATCCTTTCTTCCTTTTCCTTCTCATAAGAACTTTGCTTTTGATCACCTATAAGGTTAATGGGATATAAGATCTTCCCTGTACATTAATAGGCCTCACAGGGAACCCTGGTGCAGAGCCAATTAGGCTTTGGGCCACAAGGATTCCCACACTTTTGCAATTGTTGATTTCCAAGTTTCTCAGGACTAAGGCAATCAAGTGCCAACTCTTTGATCGGAAACACTATATGTTGTATTGTTTAGAGGGAAAGATGTGAGAGGAGAGAGAAGCAGACAGACAGAGAAACAGTTTGAGGGAAGATTTGTGTAGGGAAACTTGCTCACAGGGAGTCTTGAGGGAGAGAAAAGTCAGTGGTCCCTGGATTAGAGATGAGTACCTTAATAAATTTTGCCTTCTGGTATCCCAGTAAGGATGTTTCAAACAAATATTTTAGTTTTGTCTTGAAGGAAGAGAGTTTGCTATATTCTGCAAACCAACCATAGAGATAGGCATACATATTCATAAAAGCTGCTATAGGTGTTGCATTGGCATTACACCACCACTTCCCTCAATCTGTCCTCCCTTCTATCAACCTTTTCCATTTTCTTTCCCTTTTTGCTACTTCTTCCCTCCCTTCTGTCTACCCCTCACCTCTCCCTCCTCTTCCCTCTCCCAGTAACCATAGGGTAAGCTAGAATTCTCTACCTATGTCATTCTCTCTTTGAGTCAAATCCAATGAGAGTAATATTCAAACAATACTTGTCTCCTTCCTTTCTTTCTTTCCCTCTAATGTAATATTCTTTGGAATCTTTGGATGACTAATTTGGTTCTAGGACCTCAAGATAGTTTTCCTTAATTATTTCTAGAAAGATATTGTCCAAGCTCTTCTTCATCTCGGTTTTCAGGTAGAACAATAATTCTTCAATTATGCATCATGGATCTATTTTCCAGGTGAGTTGTTTTTTCCCATAATGTATTTTCATTTTCTTCCATTTTTTTGATTCTTTTGATTTTGTTTGATTTTTGATATCTTATAGCTTCTACTTGCCCAATTCTAATTTTTTAAAATGAATTTTAATGAATTATTTTCTTCAGTTAAGTTTTCCATTTTGCCTGTTGTATTTTAAAAAAGAATTGTTTTTGTCTTTCCCTTTCCAAGATATTGACTCTCTCTTTCATACCTCTCATTTCTTTTCAATTTTTTTCTTCTGCTTCTTTTATGTGCCTTTTAAAGTCCTTCTTGAGCTCTTCCAAGAGGGCTTTCTAGGCTTGAGACCAGTTCATATTCCTTTCTGAGGTTTTGGATGTGGGTATATTGACTATGTTGTCCTCTTCTGAATTTTTGTTATAATTTTCCCTCTCACCATAATAATTCTCTATGGTCAGTGTTTTTCTTTGTTGCTTTTTACTTAGGGTGTTTGCCTTTTTTCCTGTCTTTTACAGTAGATATCTGCTTCTAGGGCACAGAGGTCATTGTCCCAAGCTTCTTGTGCTGGGAGCCAGGGGCCTAGTCACTGGGTTTGTGTTTTGGGACCTCAGGTGCTGGTAACTGGAGGCTGTGGGGGGTCTCCTTGTTTTCTTGTTGTTGAGCTGGAGCTTGTGGTGGTAGAGGGTGTGTGCTGAAACCAGATGATGTTTCTATGCACAAAGGGTTACAATGAAGCTCAGTGTGTGTGTGTGTGTGTGTGTGTGTGTGTGTGTGTGTGTGTGAGGTGGGGAGGGATATCCTGGTGTTTGTGCTTGCCTACTTCATAACCCTGGGGCTCAGAATCATCTACTGGTTTGTTGAAGTGGGACTTGCGGCTGACTTGCTAGGACTACTCTCATCCTGTACTCCTCCACTTCCACTGCAGTGAGAGGGACCTTTCTTGTTAATAACCAGTGCCTCTGGGGCTAAAAGACTGCTGCATCCCATCTTTCTGCTGGCTCTACTGTTCAAGGGCTTTTCCTGGGGTGAAATTTTTGAGGTTTTTCAAAGTCAACAAAGGGAGGATGAGAGCGACCCATTGCTTACTCCACCATCTTTACTCTAGGGTGTTTTGGGATCATGGAAAGGAAGAACAAAAATTGTGAGAGAAAAAAAAAATCATGGATTTCACGCTGAAATTAACATCACAATAGAAAATTTTGAATCCATGCTTTCAAGTCTCACAAAAAAATAGAGGATAAATGATTTTTATGCAAATAAATGGAAGTGAAGAACAATCTGGAAGAAAAGAAATCAAAACTGGTAATAGTAATAGAAAGCACATTAGAAGGGACAAGATTTACAAGGTTATTGATAGAAACTGGAAAAGAAATCTCAAAATAAATAGTTCAAAATGTTTAATTTTGTGGAGAATGAAAATATTAATTCCAGACCAAATAAATATAAGGCCCATGAATCAGAGAATAAAAGTCCAGAATAGACTGAAAGGGAAGAGAAGTAATGAAGAAAATGAGGGGAATAGAAAATGAAATTTTAAAAGTTAATGGACAAAATGAGTTAGAGAATGGCAGAAGAAGAAGGAATCTACTTGATTACTGATAAAAAGAAAAAAGGGAAAGAATTAAATAACTAGATTAAAGCAACTACAAAAAAAGAAATTAATAAGCAAAACTTTAAAACTGTGGAAAGAGTAATAAATAGGGTGGATAAAAGAGAACTTCATTTTGAGGCAAAGAAAGAGCCAGTGGGAATAGAACTGTTTTAAAATACATGATGCCAAAATAATCATATTCATGGAACAGTATTTACAATGAAAATGGGAAAAAAAAATCTTAATTTAAAAAAAATATCAGAGACAAATGGAGGTAAACTTAAACATAACTCTTATAACCAATTTAATTATTTGTAAATGGAGTGACAGATTAAATTTAAAAAATTCTACAATAAGTTACTTAAAGAAAACTGTTAAAAGATATATGCAGGATAAAAATGAAGAGCTGCAGAATAGACGGACAATAAACTGAAAGGGGAAGGCACTATCATGTTCAGTCTCTAAGTAAAACCTCTTGCAGAATGTGGGCTTTGAATTAGATTTTGAAAGATACCAGGGATATCAGGTCATAGCTGGTAGAACATTCCAGACATAGGGGACAGCCAGTACAAAGAAATGGAGATCAGAGGCAGCATTATGTCCCACACATTGTGGGGAGTCATTGTAGCTGAATCATCAAGTGTAGGGAAAGTAAAAATGTCTGGAAAGATAGGAAGTGATCCATTTATAAAGAGCTTCAAATGCAAAGAGAGAAGTTTATAATTGATCCTGGAGCTTCACTTCAGCCCAGTGATAATGGGGGTGGAATTGGTGAGGGATGTGACATGGTCAGAGCTATACTTTAGAAAAATCACCTTGGTTGCTGAATGGAGGATGAATTATAAAGAGGAATAGCTTTGAGAGAGGAAGATCAGTTAGAAGGCTATTACAATATTTTAGGCAAGAGAAACTAGGGTTGTGGCATAAGGTGAAACATATGAGTTGTGTCATAAAGGGTAAAACAATAAAATTTGGCCATGAATTGGATCAATAACTACGATTCAGTCCTGGCTCTGAGATTTACTTTTAATAAAATTTTGGAAACAGTTTTTACTTTCTATAAGGCTTTGTTTCTTCATCTGTGAAATGAAAATGATAAACGTTTTGTTATCTATCCCTTGAGAAGATTGAAGGAAAGTTCTTTGTTGCCCTAAAGAGCCTTGGATATGCAAGGAGATAATAGACACCATCAGGGACCACAGCAATTATTATAAAGTATTTTTCTTTTAATATTGTCTATGGTATATTCCAAATAAGGAACTACATGGAAGATACGGTGTAAGGATTGTCATTATAGAAATGTATAGTCAGAAAAAGAGATAGGATGGATACATGGTAAGAGCAAGGGATACCTCAAGTACAACTCACATGTTCCGTTGCTACCCAAATGTCTTCGCTCTTGTCATTCTGGTAGAGGTTGATTAGTGGTTGAAGTACCAAGGTGCACCCTCACCTACAAGTCCAAAGGGAACTCCCCCAGGTTCTTAGTACTTTGTGAGGCAGAATCTACTAAAAACCATAACCCAAAAATCTATCATGTTTATAATAATTAGACAGGATGACAGTATGATAGCTATGATAACATTGCATTTTAAGGTTTGAAAAAGACTTTGAAAATGCTATCTTCTCTGATCCTTACAATAAATCTATGCAGTATGTCCTATGGTTATTATTCTATAGATTAGGATCTTATAAAAGTAACTTGCCCAAGTTAATATTGCTAGTAATTCTCTGAAGTCGGGTTTGAAGTGAGCTCTTAATACTTTGTCCAATATTCTTGTCACTGAGCATTCTCATGGATCCATGATTAAAGGAAAAGACATTTAATAATATGAAAAAATAATAGAAGTAACAACAGAGCCTCACACCCCATAAATCTGCACCTATTTTACCACAAATATTCAAATACTTAGTGAAAAAATTCGATATGTACAGAGTATATGTTAGTCTTAAGAGTAGTGTCTGATTCAGTTTCAATCTCACAATAAAATTAGGCACTCATAAGTCATTGAACAGCTATCAACTGAAGGTTTGTTTTGCTCTAATACAACAGGGATATGCAATGAAAAATATAGTAACATTTAGTTTATTTGAAGGCAGCCCTCCTCCTCTCTTCATGAAAGCCTATCTTGTCAGAAGAACAAGGTTCATGGTTTATCAGCCTGTTCAAGTGATCTACTAGACCTCAGTTCTTGTCTTCAGCCAAAGTGGCATCTTTAAATTCTCCTGCTATCCTACCTATCACCTACTTAGGGATGCCCCATGTTTAGTGAGACACCCCATAGGAGGAGGGCTGCATCTCTTCCAGCTCTCACTTTTAGACATGACTATGAAACACTCTTTCTCTAAGTCAGAATGAAGGTGTTGAATTTAGTTCAGTTGATCACAGAGAAGATCAGGTACTATTGATAAGATTGTGCATTTTTCTTGAACTGTTTGCTTCTCTTGATCTCCCCTTCACTGGATTCACAGATTTGATCTCAACAGACATCTGGCCCTACCCATACACAAAAAGAAGTTCCCACTATAACATATCTAACAAATGTTCATGCAGGCTCTGTTTTGTTTATTTCTTATTTACTTTTTAATTTAGAGAATAAAACAAATTCAAATAAAGCAAATTTATGGAATAAAATATTTCCATAATAAAGCATAATTTTTAAAAGAATTATTGCATATGAAACTGCAAATCTAGTATGGACAACTGGCTATTCCTTTTAAACATGTGATGAAGTTATCATGTAAATTTTTTTTGTTTTTTCCTTCCCTCTTCTTTAACCTAGAGATTGCTACCATTAACCTTTTTAAAGAAAACAAACAGACTTTGAAGATGGATTGTTGAAAACTGAAAACAAATTAGTAAAAAAACCTCAGGGAAAAAAATCTTTGAAAATGAGTAATTTGTCACTTCATGAAGTAGTCTATTCCACCTATGTATAGCCTTTTAGGAATGTTTTTTTCTTGACATAGAGCATATATTTTCCCTTTTGTAATTTCTACCAATTACTCCTGTTTTCTTACAGAACAAGTCTAATACCCCTTCTACATGACAGTCCTTCATATAGTCAAAGACAACTCTCATATCCCACTAACTTTTCTCTTCTTGTGTCTAAACAATCTCTGATTCCTTTAACCAGTCTTCATATTATATAGATTCATGGTCCTTCCTTATCCTTCAAGGATAAGGCCTTGTTATTTCCCTTTTGATTTTCTTTAGCTTATCCATTAATTAATCAATCAAAATGACAAAGTATCTTCTGTACTATTCTAGCCACTGTGCTAAATTGTAGGTTTTCTCAAATTTATAATTCTTCAGGTGGAAAATAAGTTTAGTGTAACTATAGTGAGGAAAACGCTTTACTATTTTTCATCATGCTCTATTTTATGTGAAGTGAATGATAATGACCGGAGAAGAACATTAAAAGGCTAACAAATACTAACAAAGGGTGATATAAATGTATGTTTGAGACATGATAGAGTTCTTCTTGGACTCTTTGAAATCATCCTGGAAAAGACTGAAGAGACTGGTAGTCTTTGTCTAGTGATGTGCTTGTGAATATAAATAACTAGCGATCTGAGAAAAATGTATGGGTGACACTTTAAGCTTAATCTGTATTATTTATTTTCTTTCTCTATCACTTTCTTAAGTGTCGATCAAAGCCAAAACAAAACAATAAAGCAAATCTTGATTCAGAATTGTAAATACATTGAGATTTTTACAGTCTACTCTCCTGAGTCAATTCAATCTGCCTCCAGCACAATCCTATCTTTGTCCTACTTTTCCCTAGCAATGTATCAAAACTTGGAATTTCTTTAGATTATAAAAATAATGTTAATTTCTGAAAGATTATTATGGGTAGTAAATATCAGAACCTCACTGTGCCTTTGATAGAAAATGATTCCCAGTTTAAAGACTTAGGTCATGTTCTGGGTTGGAAAGTTGCTTCTTGCTGAACAGCATTTAAAGTAAAATTTGAATTGTGATTAGGAAGATCTGGTGTCTGCCATTCTGGAATGTGTTGGGGGTAGGCAAGGGAGGTAGAAAGATTCCCTCTCTGACTACTGCATTTTTAAATTAAACCTCACACCCAAAGTACATTTTTTCAGGATAACTTCGAACTTAGTATCCAAGGAAGGCTTCTATTAAATCTCAAATATATCTTTTCATTCATGTACTGTTAATATGTGTTATCCTTTTAGCAAAACAATTCTAATGTATGTTGAGGGACTCAAGTAAAGAAATAACATTAAAATATTTCTTTAGAAAGGGGCATAGTTCTTTCCCTAATGGAATGTTCAATGTAATAAAGTAATAAAGTCAATTATACAATAAACATGCAAATTCTGTGAATTCAAGAGCTATTTAAGTAATGAAAGGATCTAAGAACTGGTGGGGAGCTGGTCCAGTGAATAGCGAGATAAGGAATTCATTTCTCTCTCTCTCTGTTTCTGTCTCTCTCTATCTGTCTGTCTCTCCCTCCCTCCCTCTCTCTCTCTCTCTCCTCTCTCTCTCTCTCTCTCTCTCTCTCTCTCTGTCACACACACACACACAATACAATCTGAGGTCTTAAAGAGAGCCTGAAATTCAGATTATTTATGTGGATTTATTTTGTATCCTGCTACCTTGCAAAAGTTGTTTATTATTTCAAGTAGTTTTTTTCTTGATTCTCTAGGATTCTCTAAGTATATCATCATATCATCTGCAAAGAGTGATTAACTTAGATTCTTCTTTGCCTATTCTAACTCCTTCAATTGTTTTCCTCTCTTATTGCTAAATTTCCAGTACCATATTGAATAACAATGGTGATGATCATCATCCTTGTTTCACCCCTGATCTTATTAGAAATGCATCTGGTTTATCCTCATTCTATATATTGCCTGCCGATAGTTTTAGTTAGATGCTACTTATAATTTTAAGGTATGCTCCATTTATTCCTTTTGGTAAGGATGGTGTTGTATTTTGTCAAAAGCTTTTTTTCTGCCTCTATTAAGATAATCATATGGTTTCTGTTAGTTTTGTTGTTGATATGATCATTAATGCTGAGAGTTTTTCTAATATTGAATCTATCTTGCATTCTTGGTATAAATCCTACTTGATCAAAGTGTATTATTCTCATGAAAAATTTCTGGAATCTTTTTGCCAATATTTTATTTATTGTTTTTGTATGTATATTCATTAGGAAAATTAGTCTATAGTTTTCTTTCTCTCTTTTGGCTCTTCCCAATTTAGGTACCAGCACCATATTTGTATCATAAATGGAATTTGATAGGATTCCTTCCCTAATTTTTCCAAATAGACTATATGGCATTGGAATTAACTATTCTTTGAATGTTGATATAATTCTCTTGTAAATCTATCTGATTCATGTAGATGGTTTTGTTAGGAGTTCATTGATGCTTGTTCAATTTCTTTTTCTGAGGTGCGGTTAAGTATGTTACTTCCTGTTCCGTTAATCTGAGAAGTTTATATTTTTGCAAATATTCTTCCATTTCACTAAGATTGTCAAATTTATTATGCCCATTCAGTTGGACAAAACAATTTCTAATTATTGGTTAAATTTTCTCTTCATTAGAGGTGAATTCACCCTTTTCATTTTTGATGCTGGTTTATCAGTTTTAATTTTTTTTTTCATAATTCTAGAAGCTCTTAGTTTTATTTATTAGTTCAATAGTTTTCTTAATTTTATTTATCTCTCCTTTGTTTGTCACTGTAATTTAGCACTTAATTGGGGATTTTCAATTTGTTCTTTTTCTAATTTTTTCAGTTGCACACAGAATTCGTTGATCTCTTCTTTCTCTATTTTATTCATGTAAGCATTCAGAGACATAAAACTTCCCCTGAGAACTGCCTTTGCTGCATCACATAAGTTTTGGTAGGTTATCTCATTATTGTAATTCTCTTGAATAAAATTATTGGTTGCTTCCATGATTTGCTATTTGACCCACTTACTCTTTAGGAGTAGATTATTTAAGTTTTAATTAATTTTTAAATTTTAATTAATTTTTGGTCTGTCTTTCCATGGCCCTTTATCACATGTAATTTTTATTGCATCATGATCTGAAAAGGATGCCTTTACTATTTCTGCTTTTCTTCACTGGTTGGTGAGATTTTCATGCCCTTTTACATAGTCGTTTTATGTATGTGCCATATGCTACTGGTATAATTTTTCTGTCTTTTTTATCCTGTATTTCCCTTAACTTCTCTTCTAAGAATTTGGATACTATACCATTTGGTGGATACGTTTAGTAATAATGGTATTTCATTGTCTGTGGTGACTTTTACCAGGACATAGTTTCCTTCCTTATCCCTTTTGATTTGATCTATTTTTGCTTTTGCTTTGTCTGAGATTAGGATGGTTACCCCTGCTTTTTTTTTTGCTTTTTTTTTTTAACTTCAGCTAAAGCATGATATATTCTGCTCCACTACCTGGCAAAATAAGACACTGAAGTCCTTGCTCCTGCTGAATTGCCAAGTATTCAAACTATGCTTCAGAGAGTGCAACTTCAAATGGATGGCCATGTTGCAGATGAAGAAAGGAAAGGTCAAAGAGAGCTGATTATTTTCATGATCATATAACAGAGTTAAGACTCAAACATAAATCTTGTAAATCCAAGTCTTCTCTTTCTATTGCCATTCCCACACCATTGTTATCTTATGTCTAACTGTATTCTATTTTGTGCTGTGAGCATAGGTAGACACAATATTATAGAATGTTAGTACTAAATGGAGAAATATCAACTATTTAAATGGATACATTAATTTTATAGGGAAAATAAGACCTCGGGAGGTAAAATCACATAAGTCAATGTCAGACCTTAGATTTTTAGATTTATTTCTAGAAGAGATCAGAGAGAACATCCATTCCAATATCTTATAATATTCACTTGATCAATAGCAAATGGTTTATAATTACTTGTGTTCTGTCTCCATTACTAGAATATCAGCTCCGTCATGGTAACAACTTAGTTTTCTTTACCTCAGGATCTGACTAGGGCTTAATTTGGTGTTATTTAATACTGAATAGTCAATTAATTTGACCAGTAAAATTTTGAAGATTACTCTGTTTATGATTAAGTGGAATTCAATAATTAATTACCTTAATTTGAACTGCATATAAGATATAACTCAATACAAGGGAAATAGGATAAAGAACAGGCAGAGATCCGATTGCTAAAGTTGTATAAGAATAATTAACAAAAGAAGGATAGAAAGATTATTTAAGAAAGAAACTTTTGAAAAGGAAAAAGAAAAAAAGAGATTCTGAAAGGGATCAATATGGATGTACAATGAACTCTTAGATTTTTAAGAATTCTTATTTTTCATGATTTAATATTTTATTTTATTTTCCCCAATTACATGTGAAAACATATTTTAACATCCCTTTGAAAATACAAATTCAAAACTCTTTTCCTCCTTCACATCCCCCCTCATTGAGAAGGCAAGCAATTTGATAAAGGTTATGCATGTGTAGTTATACAGCACATCTTTCCACATTAGTCATGTTGTGACAAAAACAAAATACAGTCCAAATTTAAAAAAAAAGAAAAATGAAGAGAAGATATGATTCAATCTATCAGTTCTTCCTCTAGTAGCAGTAACATTTGCCATTTTATGTCTTTTGGAATCATCTTGGATCACTGTATTGATGGGAAAAACTATAATTCACAGTTGATCATCATACAATATCTCTCTGTGTACAATGTTATCCTGATTGCACTCACTTCACCTGGCATCAGTTCATGTAAGTCTTTCTAGGTATTTTAATCTTTTTTTTTCTGAGAGCATCCTGCTTCTTATTTCTTATAGAATGATATTATTTTATCACAATTATAAACAATAACTTGTTCAACCATTCCTCAATTGACAGGAATCCTTTCAATTTCCACCTCTGTCACCATTAAAATAGTTGCTATTAAAAATTTTTGTATATATAGAATATATATATATGTATATATATAATATATACAGAAACTTAGATTTTTAAGGAATTATGAAATTGGAAAAAAGGACAAATTACAGAAAAATTACAAATTACATAAAAACATAAAAATTACATAAAAACCAAAAAATTACAAATTACAGAAAAGCATAAAAGCAAAGTATAGTACTGTGAGTTTCCTGTCAGGAGTAATAAATCTCAGAATGAACCAATGATGTAGAGGGAAAACTAAAAATAACAAAAAAAATATTTAGCTAAAAAGGGAAAGTAAGAGTGTGATAAAAAGTACAGGGCAGCATTAAGGATGGAGACAATGATGATATGTGATAAGAAAGTCAGAGCTATTAACATCTTGTTTTCCTTTTATTTTCCCTGTCAAGGAGAATGACCATTGAACTAAAAAGAATAAACAAATATGGCTACCATAGAATTGGATAATACTCAAAGTATAGTTACAAGATTAATTTAGATAGCACTTTAAAAGTTCAAATCATCTGTCACAGAGCAAATATATTCACAACTCCTGAAAGAAATGATAAATGTGACAACTGAACTACTGTCAATGATCTTTGAAAGATAGTAAAATATGATAGAGGAATCATTTTTAAGTAAGAAAATAAAATCTAGCAACAGAAGTGATCTTGACTATATTTACTGTAAAATTTCTTGAATGTATCATGAAAAATGGTTAGTGAACATCTATCTAGACAAGGAAACAGTGATCCTAATGTGCTAGAGTGATTAGAATAAGAAACAAAACCATTCCAGACAAAATTTACTTCCTTTTTTATGGTTACTAAACCAGAAAACAAGTAGATGAGATACATGTTGGTGGCCTAAAATTTATCAAATCACTTGAAGTTTCTCGTGTTTTTTATGATACTTTAAAGAAAACAATGAGAAAATAATAGGTATTTTTTCTTAGATTTCCCAAAACATGACAAATGTTTATACAACAATGTCATACAGCAGCCTTAAACTGTGCACTTTGATATCATTAATTCATTGTTCTTTAATTATTTAAGCAATATTTTCAGGGTTCATATTTGGCCAGTATATAATTCATATTCTACATTCTAATAACCAAACTGACTGCTCTTTTCTAGCATAGTTACGTAGTTACAATACAATCAAGTGCTCAATAATAATATATCCAACTCTACTATGGATATATAATATGGATGTATCAGTATCCTTCCATTTCATTCTGTCAGTAACATAAATTGTTTAGAATATTATGTTGTGATATATGACATATCCTTATCTGGGCACACTAGCTGATACATAAATTGTTTTGCGTGAAGATAAAGATACCTTATTAAATAACAAAAAATTTCAAAGTAAATGAAAATTTCCTAATATTAAAATCCTAGCTTTAAAATACTTCTATCCCTGTTCCCCTACTGAAAGGTCATCTCATTTTTTTCCCTAATATTTCTATTTCTCCAGTAATGAATGGCTAATGTGTTCTGATATATGTGATAATACTAAAAAAGTGACATTTTCCATGTTAGACTTGTACCGAAAAAAATCTCACTATAAACCCATTCTTTTAATAAGTCTTTTTCTACCTTCTATTATATTTCTATAATATTACAATGTGCCCTGAGGTGGCAATTTCAAATGGAATTTAGAACTAACCTTAGTAAATAGCATTCTCTACTGAAGAAGCAGGTAAGAAAGTTTTTGGTTATTTAAAAAAAAAAGAATAAGAAAAGAAATCTGAAGCCAACAAAGCTTCTTTTATTAAAAATAGATATATAAATTTAGGGGCTGTTAGTTCATAGGATTCTGGGAAATAATTCTGAATGGAAAATAAAAGAATATTGAGAAGCTCTCTACATTTATGGTCTAGCATTACATAGTGTCTATAAAATAATAAGGCATGGTGTAGCACTGTATAAAAAAAGAAAAGATTTTAAGCATAAAAAGACAAAAATGATTTTGGAGAATTTCTCCACATTTTACTGACTACGGTTTAGCAAAAGAATAAGATAAAAGTGGTATACTTATGATCTTATGTCCTTCCCATATCTGGATCCAAGAGTCACAAAGTCATGGAAATATAGTCATATCTGTTCTCAGCCACTCTCTGATCCAACCCAGGCTTGAAAAAATGTCCTTGTTAAAAAGAAAATGGCATGGTACCTCTTGAAGGATACCAAAACAATACATTAGTGAAGCTCTAAAAATGTACCAAAAAGAACATTATCAATGAAGATATATTCATCTCCATCTAGTCTAAGCTGGCACAAAAAGGCTATCAGAAATACGTAGATAATCTAACAAGTTAAAGCAGGAAGAAGGCACAGTGGTAAGCTAGAGCAGAAGACAAGGATGCATCATCACCAAGCAGAACATCCAGCCACCAAAACAGGAGACAAAGTCAAACCATTTTAAACTATCGGGTTAAGGATTATAAAAGGGAAAAACAGAATTAAACAAAGTCAGAATCTCTATCAATTGTCCAGAAACCTGAACCCAAATTTTCTACTGAAGATCAAGACTAGTCCTAACCACCATATCAAGCACACATAAGGATCTTCTACTACCATCCAAGAATATGGAAATAAGCAGAAAATATACCATGCTCAAGCCTTACTCCAGAAACTGGGGACAATATTAAGTAGAAGAAAATGCCAAATACAATACTTGAATATTATAGATTGGTACAAAGAAGCCAAAGAGGTAAGGTTAGATAAAGAATTATCTCAACAAAAATTCCATACAACACAACCTAGAAAGGAATGACCTTACCATAAGAAGTACAAGAGTGTTTGAAACAAATGAACAGAGAGATATAAAAAGTATTATTAAATGAAAGAACAGAAAGAGAAGAAAGGATGACAGGGAGAATAAATAGCTTATCAAGAAGTGGGTTCTAATGTTTGGAAATTACCAAAGAGAAAGCTATGATTCTGTGAAACTCAAAGAAATAGCAAAACAAAATAAAATAATTTTAAAAATTCAAATGATATGTCATCAAAACGAACTGACCTGGAGCAAAGTTCTAGAAGAGGGAATTTAAGAATCAAACAATGTGATTATCACGACTTAAAAATAAAATGTATAAACTTCTTTAATTGATAAATGGTCAAAGGATATGAAGAGGCAGTTTTGGGATGAATAAATATATTTATAATCATATGAAAAAATGCTCTAAATCACTACTGATTAGAGAAATGCAAATAAAAATAACTCTGAGATATCATACCATACCTATCATAATGTCAATATGACAAAACAACAAAATGATAAATGTTAGAGGAGATTTGGGAAAAATGAAATACCAATGCATTGTTGGTGGAGTTGTGAACTGATCCAACCATCCTAGATAACAATTTGGGAGTATACCCAAAAGGCTATGAAACTATGCATAACTTTTATCCAGAAATAACTCTCCTAGATCTATATCCCAAAGAGATCATATAAAAGGGAAAACGAACCATGTGTACAAAGCTACTTATAGCAGTTGTTTTTGTGGCAGCCAAAAATTGGACATTGATTGAATTTCCATCAATTGGGAAATGGTTGAATAAGTTGTGCTGAATGAATGTAATGGCATACTATTGTTCCATAAGAAATGGTGAGCAGACAGACTTCACAAAAACCTGGAAACACTTACATGAACTAATGCTGAGTGAAGTAAGCAAAAGCAGAACACTGGATACAGTAACAGCAATACTGTATGAGTTAGACTTAGTTCTTCTGAGAAATGCAATGATCTAAGACAATTCTAAAAGACTCATGATGGAAAATTCTATCCACATCCAGGGAAAGAACTATGGAGTCTGAATACAGACCAGAGCATACTATTTTCTCTTTCTGTTTTATTTTTCTATCTCATGTTTTTTTCCCTTTTGTTCTTATTCTTCTTTCACAATACAACTAATGTGGAAATATGTTAAATATGAATGTATAGCCTATGTAAGATTGCATGCCTATCTTGAAGAAGAAGGAAGGAAATTTTAGAACTCCAAAGTCTTATCAGAAGGAGTGTTGAAAACTAAAAATTAGTTTTAATTAAAAATAAAATATATAAGTAAACAAACAAGTAAAAAATGAATGAATACATAAATAAGTGAATGAGCCTAGTGTATTCCAAGAAATAGTAAATGAAAATTGTCCATGTCTATGAGAATCAGAAGGTAAAATGAAGATAGAAAGAATCCATTGGTCCCTATCTAAAAGAAACTCCAAAGTAAATTCCAGAAATGAGCAGAAGTTGTAAATGCAGAACTTACAATTCAAAAGAAAACAGAAAAGGTATATAAATTTTACCATTATAAGAGGGCTATATGATGGCTAAGGATGGTTTCATTCTTCTTTGATGGTTTATGTCAATGTCATGATTGGTTATGATTGGATTATAGATGGATAGATAGATGGAAAGATAGATACTAAGGCTTGTTATGTGCCAGGTAATGTATTAAATCCCAGGCATGCAAGAATAAGAAAATTATCCTTATTCTCATAGAATTTAGATTTATGTGGTAAGATAATACATAAAGGGAAATTGGAAAGTACAAGTGGATGGTATCTTCATGGAAATAAAGCATCTAGTGTGGGCAATGAGTAGCATGACTGCAACTTTTTATGGTATGTTGGTTCTGAGCAAGAACTCACCAATAAAAGAGTTGTTCTCGTGGTGGAGTCATCCTTGGTTACTGGAGAGTGGAATGTGAGACAGGAGGTGAATGAGTAGCATAGCTGTGACTTCTGCACAAAGGATTGCCAACTATCAAGTTGACCTCAAGTTGTAGTTGTTGAATAATTGAGTTGTAGTTTTTAAGAGAAAAAAGAAAATGGAAGGAAAAAAAGAATAGCCTAGAAATGAAAAGAATAGAAAGCAACCTACTAAATCCCATAACAGGTTTGCCTAAGATGAAAAAGTATATACATATAAAGCTAGAGGTAGGGGAGGTAGGATAGGCGTCTCATGAATTTTCACCTGAATCAAAGAATGTTTGAACACACAACTCACAGACACTAAATATTCAACTTAGCTCAGAATTTTCTCCCCATCTTTCCCCTCTCCCCACCTTGAGATGGCATGCATTGATTCCTTGTTCCCCAAGTGTGCCCTCCATTTTATCATTCCCTGCTCTTAACCCTTCCTCTTTACTTTCTTTAAGGGAAAGCTAGATTCTTTACCCATTGCTGTATATCTTCTTTCCCAGTTGCATGTAAATTTTTTAACATTTGTTTCTAAAACATTGAGTTCCAAATTCTCTCTCTTCTTCCCTCCCTACCAACCCTCATTGAGAAGGCAAGCAATTCAACATAGGCTGTACATGCATAGTTATGCAAAACAACTCCATAACAGTTACATTGAGAAAGACTAACAATATTCCTTCCGTTCTATCTGCCCTCCCCAATTGTTCTATTTTCTTCTTTGGCCCAGGCCCTTTTCTCAAGAGATGGCTTCTGACTAGGCCCTCCCTCAACCTGCCCTCCCCTCTGTCATCCCTCCTCTTATACCTTTCTTCCTACTTTCCTGCAGGGTAGGAAACCCAACTGAGTGTGTGTGTTACTCCCTCCTTAATCCATGTCTGATGAGAATAAGGTTCACTCCTTCCTTCTCACTTCCCTCCCCCATCTTCATCTCCATTTTAAAACCTTTTTCTTGCCTCTCTTATGTGAGATAATTTATTCCATTCTATCTTTCCTTTTCTCCATCTCTCAATATATTCCTTTCTCATCCCTTAATTTTATTTTTAGATATCATCCCTTCATATTCAACTCACCCTGTTCCCTCTATCTATCTATCTATCTATCTATCTATCTATCTATCTATCTATCTATCTACCTATCTATCTGTCTATATTTCTATCTATCTATCTATCTATCTATCTTTCTATCTATCTATCTTTCTATCATCTATCTATCTATCTATCTATCTATCTATCTATCTATCTATCTATCTTTCTATCTATCTATCTTTCTATCTATCTATCTATCTATCTACCTATCTATCTGTCTATCTTTCTATCTATCTATATATCTAATTCCTTCCAGCTACCCTAATACTCAGAGAGGTCTCATGGGTTACAAATAACAACTTTCCATGTAGGAATGTAAACAGTTCAATGTTAATAAGTCTTATGATTTCTCTTTCCAATTTGCCTTTTCATGCTTCTCTTGATTCTTGTATTTGAAATTTAAATTTTCTATTTGGCTCTGGTATTTTCATGAAAAATTTTTGACATTCTTCTATTGTATTGAATGAATATTTTTCCCTTGAAGGATTAGACTCAGTTTTGCTGGGCAAATAATTCTTGATTTTAATCCTAGCCCCTCTGACTTTGGGAATATCATATTCTAAACACTTTGATCCCTTAATGTGGAATCTACTAGATCTTGTCTCATCCTGATTGTATTTCCATAATACTCAAAGTATTTCTTTCTGGCTACTTGTAATACATCTCTGTGATCTGAGAGCTCCGGAATTTGGTTACAATGGTCATAGGAGTTTTCCTTTTAGGATCTCTTTTCAGAGGTTATTGGTGCATTCTTTCAATTTCTATTTTACCCTCTGGTTCTAGATTATAAGGGCAATTCCTTAATAATTTCTTTAAAGATTATGTCTAGGTCCTTTTCTTTTGATCATGGCTTTCAGGTAGTCTACTGATTTTTGAATTATCTGTCCCAGATGAATTTTCCAGGTCAGTGGTTTTTAAATGACATATTTTTCATTGTCTTCTCTTCCCCCCACCGTTCTTATGGTTCTGTTTTATAAGTTCTTGATTTCTCATAAAGTCATTAACTTCCATTTGCTCCATTCTAATTTTGAAGGAATTATTTTATTCAGTGAGCTTTTCCATTTAGCCAATTCTGCTTTTTAAGGCATTGTTTTCCTCATTGGCTTTTACACTTCTTTTACCATTTGAGTTACTCTATTTTTAAGGTGTCATTTTATTTAGTATTTTTGGGAGTCAAAACTCTGAGGTACCACATCACACCCATCAGATTGGCTAATATTATAAAAAGGAAAAATGATAAATGTTTGATAAAATATCTGAAAATTGGAGCACTAATGAATTTTTGGTGGCATTGTGAACTGATCCAACCATTCTGGAGAGCAATTTGAAACTATTCCCAAAAGGCCATAAACTATGTTTATATAAACTATCAGCTAAGGCTATAAACATATCCTTTTTCAAAGGAATATCACTATAGGTCTATATCCCAAAAAGATCACAAAAAAGGGAAAAGGACCCATATGTACAAAAATGTTTATAGCAACTCTTTTTGGAATGACAAAGAATTGGAATCTCTTGGTGAATGGCTGGGCAAATTTTGATATATGAATATAATGGATTACTATTGTGTTATAGAATTGATGAACAAGAAAATTTCAGAAAAAAGCTAGAAAACCTTACATCCACTAATACTGAGTCAAGTGATAACATTGTACACAGTAACAGCAGCATTGTGCAATGATCAATTTTGCTAGACTTAGTTCTTCCAGCAAAACAAAGATCTAAGATAATTCCAAAAGACCCATGATGGAAAATGCTCTCCACATCAAGAGAAAGAGCTATGGAAGGATACTATTTTCTCTTTTTTTTCTTTCTGTTGGTTTTTCCATTGTGCTGGCTCTTCTTCCACAACATGACTAATGTGGAAATGTGTTTAATGTGATTGTATATGTATAGCCTCTATCAGATATCTTGCTCTCTTGGGGAAATAGGAGGGATGAGGGAGGGAGAAAAAAATGGTACTCAGAATCTTATAAAAATGAATGTTGAAAACTATCTTTACATGTAATTGAAAAAAATAAAATACTATTAAGTGGAAAATTTCCACTTAAAAAAAAACCCAAAACATTCCTGATCCCCCTTTTAATGCTAGTGTCTTCCCTCTATTGAGCATCTCCAGTTTATCATCTATAATATATGTATATATATGATATATACATATATTATTTCAGCCTGCTCATGTTGTCTCCCCCATTAGACTGATCCCCTTAAGAACACAGGCACTCTTTTGCCTTTTTGCATTCCTATTACAAGCACTAGATAAAAATATATATTGACAAAAAAAGAAAAAAAAAACATTATTTTCCATTGTATTTCCACTATAATTTTACTTATTTGTCATAAGTCTATGCTAATCATTAGAACTGATGCATAGTCAGACCATATCAGAACATATTATATGTTGTTTTAGGATTTTAGTTTTAAGAGAGATGAGAAGGTGGAGATCATCCAAAGGGCAAAGAAGATAATGAAAGTCTTTGAGGTGATTCCATTGGGTAAATTGAAAAAAGTCAAAGATGTTTCAACTCAAGAAAAAACCTACATCTGTCTTTCATTATTTAAAGGACAGTCATGTGCAAGAGGGATGATTCTTGTCTGTCTTAGTTCTAGAGGGAAGAAGTAGGAACAATGGGTAAATGTTTCATAGAAATACAAGTAAACTTTATGTGAAGAAAAAACTTCCTAATTCTCAACGACTCAAGAACTATGATAAAAAACAATGAAGTTTATGGATGACCTTATCTCTCTTGTCTATCTCACTTCTTATTAGTTATATTAACAATCAAAAATAATCTTCTCTCCTTTTATTTTTATTATTATGCTATGTACACTCAAATATCTTTAATTTATTTATCTCCCTTCCTCCTTCATCAAGACATCATTTGATTTTTCCCTGTATCATTTCTAGTGGGGAAGAATGCAATTATACTAATATTTCTAGCACTCATTTTCCAATCTCAAGTCTTCTCCATGACTATTTGATACAGTTGTGCTTCATATAATTATCATGCTGTTTGGTCATTTAACATTTATAATAAATTCTAGTTTATTTTCCCTGGTGATTCAGAATTTGAGTTTGTCCATCCCTTACCTCCCTGAAATTCCTATTTGACTTAATATTAAATACCCTGGCCTGGCCTCTTTTACTTATTAACATTCTGATTTCTACTTCAAAGCAACTCTGTACCAGTAGAGTATTTGACATTATCTCATTTAATCCTCACAATAACATTGAAGGAGGAAAGACTAAAAATATGAGGCATATTAAAAGGAATAGAAGGAGATTCATAAAGATGAGAATAAGCATTTATGCAGCACCTACTCTGTACCAGGCACTAGAGTAAGCACTTTTACACAGACATTATCTCATTTAATCCTCACAAGAACATTGCAAGGTAGGTACTATCCATTTTACAGATGTGGAACCTGAGGCATACAGAGATTAAAAGACTTCCCCAGGATCTCTGTTCTACCTAGTTGGCTCCATTTCATTTAAGCCTATTTTTACATATTTACAGATAAAGCAACCAAGATTCATAAAAATTGTGTTTGGGCCAAGACAACAAAGCTATTGTGTTAGTTAGTGGACTGAAAACTACAAAATCCAGTCCAACATTAAATTGATTAGATTTTAAAATAAAAAAAACTACCTCATTATAGCTGGGGCCATCATTCTTGAATAAAATATTTGCATAAACTCAGTTGACTAATTTGTTATAATATATACCATCAAGACAAGAAAACAAAATGTGATACTAAAATGAGGGGGAAAGGATTGTCATATAATTAAAATATCTCCAATCTGAACTACATGAATTAGTTGAACAACATAAGCAAAATGACAAAGATCAGAGTAAAATACTTTGAAATAAAATATGGATATTTCTTTAAAAAATAGGTGCTATTTATCAAATGGTATAATTAGAATAGCAAAAGAAATAAGAAACTGCCTTAAGCAGCAAAAATTTCATTGTGAAGCAGAGATATATGGTATACAACTGCAAAACCAATTTAGAATGTAAACATACTGGAAAAATCTCCAAGAAGGGGGTATTAAAAGATGATGAATTTTATTCTCTCTGAACAACAAGAAGTAATGGAAAGAAAAACAAGTTGAATAAAGCTTGGGGACAGACAGCAAAGTAATTCAAAGGATACTTAAAGATATAATTTAAAGAAATAAAACAAACAAAAGCACAAAAAGACAGGAATGATCTACATGTATCAGTTTTTAATAGAAAATTCCTTTTATCATTGAGGACAACAGACTTGCCTATTTGGAAGTCTTTATATGATGGATTATAAATGGTGTGAAGCAAGCAAATATGAAGTGATCAGATGATGTGAATTAAATACACCATATTTTTTTTTTGTTGGGGGCAACACAATTGTAGAGCCTGGAAAAATCAATTGTTAACTGAAAATTCTGAAAGTGAAGAGAATGGTGAAACTTGGAAATTTAAAAAAAAAGTTATTTTAGTCTTCAACATTTATTTCCCAAAGATTTTGAGTTCCAAATTTTCTCCCCATCTCTCCCCTTCCCCCATCCCATGATGGCATGCATTCAGATTACCCCTTCCTCCAGCCTGCTCTCCCCTCTTCATCCACCCCCTTCTTTTCCTCTCCCCTTCACTTTCTTGTAGGGCATGACAGATTCCTATACCCCATTGCTTATACTTCTTATTTTCCAGTTTCATGTAAAAACATTTTTTTAACATTAGATTTTAAAACTTTGAGTTCCAAATTCTCTCCCTTCCCTTCCTACTCACACTCATTGAGAAGGCGAGTTCTCAACATAGGTTACACATGTGTAGTTATGCAAAACATTTCCATGATAGTCATGCCATAAAAGACTAACTATATTTCCCTCCATTCAAACCTGTCCCCCATTTATTATTTTACTCTCTCCTTTGACTCTGGCCCTTTTCAAAAGTGTTTGCTTTTTACTACCCCTACCCCAATCTGCCCTCTCTTATGTCATCTCCCTCCTCTTGTCCCCTTCCTTCTTATCTCCTTACCTCTACTTTCCTGTAGGGTAACACCCTGTTAACTGTGTATACTATTCCCTCCATAAGTCACATACAATGAGAGTAAAGTTCACTCATTTCCTCTCACCTCCCTTCCTTTCCCTCCATTGTAAAAGCTTTTTCTTGCTCTTTTATGTGAAGTAATTTACCCAATTCTGATTCTCCCTCTCTCCTCCCAACATACTTCTCTCACCCTTCAATTTTATTTTTTAGATGTCATCCCTTCATATTCAACTCATCCTGTGCCCTCTGTCAATCTCTCTCTCTCTCTCTCTCTCTCTCTCTCTCTCTCTCTCTCTCTCTCTCTCTCTCTCTCTCTCTCTCTCTTTCTCTCTCTCTTCCTTCCTACTACCCTAATACTGAGAAAGGTCTCATGAGTTATGAATATCACATTTCCATGTAGGAAAGTAAGCAGTTCAACTTTAATAAGTTCTTTATTATTTCTCTTTGCCATTTACCTTTTCATACTTCTCTTGATTCTTGCATTTGAAAGTCATATTTTCTGCTCAGATCTGGTGTTTTCATAAAGAATACTTGAAACTCCACTGTTTCACTGAATGACCATTTTTCCACCTTAAGTATTATGCTCAGTTTTACTGGGTAGGTGATTCTTAGTTTTAATCCCAGCTCCTTTGACTTAATAGTGTTTTATAAATAAGAGTAGAACTAATTTTACAATGAAGTTTTACTTTCTACACAACACAAAAGAGGGGCATAGTGTGTAGGATTGTGAAGGTCCTTCTCAGCATAAAGAAACACTTGACTCCACAATCAGAACTATTCAAAAGAGTAATTGGCTTCCAAAGGCAGTAGGGGGTTGCCTTGATTTGAAGTCTTTAAGTCAAATTTAGGCTTTCATTTGTCAGGCAGGTTGTGATTTTCAGGCATGAAATGAGCATATATTCCAAGTTATTCAATCACTTAATGTAGAAACTGCTACATCTTCTGTTATCCTTATTGTGTTTCCACAATACTTTCTCCTTGATCTGGAGAACTGACTGTAATATTCCTAGAAGTTTTCCTTTTATTATCTCTTTCAAAAGCCCATCAGCAAATTTTTTTCCATTTTGATTTTACACTCTGGTTCTAGAGTATAGTAATTTCTTGAAAGATGATATCTAGACTTTTTTTTATCATGGCTTTCAGGTAGTCCAATAATCTTTAAATTATCTCTCCTAGATCTATTTTCCCAGGTCAGTGGCTTTCTAATGAGATATTCAACATTGTCTTCTATTTCTTTTCATTTTTCTGATTCTGTTTTGCATGTTTTTTTTGTTTCTCATAAAGTCATTAGCTTCCATTTGCTTCATTCTAATGTTTAAGGAGTTATTTTCTTCAGTGAGCTTTTGGACCTGCTTTTCTAGTTGGACAATTCTTCTCCTCATTGGCTTTTTGCACCTATTCTGTCATTTGGGTTAGTCTATTTTTAAGGTGTTATTTTCCTCTGTATTGTTTTGGGCATTCTTTAGCAAGTTGTTGACTCAGTTTTCATGATTTTTTTGCATCACTCTCCTTTCTTTTCCCAATTTTTCTTCTACCTCTCTTACTCGATTTTCAGAATCCTTTTGGAGCTCTTCCATGGACTGAAACCAATTCATATTTTTCTTGGAGGCTTTTGATTTAGGAGCTTTGATTTTGTGGTATTCTTCTGGTTATATATTTTGATATATCTTATCAGCAAAGTAAGATTTTATAGTCTATTTTTTCCCACTGTTTGCTCATTTTACCAGTCAATTACTTGATATTTGAGCTCTTTGTCAAAGTAATTCTCTGTTTCCAGTAACAGTGGCGGTGGTGGTGGTGGTGTACTGTTCCAAACTTCAGGGGTTTTGTACAGTTGTTTTATAGATACTTCTAGGGACCTGCAAATTTTCAACATTTCCCAGATTGTATGATCTAAGGAGATGTTTACTTTTCTGCTGATCTGTACTATGGTCTGTGAGTGACCACAAGCACTCTTTTCTACCTTAGAACTGTGAGAATTCCCTCTCCACCAATGTCATAAGTTCCACCATAAGCACACTCCCCTTTACCCCAAGACTGCCACCCAGTACTGTGACCCAGATCCAAGCAGTGCAAAGCAAGAGAATCTTCCCTCAGCAGTTGCTTAGGAAATTTATGCTGCCTTATTACTGATGGACTCTCTCGAACTTAATAATGAAATTTTTATTCAGTTTCCTGAAATATAGTGACTTACTTCTTTCTTAACATTTTTTAGGTAGCCTAATGAATATTAAGCTATCTCTCAAAGTTTTTCTTTCAAGTACTCTTACCTTTTTTAAGCTATGCTTTCTTCTAATTTGATTATTTTTGACATCTTTTAAATATGTTGGTGCTGATACTGTTTTATCTACATAATTTTATTTAATATTTCTTCCTTCCTTCCATATCAGTCCATGTAAGTAGCATAAAATGCCATTTATGATGTAATTTAATTGCTATAAGGAATTCCATTGTAACAGTACTCCTCTGAGTTCCAAATGATCCCTTCTCAACATCTAAAGTCTTAAAGGCTTTCATAGAGACTGGGAGGTTAAAAGATATGCCCAGAGTCAAAGATATGTGTCAGAAATGAAACTTCAACCCAGGTGTTTTGGGCTCTAACCAGCTTTCTAATACTTATGCAGTGTTTTTTCTCATCATGAGTCAATGGGGAAGATAAAGAATTTTGTAGTCAAAGACACGGAAACTGTCATCAGGGTTTTTCCCCCCCCTTAAAATGACTAGTTCAATTTTATTTATTTTTGTTGCTTCATTAGAAAGTCTATTTTGAATGACAGTATTATGTCATATAATATTTCTTAACAACATGAGATTTTAATATAATGACTAAGATTTTAGCTTTCTTTATCATTTGGCATCAAGTAAGTAAAAATAATTACATAAAAACTCCATCTTAGAATCATTGTATAGTTTTGAAAGAAATTATGATAAAGTAGGTTTTCTACATGACTTCTCCATGAAAGCTGATAGTTCTGTGCATTACAGTCATCACCTATTGCATTAACATACTGTGGGACCTTCAAAACACTGAATTCTGTGCATAATTGTAAAAGTTCCAGACACTTGAAAGCATTTACTTTTATTCTGAGCTGATAGGGAGAATGCATGATAAGCCTTAACTTTAAAGTTTGGGTTGATTCAATTAAATATTTATTAATATTCTTATATGTACAAGAAGTGAGGATATGACTGAATATTTGTTAAATTGAATCAACCCAATTATTTGAATCAATATATATCTTAGTACCCTTTAGTTATAACACATATGTTCCCTACTCTTTCAAAAGTTGTAATGTAACAAATGAAAATATATAGAAAACTATGAAATAAAGTTAAAATTATGCCTTCATTTTATGTGGAGCAGTGTGTTCTATGTCAATTTATATGTATGTATGTGTATATATATGTATATATACACATATAAATTATATCAAGAGATAGGGCTCAAAGTCTTGACTTTTTCATTCTGTTTTTACTGTGCATCACTTAGAAATCAATTTTCCTAAGTGGCAAGCCATGACAGGATTTTACATAAGATAACAGATTTGCATGCAATCATGTGGCTAAATGTGATCTTGAAAAAAGTGTAGTCCATCCTTCTACTCTCAGAGAATACTACACAGAAATTGTTCCAAATTGATAAAAATGATGTAGCACTTACGGTACTCATTCATTACACATGGGTATTTTTTTTTTTATTTCAGAAACTCTTTGTAACAATCCAAATAAGCCATCATTACTAGATTGTTAGAAACCTCTTGAAATAGCTCATATTTTGTAATTTAAATTTCATTCAGAATAACATTTCTATTTCTGAGTCTATTTGGTTGAATGAATAGTTACTACACTCAAAAGGGGGAAACACAGCACATTTGTTATAGCTAAATAAAAATTACTATTACACTTAAGCTAAGTGTGAAATCTGGTAACTTTTTCTAGTGTGTGTGAGTGTGTGTGTGTGTGTGTGTGTGTGTGTTCAAGGGAGAATATGAACAAGTTGAAAGGCTAATGGGTTGGCAAACTTTTTTTGTACATATTTGCAACATTATTTTGCAGAAAATTTCTTTGCGGTGCTAAGAGGAAAAATTGAGACCTAAAGAGTATCACTTGTATGAGAAACATTTTACTAAGGTACTAATGCTCTCTGTTTTTGGTGAATATACAGTGGCACAGACACAAATACATGTGCAACATAAAATTATATTATAAGATCTGTAATTTTTTATAAAGCCCATAATTGTATTTACTTTAGTGTCTTTAAAAATTTAAGTGTGAAGAAAAAAGGCATCTACCCAACATTAGGATAATAAATACTCTAGGTGATAATATTGTTCAAATTAATTGACATGGAAATGAATTATAATACTGATATCATATATTTAAATTTGATATAAATGAATATATTCCATATTGTTTTAATTTATCTATGTGCTACAATAATACTTCTGTGGCAAATTAAATCCTATATTTCACTGGTAGAGGGTATTCACAGTGTGGAAACTTTTTCCATCAATGTACATGAGTGACTTATCTGTTACTTGGAGTTTGAGAAAGTTGTCAGAGGGCAATTGTGTGGTTATGTGACCTGTACATGATGATGTAGCATATAGACATTCAGGATAGGACTTGAATCTAAGTTTTCCTGAATTCAAGGGTGTACATAACATAGAGCCGTGCTTCTATATTAACATATTTATATTATAGGATATATAAACTGTAAACAAATTATTATATTGACATTATTACCTTACTATTTCCCCTACATTGCAAAACTACTCTAAATAATAGTTTGTATATATGAACACTACTTCCTCAAACTTACTCTGTCTTTGATCCCATAACTTGTGACCTTTGCCCTACTTGTCCTATTGAAAATTCATTCTCATGGGTCACTTATTCTTATTCTCCTTCAGGATAGGCTTTTCAATAATCAAATAGCATTTCCATTAAAGTCTCTTATTCAAGGTTAATAGGAGCTAAGAAGGGAAAGAAGTAGCTGAAGACTTCAGTCATTTCAGTTAGGAAAAGAGGATTCAGTTATCAGCCAAAAACATTTATTAATTTCCTACTATTTGCCAGGCTCTGTGCTAAATGTTTGAACATTTGCTGCCTAAAAAAGGCAAAAGATAATCCTTGTGCTGAAGGAGCTGAAACAGTTTACAAACAGGTATAAACAAAATATACATAAAACTAGTTGGAAGTAGTCTTAGAGCAATAGGCACTAAGGGAAATGACATGATTATACCTCTGTGATAGGATGATCTTTTTGATAGCTGAATGGAGGAATAACTGTAGTGTGAGATATATACAGCAGAAAACCAACCAGGAGGCCATTGCAATAGTTCAAGTGTGAAGTGATGAAGGCCTGCACTACTATGATGGCCATGTCAGAGAAGAAAGGAGGACATATATGAGAGGCATTGTAAAAGTCCAATCAATAGGATTTCAAAATTGACTGTGACTAAAATGTCAATAAAAAAGAATCATCCCTTTAAAGATAATCATCAAATCCATGGAAGTTAATGCGGTCACAAAGTGAAATAATAGAAAGGGAAAAGAGAAGTGGGCCCAAGACAGAACTCTGGGGGACACCTACAGTTAAAGGGCATGATCTGAAAGAAGATACAGTAAAGGAGACAGAGAAGTGGTCATATGTGTAGGAGGAAAATCAGGAGTAAGTGGTATCCTGAAAACCTAGAGAGAAGAATCAAGTAGGTGATCCACAGGTCAAAAAATGCAGAGAAATCAGGGAAAATGAGAATTGAGAAAAGGCTGTTGGATTTGGAAGCTAAAAGAACTGTTGTAACTTTTGAGATAGTGGGTTTCAGTGGAAAGATAAGGTTGAAAACCAGAATATAAGTGATTGAGAAGAGAGGGAGAAGAGTCCAAGTAGACATACCCATTGTAGATGGTCTTTTTGAAGAGTTTAGGATGAAGGCTGTTTTTTTTTTTTTCAGGACTGGAAAGACATGAACATGTTAGTAGGAAGGAAATGAGCCAGTAGAAAGGGAGAAATTGATGATACGTGCAAGAATGTCTATGACAGAGGGAACAATCTGTGGAGGAGATAGGACAGAATGGGACTGTTTAAACAAGTAGAGTCATTAGCTCTGGTAAGGAGTAAAAGTTACTTCAGTTGTAAACAAAGGTAAAGGAGAAGGACATGGCACAATGCACCTGTGTACCTGGACATAAGGAATTGAGGAGAAGAGTGAGCTCATGGTGAATGACCCCTCTTTTTTTCTGTAAATTGTGAGACAAATCTCAGTTGAGAAAGTGAAAGGGGGAGCCATTAGAGGTTAGAGAATGAGTAAAAATGGTGTGTACATATAAATGTAAGAATATATACGTATGAATATAGGTGTGGAAATGCGTGTATACATATACATATAGAATTTTCCAAAAATCTTAGTGCGGATTTAAGTTATCAAAGTGTAAAATTGTACTAAGAATTTTGGAACTCCTGGATAGTTTCTCTGTTATTCTACATAGGGATATATGTGTGTGTGTACACGCACACACATTTGCATACATATACACACATAAATGGACACACACATATACATAAGGCCTGGGGCAAATTAATTTATTTCTCTAAGTCTCAGTTTCTTCCTCCGTAAGATGTAACTGGACAAAGTACTCACAATATGAATTTTGTAAAACACCATAAATAGCTAAAATAAAAAAAGTTATGCCCAACCCTAACTTAACTGCTTTCACTATAACAATGCATAAAAATAAAGACATTTGTTGAGGTTTCCACAAAGATATCATCTGCCCTTTCAGTTCATTCAGTGATCACCCTTACAGGGACTTGGAGTACACCTAACTCAGCTGGTTTTCTCCCTCTCTGATGTTCCCTAGATATCAGGGGAAAGTGGTACAGTCTACTTCAAGCATGCTGTTTGTTTTAAGTGACCTCTATATGACTTTAGTTCAAGGCAATAGGCCTGGTTATGGTAGCCAAAGTTGGTTTGGGATCAGAGCTTAGAGCTATTCAAGTGACAGGAAGGCACTTACTAAATGACTGTTGACTGAATGATCCCAGGATCTCTGATTCCACTCATCACATCACTCTACAGGGTCATCCACAGTTACCTGTTCAGGGCTAGGCATTCTACTATGCAGTGTTCTCTCCTTTGTTTTTCCCCGCTAGCACCTCAACAGAAGACACAGCAGCATAAGATCAAGGGGTTAAATATCTGCGATACACAGAACTATGGTTGGCTCTAAGTTTTCTTTGTCTAGAAACTTCCTTCACTTATCCCCCAAACCAGGTATAATCCTTTTAAAACCAAATAGTATCAAAGAAGTCAAAATGCCAACTGGTCTCTGTAAAATTTTTGGAGAGGGAAATTATAATTTACCACAAGAGATTTCAGAATCTAAATAAAAACTGCTTTCTTTTATAAATTTTACTGTGAGAAAAAGATTCTGTTCAACACATAACTTCAAATCAACCTAAAATAACCATATTTATTAATTCACACATTTACATTGGCAAAGTTGCTGTCACTTTATTTCTATAGTTGCATATTTTTTCTAAGCCATTTTCTGAAACATCAATGCTTCACCCATGGGTATAGCAAACAGAAAATGCTTGTTCTTCACATCCTTACAATAGTTAGCAGTAGTATAATGAATCTAATTTTTGAGTGCTATTGTATGATGAATATGATAATGAAAGCTGTAATAATTTCTGCTTCCTGTTTCCAAAGAATTGTTCTTTAAGATATGGATATTTAGAAACACAGTAATAATAGAGTAGACAGTCTAGGTTCTTTGATCTCTGTATTGTGCTCCTTGCTCTTACTCCAGATTCAGGATGGTGGTAGGTTGGGAAAGGGGGTTCTAAGACATAGGGTAGATGAAAAACTGACACAGAAAATTTCCCTTTGTACCATAGTGATGAAGCCCCCACTTGAGTCAGAGAAATCAAAGACTTTAAAATACAGGATCCTTTTTTTTTACTTAACTTTAAGGCAACAAGGATTACCTAGTCTGTTGATAATAAAGCAGACCAATGCTTAGAATCATACAGCCAGAAAATGATTTGAAACTCGTCTAAGTCATTTGTCTCAGAGGATTGAAACCAAATTTCTTGGGAAGAATACTTTCCTCTATCCTATGCTGACTCCATATTTAGTCCCCTTCTCTGTGATCTCTTGTTCGGGGCGATTCCCCGACCTCTATGCACGGGGCTATTCCCCGGCCCGGCTTAGTTGGGTTTCAATGCACGGGGCTATTCCCCGGCGCGGCCTAGTTGGGCTTCTTAACCCCAACTGATCCCTCCAGGCTACCTCAGCCCGATCTCCTAACCCCAACTGACCCTACCAGGCTCCCTCAGCCTGGTCTTCGCTTGCTCACCTGTTCCCCGGTCTTCGGACGTCTCCGGTCCCTGCCGTGCGACCGTATGGCCTAGCTTGCGCGACAGGGCTGTCCCCTCCTCCACGGAGGGAACAATGACTACACACTCGCCCAAGGATGTCAGTGCTCTTCACTTTATTGATGGCGTCCTTCTACATCTCTTTCTTGGTTACATCTCTCTCTCCGATCCCTCCCCGACAGCTCCTTATATCCCCAGCCAGAGCCCCACCCATGTTCCTCCCTAAGGGCAGAGCCAGCTCCCTGAGGGTGGAGCCAGCTCCCAAGGCCGGTCCAGAGCTTGGCCCCTAACATCTCCCCCTTTTTGTTTAAACAGGAGTAGTATCATAAGGGGTAGGGAGTTTGGGGGAGGACAGGAGGGTACGCAAATCTGCTTTGGCTTCTAGTATTGCCTGTCTTACCACTGCGCAAAGGCATCTAATGCAACAGGTGAGAAGGAGGCAAAAAGGAATACAAAAGGCAGCAATTCTACCTTCAATCAGGACTGCCCCAGACACATAGCCCCAAGAAAGAAAAACATTTGGCTTCCCTGATCTCAGAAAAGCCCGGGAAAATAGCCTTGAGCAAAACAGGGGCGGAATCCTTCCTCCCAGTGCCATCTTGTTCATGCCTTACCGGTCTCCCCTCAGTTTACCTGAGCCGTGACCAGTGAATGCCGTCCAAGAGGCTGGGTGTTGGCAATTCCATTGTAAGGGAATCCTTCCTCCCAACGCCATCTTGTTCATGCCCTACCAGTCTCCCCTCAGTTTACCTGAGCCGTGACCAGTGAATGCCGTCCAAGAGGCTGGGGATTGGCCATTCCCTTACAATCCCCCTTTGTTGTTTTGACTCAATCTTTCCCTCAGGACGGTGATGTTCTGCCTACCGGATGTTAGGGAGTCCTGGACACTACGCAAAGCAAGGTTGATACATAGTGGCATAAGCAGCAGTACTAACAATACTACTACAAAACCTATCTGTAAAGGTGAAAAACAGGTCTTTACACGACCTCATGAACTTAAGCTATCGAAGAACTGAGGTATTTTTGAAGCCGTTTGTTCAGGGGCAAAATCAACATCTGCTTCCTTATCTAATTCTTCTGCCAATTCAATTAATCTCTGGATTTCCAGAGTGACATGATCTGGAATTAGCCCATTCAATTGAGCTCTAATTTCTTCCCTTTGGACTTGTGACCCATTATACAATTCCGTAGTCAAACAAAAGGCATTATATCTATAATCACATTGCAATTTGCGTTGTAACTGTAACATAAACACTTCTCCACCAATGACTTCAGCTACCTTTTGGAGTGTATGAATGGCTTCATAAAATTCACTATTTTGCTTGTTGCTTAAAGCCTGCAAATACATTTTTCATAAGGGAATGCAATTCAGAAGCTTGAACTATTGTGTTGTGTGTATTAGAGATAGACACAGCTAATGCAGTGGATGCTAAAATAGATTCTACTAATAACATGATTCCTAACACAAGAAACACATCCACATACTTTAGCAGTTATAGGGGTTAATTGCTTGTCCAAAATATGTAGAACTTATTTCCGTACCATCCTTTATCCTTAATTACTGTTATGGCATATCGAGGTCTTGTTAGAATAAACACTCTCCCTACTGTCTTTGGTCTTATACATTCTTGTGCAGAACAATTCTGGCATGTAAAATTGAAAATTCCCGTCATGTTCCGATATGCCTCTGATTTAGATCTTTTGTCTCTAACCCATAGAAATATATGTTTGTTCCCTAGACATACTTTGCCCATTAAAGTAACATTGTCAGATTTACTTGGTGATGCTACAGCAGGCATTCCCCGCACTGTTTGTCCTCCCATTACTAAGATAACTTTATCTATTTCCTGAACAGGCCTTCCAATTTCAGGATATCCCTTGTAATTAATATACATTTGTCTAGGAAAATTTGACGCATATTTTTCATCAGGCAAATATGCAAAATTGTGACATGAATACAACATTTCTGTGTGGTTTCCCGTAATCAATTCTGTCTCCTGTCAAGTGCGTGTGTGACAATTCTCAAATGGTAAAAACCCTATATACAGATGCCAAAGGGTTACATTTCTCATCTTTGTGTGACAATTCTCAAATGGTAAAAACCCTATATACAGATGCCAAAGGGTTACATTTCTCATCTTTTGTAAGTTAAAAAATGGTCTATATTTCAACCCACAAGCAAGTCCCACAAAGTCCTTGTTTGACCAAACTACTATTGTCCCATGTATCCTCCATGTGAATAGATTGTAAGCAGGCCCTTAACCATGGTGGATTTGTGATGAATGCCCATCTCTGTTGTTCCTTTAGTGTTGGGTTGAAGGACGCAGTGGTGTTGTGTGTCGTGAATTTCTCCAGAAGTTTTTTCATTCGCCGCTGATAGCGCCTCCTTGCTCCCTGTGACCGCTCCACCTTGGTGGTTGTCCTCTGTCACTCTTATCCTTTCCACTGGAACCCAAACTTCTTTATTATCATCTTAAAATACAAACATAGCCTTTTCCCCACGTTAACACTGTATGAGGACCAAACCAGTTTTTATTCTCATCGTGCCACATTACTTTACTGGCTGCTCTCAGGGCGCTTGTTATTGCTGATTCATTCTTTGCAGACTCCTTATTAGGAAATGTTAAGAATTTCATAGCAGCCAATAAGCCATCATTATCGAATTTTAAATAATGCAGAGTATAAACAGCCAAACAGCCAATTGTAATTTTTCATCAATTTAGAGTATACACAATTTTAAATAATTTAGAGTATAAACAGTCGAACAGCCAATTGTAATTTATCACCAACTCCTGGTCCAACTCCCCCTTTTTGTTTAAGCAAGTAGGTGTCCAGGGAGCAATTTGTTCGTTCCACTATAGTTTGACCAGTGGGATTATGGGGGATTCCAGTGACACGTAAAATGGAAAATTCCACCATGAACTGTTCAATGGCTTTACTGATATAAGGTGGACCATTGTTTGGTTTAACGCTCTTTGGTACTCCATGATTTGCGAAGCAATGTAAGAGATGTGCTCTCACATCCTTAACAGCTTCTCTGCACTTGGCTGTTGCCATTATAGAACCTGAAAATGTGTCAACAGTAACATGAATATATTTTGCTCTTCCAAATGATGGATAATGAGGAACATCCATTTGCCATACAGAATTTGGACCCTCACCCTTAGGGTTTACAGGGTGACAAGAAGGTGGGGGTAAAAATGGAACACATTGTACACACTGCTTAACTATAGATCTAACTTCTTGTCTGGAAATACCATAAAGATGTCTTAAAGACCATGCAGACAAGTGTAATTTGGAGTGTGCTTGTCTTGCCAATTCAGTAGAATGAAATGTTTGAAGTGCATTGTCTGCCATCTCATTACCCTCGATCAGTGGTCCAGGTAAATTAGAATGCGACCGAACGTGTGTAATATAAAATATTGTTGTTCTGGCCCTTATTGCCTGCCGAACTTCCATAGTTATCTGTTTAATACTTTCTGTCTTATCAGGGGTATAAGCTGAGTTTAATATAGGTAGCAATAGTGCTGTATACTTGTTGTCTGTGATGATATTGGAAGGTTCTTTAACATACAATAATGCTTGCAACACTGCATGTAATTCATGTTGCTGTGTAGAATTAAATGCTGTTTTAAATTTATGCATCTCCTTTGTGGATGGAATATACATAGGTGCCCCAAAATTTGGTTGCATCTGTAAAAACATCAACTCCTTTACTGGTGAGGAAGAGCATTTTTCAGCCCAAGACCATGGCCACGTGGGAAATTGCTGGCCGAAAGGAATTGGGAGGCCATGTTGAATATTGTGATTGATCAATATCTGCTATTCCACAAAGTCTTGTATGCAGTTCTCTATGTGTTGACCTGTATACATAGTATATATCGTGTGAGGTTCCTGTCTTAGTAACATCCTCACTCTTTCCACTGCCTCATGTATTACTTGGGCTACTAGCACAGGATAAGGCACACAGGCTCTGTGCTTTATGTGGGCTAAATGTACCCACTCAATAATTCCTTGTTTCTGATGAAAAACTCCAGTGATTCTTTCTTTTTCTCATTTAAAATTGCAACCTTTGTAGAATCTAAGATAGGGTATTTCAAACTTAGACCTTACCACTGAATAGATATACATCATTGTTTCATAGGCTAGTTTCTCCTATTCTGATTACCTATACTCTGGAAGAAAAATTCTTTAGAAATTAGGTTGCTAATAAGTTCACATGCTAAAGTTAACTTTTGCTTGGAACTAGCTTCAGGAACGTGATAACCTGATGTTCCTGCAGATAGTGATGTTCTCTGCAGAAAGGTTGCAATTGGGTCTGGGAACTCAGGAACTATGACCCTGGAACCTGATGTTCCTGCAGATACTGATGTTCTTTGTAGAAAAGTTGCAATTGGGCCTGGGAATGAGTACAAGTTCAGATTAAAAGAGCAAGATTTTTTTTTTTCTGCTCTATAGAGTGTTACATATTAACTTATTGATACATTACCTTGAAAAGGAAAATTTAAAACTGTTTTTAAAATTTTTTCTGTTGTTAACAGTCACCAAACTTTTATAAAAATTTTAGTTGAAAACCTTCAAAATGATAGTTCTCTTCCCTAGATCTAATCTGGAATGATAAGAGATACAATTCACTGCAGACCCAGCTGAATGATGATTTGGGATTGCAGGGCAAAAATCTTAATGGTTCTAACATTTACTCAAGTAGATTTTACTTCTGTGTCCACTCCTTAAGAAGGTCTTTGAACAAGAGGACTTTTGAAATTCATCAGCCGAAGGGGAAAGACTTCTGGACAACTGTCCAGTGGCGCCAAGTCTGTTCCGTTCTGCTGCAGAGTTTCAAAAGCTTTATCTCAGCTGAGGTGTCTCTTTAATATGCATTTTTCCAATTTGCCTTAGTGCCAAATGATACAACAAATCCTGATCTGTTTTAAACATCCAATTAGGAGTGACACGTTTCACTTAAAATATGACCAGAATAACTACGTTTTGGTTATTTCTCCTTATATAAAAACTTTTCTTTTAGGTGAGGCATGAGATAAGGAAAATGCTAATCAGCCTGCCTCTGATCTCCTCTTGTCTTTCTCTCCACTTTCACAATCTGGCCAGGATTAGAAAGTGTAGAGAGAGAGAGAGTTTTACCAAAAACTTTCCATTAATTTCCAAAACTTTTATGCTTTCCCTAAATTTCATATCCATGTTGTCTTCCTAATGGGCTTTGATTAAAGCCCCTTTAAAACTGCACTTATATATTCCCTTGCATTTTTTATCCAAAACTGCATTTTTGCAGTCATATAAACTAAATAATATAAGAGTAGTTCCTCTCTTTCTCTCTCCCATGCTTCTCCCCGATGCTGCAGCCATCAGAGAGAAGGGAGGAGGGGGAGGAAAAGAGATAACATTTCAAGGTCCAGCTACCATGGAGCTGACCGTAATAACTCACAAACAGACGCACACAGAACATGTAAAGACAGAACACATATACAGACAATAAAAGAATCCAAAACCTGAGAAAAAATTGTCAGAAATCCTCTGTACACATTATAACTCTGGTTTACTTTCTATCACTGTGTAACTAAGCCTTGTATAAGATTCCCTGTCTAGATTTTCTCCTGTACAAGATTCCTTTTTTAGACTTACTCCTGCAACTTTTTACTGCACCATAGATCTGTGCCGAGTGCCAGGGCTGGAAGAACATCCCGGCCGCTGAATTCGTCACTGCACCACAGATCCTGGGCAAATTTTTTGCTGTGCCACAAATCCAGGCCCTGGGACAAATTTTTTGCTGTGCTACAAATCCAGGCCCTGGGCCAACTCTGGATGTATTTCCTGGTTGAATTTCTGACTGCGCCAACTCCCTCTTTCCTCTCTGTCCTATCTGGTCGTGATTGTCTCCTGAGCTCCCTGACCGCCAACGCTCCAAAGATAAAAAAGAGGGGGCGGTAGGTGGGGGTCTTGACTCCTCGTCAGAAATCTCCACTAGGGAGTCTCCCATTTGTATCGCACAAGCAGTGGCCAAGCAAGTTGGACGCGGGGCGCCCACAAGGGCTGCTTTTTCCACCCCATACGTGACAAAGTCAGTCTCAATGAGCAACCCAGGGGTGGCATCCACATAAGAGGCTATCTGTTGGCTCACTATCTCCCAATTGTGTTCAACAAAGCTACGGCATGTCTTACTATGAGGATGCATCGCCTCCTTTTTACATAATTTATACAGGTGACATGCCAGCACTTCTTTATCCTTGGGCCGGATCAGCGGAACGCTACTTCCCTGACCCATAATACTCCCTTCCCGGCTTCCCGCTGCTTAACAGCGAGGTTGTGTAGTCCTTCTCCCTTAAAGGGAGGTCAAGCGGCTCTTCAGCTGCCCCACGTTGGGCGCCAGCTGTTCGGGGCGATTCCCCGACCTCTATGCACGGGGCTATTCCCCGGCCCGGCTTAGTTGGGTTTCAATGCACGGGGCTATTCCCCGGCGCGGCCTAGTTGGGCTTCTTAACCCCAACTGATCCCTCCAGGCTACCTCAGCCCGATCTCCTAACCCCAACTGACCCTACCAGGCTCCCTCAGCCTGGTCTTCGCTTGCTCACCTGTTCCCCGGTCTTCGGACGTCTCCGGTCCCTGCCGTGCGACCGTATGGCCTAGCTTGCGCGACAGGGCTGTCCCCTCCTCCACGGAGGGAACAATGACTACACACTCGCCCAAGGATGTCAGTGCTCTTCACTTTATTGATGGCGTCCTTCTACATCTCTTTCTTGGTTACATCTCTCTCTCCGATCCCTCCCCGACAGCTCCTTATATCCCCAGCCAGAGCCCCACCCATGTTCCTCCCTAAGGGCAGAGCCAGCTCCCTGAGGGTGGAGCCAGCTCCCAAGGCCGGTCCAGAGCTTGGCCCCTAACAATCTCTGTTATGTAGAAGAAGCTGTGAAACAATTTTATTGATCATAGCCCAGCTGTTGTCGGTACCTAGACTTTCTGCTTCCCAGATGGCTATGTATATAATTTGCATAGCAAAATCCTCTTAGATATGTATAAAAGATGCAAAAAGTATGTCAGGTGACACACTCTACCTTTATCCCACTCTTCTCCTTCCCTTCTCTATCTCCTGTGACTTCATTTCTCTAAACTGCTTTCTCTTACCACTTCTTTAGGCCCCTTTTTCATGACAATCTTTTTTTTATACCAGTAGAAAAATAGGGCACTGTAACTATATGGAGTGACTCTTTATGAAGGACCAAGATTTTCATTACAGCCCTCTGAATTTCAAAGGGCCTTAATGACATTCAGAATATGGTTAGTTCTAAATGATATATTTTTAAATAATGAATGTGTTAGAAGTTTTAATTGTTGAGGTAGTGATAAAAAGCAAATCACAATTTGGGTGGTAATCCAATTTAAATATAAGCATTAAAATCCATTAAGTTAATTTAAGGTGATAAACTTTCAATTCTTAACATTGATACACACACCCACACACGCACACACACACACACACACACACACACACATTCTCTTGAATTCTGATCCTGCCTTTATGTCCTGCAATTAACACTTCTAAAAATAATTTAACTTCATTTATGATATTCTCTTCATTACACTTCCATCTCTTCCTTACTTTCTGAAATATAATCTATCAACTTATTTTGATTTATTATAAAATTGCAGAATTTTGCATTTCACTGAATATTTAAGGGACATTCTATCTAGCGGACCAATCCCCCCAAGAACAGCACAGACAAGTGCTAATCTGGCCTCTACTTAAATATTTTTTTTTATGATGGACAACTCACTACTTTACATTGCAGTTAATTTCACTCTAAGGCAGCTTTGTCTGGTGAAAAAAAAGTTTCCTTAGCTTGAACCAATATATCCCTTGCACTATGATCAACCCTTTTCCTAATCTAAACTTGTTGATTGTAATTATTTCCTCTAAAGTAACACAAAGTATTTTCTGCTGCTACCTGGCAGTCATTCAAATTATTAATGGATATCATGTCTCCTTTAAGCCTTTTCTTTTCTAAGATAAGTGTTCAAAATTTCTTCATTGATTTTTGTAGGAAATCTGTCATAATGGATGGTAACATAACCTTGGTGTCAGGAAGTTCTAGGTTCACATCCTTTCTGACAAATAGTGCCTATAAACTTGTGCAAATCACTTTAAATTCTCAGTGCCCTTGGTAACTCTCTGAGACTATAAGTTTTAGAATAACTCAGTATGCTTGCATGAATGAAAGTAGTTTCCTTACTAAGCACGCCCTATATTTAGAAATCTTATTTTATACCAAGATTTTCAAAATTTTCTCTAAACTAGTTATTCTCTTCTGAATATATTCTATCATTTGTCAATATCGCCCTTACTATAAAATCAAGAAATGAACAGAATATTTCAGATATAGTCATGGCTAGATTGACAACAGTGTGACTATTATTTAATCTGTGATGTCCACTTTTAAAAATGAATATTTCTTGCTAATTTCCATTGCTCTAAGAGAGAGGCTGGAGTACTGCAATAACTGTTTGCTTGGTCTTCCTGTCTAAAATTTCTTTTTTATTTTATTTTTCATACTGCTACCAAATTGTTTGAACTGTCTGGACATGTTATTCTGCTATTAAAGAAGCCTCAATGACTCTAAATTTCTTTAAAGATAATCTATAAATTTCCAACTTTATAATCTGACCCCAACCAATTTATTCTGGACAAAATTCACTTTATTTTCTCTCAAATACTTTACATTTCAGTAAGATTATACTCTTTCTGCCATGACACTTGATGTCCTTCTCCCATGATTTTGCACAGGTTATCACCCATACCTGGAATTGGCACATTCCTCACCTCTCCTTCTTATAAGTTCAAGCCTCCCTGAAGGCTGATCTTAAATGACCCCTGTTACAGAAATTATTTCTTGATTGCCTGAGTCATTTGTGACCTCCCCAATCCTTAAATACCTTTTAAAAATTTTGTATTAGAAGTAGGAGCAAACTCTATTTCACCCAGTAGAATATAATATACTGAAGAGAGATGCAATTTCATTTTTTTCTCATTGTACTCTTTGTCTGAAACAGTGTCTTGCACATAAACATAAGATAAAAAATGATCATGTAATTAAATGATACAAATAATCTCTATGAATGCAAATATTCACCTTTTCTGATATTTATAATCTTGAAGTGACTCCTAGAGCAATGAGAAGTTAAGTGTAGCAGCACACAGTCCATATGTTCCAGAAGCAGCTCACTATTCACTATTTCATGTGCACTATTGCAAAATGAATAATTATTTTTGTTAGTGATGTCTTAAATGTTACTTATCATAATTCCATAAGCAAATATGCATGTAAAAAATCCTCCCACAGGATTTCATAAATTGATGTCTGTGAAATCTTCAAGAAGTTCTCTAACAAAATTAATTTTCAATGCAATCCTATGTATTATAATTTATTCATTCGAAATGTTATTCTTTTGAAGGCAGAGTCAAGATGAAGGTCTAGAAGGACACACCTGTAGAAGCTGTCCTCCCACAGCTCATAAAAGATCTGTAAAAAAATGACACTAAACAAATTCTAGAGCAGCAGAAGCCACAAAATGACAGAGTGAAAGAGATTTCCAGACAAAGGCAGCCTGGAAGACCAACAGGAAAGATGTATCATGCCAGGAGCAAAACAGAGCACATCCCAATGTGGGCCACACCAGAGCAAGGAAAAGACTGAAGCAGTCTTCAGGGTGGCACTGGAAGTAACTGCGGGTCCCAGATTCCTCAATTCACAAATGCCAAAGAGAGCTTCAAAGATCAGCAAGAAAGTTCTTTCACTTGAGTAAAAAGAAAACAGATTGGGGTAGGCCTGGCCCCAGGCAACAGCAGTTTCCATAGTTGGAGCCCTGGCCTAAAGCCCCTGGGAGAATTAAGCAAGTGATCTGGATCTCAGCCATGAGTAGTTGCTCTGGGCTGAGGAGGAGTGCTGGCATGGTGGAGCTGGTGGAGCATCTGGAGAGGAAATCCTGCTCACAGACCACAGTGCAGACCAGGAGAGGAAAAAACTTCTGTTCCTTGATTGTGTCACCTTGGAGTAACTGAGAACTTAGAGCTCCCCCGAGTATACACTGCCTTTGACAAAGAATTCAGAAGTCAAGTAACTGGCTGGGAAGATGCCCCCAAAAGGGAAAAAGAATCAGACAATAGAAGGTTACTTTCTTTTTTTTTTATTTTATTTTTTTTAATTTTATTTTTTTTTAATGTTTTACAATCATTTCCTTAAAGTTAAGATTTTATTCCCCCCCACCCTTCCCCCAATACCCCTCTCCCTCCCCATGACAGCATACAATTCTGTTTAGGTTCTACATATACTTTCCTATTGAGCACATTTTCACTATATTCATGCTATGTAGTCGAACTAAAATAAATGGAAGAAATCATATAACAAATCCACACATATACACTGAAACCCACCCACACACAAACATGATCTGCTACATTCTGCAAGTGACTTCCACATTTCTTTCTTTGAGTGTGGAAGGCATTTTGCCTTAGAAGACCGACATTAGGATTTTTTTTTTTTCTCAGTAAGTTCTTATGTTATTACAAAGTTCCAAGTCTACCAGAAAAAACTCTCGCACACTGTGGTCGTTGCTGTGCACAAAGTTCTCCTGGTTCTGCTCCTTTCGCTCAGCATCAGATCATATAAGTCCTTCCAGGCCTCCCTGAAGTCTTCTTGTTCATCATTTCTTATGGCGCAATAGTACTCCATTACATTCATATACCATAATTTATTCAGCCATTCCCCAATTGATGGGCATCCCCTTGACTTCCAGTTTTTGGCTACCACAAAGAGTGCTGCTATAAATATTTTTGTACACGTGGGACCCTTTCCCGTTTTTATAATCTCTTGGGGATACAATCCTAGTAGTGATATTTCTGGGTCAAAGGGTATGCACATTTTTGTAGCCCTTTGGGCATAGTTCCAAACCATTCTCCAGAAGGGTTGGATGATCTCACAGCTCCACCAACAATGAATTAGTGTTCCAACTCTCCCACATCCTCTCCAGCATTTATCATTTTCTTGTTCTGTCATGTTTGCCAATCTTACAGGTGTGATGTGGTACCGCCGAGTTGTTTTGATTTGCATCTCTCTAATCAATAGTGATTTAGAGCACTTTTTCATATGACTATAGATATTTTTGATTTCTTCCCCTGAAAATTGCTTGTTCATATCCTTTGACCATTTATCAATTGGGGAATGACTTGGATGGTTATATATTTGAGTCAGTTCTCTATATATTCTAGAAATGAGGCCTTTATCCCCGAGCTTAGCTGTAAAAATTTTTTCCCAATTTACTACATCCCTCCGAATTTTGGTTGCATTGGGTTTGGTTGTGCAAAAACTTTTCAGTTTAAAGTAATCAAAATTATCCATCTTGCATTTCATAATGCTTTCTACCGTTTCTTTAGAAAAAAATTCTTCCCCTCTCCATAAATCTGATAAATACAGTATACCTTGCTTCTCCAGTTTATTCATGGTATCAATCTTTATACCTAAATCATGTACCCATTTGGACTTTATTCTTGTGTACGGTGTCAGGCATGGGTCTATGCTTAATTTCCGCCACACAGTTAACCAGTTTTCCCAGCAATTTTTGTCGAACAATGAGTTCTTATCCCAGAAGCTGGGATCTTTGGGTTTGTCAAACAGGAGGTTGCTATATTCCTTGCCAACTGTGTCTTGAGTGCCAAGCCTATTCCATTTGTCTACCCCTCTGTTTCTTAGCCAATACCAAGTGGTTTTGATAATTGCTGCTTTATAATACAATTTGAGGTCTGGTAGCGCTAGGCCACCTTCCCAAGCATTTCTTTTCATTAGTCCCTTTGATATTCTGGACGTTTTGTTTTTCCAAATGAATTTTGATATTATTTTATCCAGCTCTCGAAAATAATTATCTGATAGTTTAATTGGTATGGCACTAAATAAGTAGATTAATTTAGGTAGAATTGTCATTTTTATTATATTAGCTCAGCCTACCCATGAACAACTGATGTTTTTCCACTTACTTAAATCTGACTTTATTTGTGCAAAATGTGTCTTGTAATTGTGTTCATATAATCCCTAGGTTTGTTTTGGCAGGTAAACTCCTAAGTATTTTATAGTGTCTACTCTAGCTTTAAATGGGATTTCTCTTTCTATCTCTTGGAGTTGGACTTTGTTGCTAATATATAGGAATGCAGAAGATTTGTGTGGGTTTATTTTGTAACCTGCAACTTTGCCAAAGTTGTTTATTATTTCAAGTAGCTTTTTACTTGAATCTCTGGGATTCTCTAAATATATCATTATATCATCTGCAAAGAGTGATAACTTAGTGTCTTCTTTGGCTATTTTTATTCCTTCAATTTCTTTATCTTGTCCAATTGCTACCGCTAACATTTCTAGTACCATATTGAATAATAATGGTGATAATGGGCATCCTTGTTTCACCCCTGACCTTATTGGAAATGCCTCTAGCTTATCTCCATTGCATATAATGCTTGCTGAAGGTTTTAGGTAGATACTGCTTATTATTTTATGGAAGGTTCCCTTTATTCCTATGTTCTCCAGTGTTTTTAATAGGAATGGGTGTTGTATTTTGTCAAAAGCTTTTTCTGCATCAATTGAGATAATCATGTGGTTTTTGTTGGTTTTCTTGTTGATATGATTGATAATGCTAATAGTTTTCCTAATATTGAACCAGCCCTGCATTCCTGGTATGAAACCTACCTGATCATAATGTATTATTCTCTTGATAAGATGCTGTATTCGTTTTGCTAAAATCTTGTTGAAAATTTTTGCATCTATATTCATTAGAGAAATTGGTCTGTAATTTTCTTTTTCTGTTTTATCTCTTCCTGGCTTGGGTATCAAAACCATATTTGTATCATAGAAAGAATTTGGGAGTACTCCTTCTTCCCCAATTTTCCCAAATAGTCTATATAGTATTGGAATTAACTGTTCTTTAAAAGTTTGATAGAATTCACTTGTGAATCCATGTGGTCCTGGAGATTTTTTCCTAGGGAGTTCATTGATGGCTTGTTCAATTTCTTTTTCTGAGATGGGGTTGTTTAAGTATTCTATTTCCTCTTCTGTTAATCTGGGCAATTTGTATTTTTTAAAATATTCATCCATCTCATTTAGATTATCGAATTTGTGGGCATAAAGTTCGGCAAAATAATTTCTAATTATTGTTTTAATTTCCTCCTCATTGGAGGTGAGTTCACCCCTTTCATTTTTAATATTAGTAATATGATTTTCTTCTTTCTTTTTTTTAATCAAATTGACCAAAGGTTTATCAATTTTATTAGTTTTTTCATGAAACCAACTATTGGTTTTATTTATTAATTCAATAGTTTTCTTAATTTCAATTTTATTAATCTCTCCTTTGGTTTTCAGTATTTCTAATTTGGTATTTTCTTGGGGATTTTCAATTTGTTCTTTTTCTAGCTTTTTCAGCTGCATACCCAAGTCATTGATCTCCTCTTTCTCTATTTTATTTATGTATGCATTCAAAGATATAAAACTTCCCCTAAGAACTGCTTTTGCAGTATCCCATAACATTTGGTAGGTTGTCTCATTATTGTCATTCTCTTGAATGAAGTTGTTAATTGTTTCTATGATTTCTTCTTTAACCCATTCCTTCTTTAGGATTAAATTATTTAGTTTCCAACTGATTTTTACTTTATCTTTCCATGGCCTTTTATTACATATAATTTTTATTGCATTATGATCTGAGAAGGATGCACTGATTATCTCTGCCTTTCTGCACTGGATTTTGAGATTTTTATGTCCTAGTACATGGTCAATTTTTGTAAATGTTCCATGTACTGCTGAGAAAAAGGTATATTCCTTTCTATTCCCATTCAATTTTCTCCAAAGATCTATCATATCTACCTTATCTAGAGTTTTATTTACCTCCTTAACCTCTTTCTTGTTTATTTTGAGGTTAGATTTATCAAGTTCAGAAAGAGGGAGGTTGAGGTCCCCCACTAGTATAGTTTTGCTGTCAATTTCTTCCTTCAACTCCCTCAATCTCTCCTCTAAGAATCTGGATGCTATACCACTTGGAGCATACATGTTTATTAATGATATTGCTTCATTGTCTATGGTGCCTTTTAGCAGGATATAGTTTCCATCCTTATCCCTTTTGATTAGATCTATTTCTGCTTTTGCTTTGTCTGAGATTAGGATTGCTACTCCTGCCTTTCTTACATCAGCTGAAGCACAATATATTCTGTTCCATCCTTTAACCTTTATCCTATGTGTATCCCCCCGTTTCAAATGTGTTTCTTGTAAGCAGCATATTGTTGGATTATGGCTTTTAATCCATTCTGCTATCCGTCTCCGTTTTATGGGAGAATTCATTCCATTCACATTCACAGTTATGATTACAATCTGTGTATTTCCCTCCATCTTCTTTCCCACCATTAGTGCTTTTAGCTCTGCTGTCTCCCTTCCCCTCCTCATTAGTATTTACTTTTCACCACCTCCTCTTGCCGCCTTCCCCTCTTTCTTTTAGCCCCCCTCCCTTTTACTCCCCTTTACTCTTATTGCTTCTTCCCTCCCTTTTGCCTCCCTCCCCTTTCTTCCCTCTTCCCCTCCCACTGCTTATAGAGCTAGTTAGGATTTTCTACTTAAGTTTATTGTTCCGTCCTTTAAACAAATCTGATGAGAGTACCTCTCACACAATGCTCATCTCCCTCCCCTCTTTCCCTCTACTATGATTTTGTACTTCTTCTTGTGATGTAATTTGCCATTTCCTGCTTCCTCCTTTTCACACCTCCTATTACACTCCCTTCTCATACTTAAATCACATTTTTTATCATGATATCATTTACTTTATATCTGTTCCCCCTATGCTTATCCCTTTTATATTTCTTAATAGACGCACAGTTCTTGAGATAAACAGATAACATCTTCCCTTATAGGGCGGTGAACAACTTGCCCTCATTGAGTAGCAAGTTGTTCCCCACCCCCCACTGTTTACCTTTTTATGATTCTCTTGAGACCTGCATTTGAAGATCAAATTGTCTATTAAGTTCTGGTGTTTTGGTCAGGAAACTCTGGAAATCCCTTACTTCGTTGAATGACTTTCTCCTTGCCTGAAATGTTATGCTGAACTTTGCTGGGTAGTTGATCCTTGGTTGCAGTTCCAGCTCCTTTGCCTTACGGAATATTGGGTTCCAATTCTTTCGATCTTTTAATGTAGAAGCTGCAAGGTCCTGTGTAATCCTGATTGTATCCCCTTGATATTTAAATTGTTTCTTTCTGGCTGCTTGTAATATTTTCTCCTTCACTTGATAGCTCTGGAATTTGGCAACTATATTTCTTGGGGTTTTGAGTTTGGGGTCCCTTTCAGGAGGGGAACGGTGGATTCTTTCGATGACTATTTTGCCCTCTGAATCTAGTACTTCTGGGCAGTTTTCCTTGATGATTTCCTGGAAGATATTGTCCAGGCTCTTTTCTCCATCCTGGGTTTCTGGCAGGCCAATAATTCTTAAGTTTTCCCTTCTGGATCTATTTTCCAGGTCAGTTGTTTTTCCAATTAGATATTTTACATTTTCTTCTATCTTTTCATTCTTTAGATTTTGTTTGACTGATTCTTGCTGTCTCATTGAGTCGTTAGTTTCTACTTGCCCAATTCTAATCTTCATCACATTGTTTTCTTCTGTTAACTTTTGTATCTCTTTTTCCATCTGCCCAATTTTTCCTTTTAATAAGGTATTTTCTCCAGTTAATTTTTGTACTTCCTTTTCCATTTGGCCTTTCAGGAATTTATTTTCTCCTGCTAATTTTTGTACTTCCTTTTCCATTTGGCCTTTAAGGAATTTATTTTCTCCAGTTAATTTTTGAACTTCTTTTTCCATTTGTTCAATTTTCCTTTTCAGGGAGATGTTCTCATCAGTGAATTCTTTCTTAATAATTTTAAAATCATTGGCCAGTTTATCTTCTATTTCCTTCTTCAGCTGCTCCAGGAGAGCTGCTTGTACTTGCGAGTAGTTCATAGTCCCTTCTGAAGTTTCAGATGGAAGTACAGTCTCAGCTGTGACCTCTTTGGGGCTTGTGTTTTGGTCCTTATCCCCATAGAAAGATTCTATGGTTCTTTCGGCCCTCTTCTTTTTCCTATTCATGATTTTGATTGAGTGTTGTGGCTTCTGGTTCTTTCAGTCAGAAGCTGGAGAACTTTTTGCTGAGCTGATGTGTGAAAAAGCTAAAAGCAGGTATTTGTTTGGTGTTTCCCTGATCAGCCCTGGGTTTAGTTTGTTAAGTGTGGGGGAGGGGTGCTCTGGTCCCAGGAGATTTCCTTAGCTGAATTGAGGCAAAGGCAAGCTCAGGGGCTGGTAATCCCAACTGCCCTATTGTTTTTCTGATTCCCCTGGACAGCTGAGGCACACCTAGATGCTAATGCGTGTTCCCAACCCTCCTGGGGCTCCTCCCCTGGTGCTGACGCTTGCCTGGGTCCTAGTGCGAATTTTCCCTGCCCTGGGTCCTCTGTCCTTCCGGTTTGCCTCTGCCACCGTATGAGGAATCCCCCTTAGCTATTTTCCTCGTCTCAGGTGTTATGAGACTATTGGTCTCCTTCTTCTAATTCTACTGATCTGGGATTTTTCTGGGGAGATATTTTATGGTTCTTTCACGGTCATCAAGGGGGAAGGAGAGAGCATTAGCTGATTACACCGCCATCCTGGCTCCCGGAAGTTCAAGTAAGTGACTCACCGGAGTTTGATCTTCGGGCTGAAGGTCCCAGGAGCTGCTGCGCTGATATCGGGCGCTCCGAGGCTCTCACTGACTCGGTTGGGCTTGTCTCCCGCCCCGGGTGCCGCTCCTCTGGTTCCGCCCGCCACTCAGGTTTCTCGGATCTCCTCCGCTCTGCTGCACTGGCCGTGCTGCGCTGTGCGCTGTGGGCTCACCCCCGCGGATCAGATCCTTCCCGTGGACCTTCCAGTCCCACCTGAGCTCCGAATCTGTCACTGTCTGTCTCCCACTCGATTCTGCACCTCCAAAATTTGGTCAGATTCTCCTTTCAGAGGTACCTGGAGAAATTTGTCTCAGAGCTCTGGTGAGTAGATGCTCTCACTCCTCCATCTTGGCTCCGCCCCCCGACTTAATCAAGGTTACTTTCTTGATGAGCAGGTGTTTTCTGCCATCCATTCAGATGAGGAGGAACAATGCATACTATTAGACGAAGTCAAGGCTTCTGCATCCAAAACCTCCAAAATAAATTTGCAATGGTCTCAGGGCATGAAAGAGTTCAGAAAGGATTTTGAAAATCAAGCAAGAGAGATGGAGGAAAAATTGGGAAGAGAAATGAGAACACTGCAACAAAATCATGAAAACTGAACCAACAGCTTACTAAAGGAGACCCAAAAGTGTTGAAGAAATTAACACCTTTAAAAATAGACTAACTCAAATGGAAAAAGAGACCCAAAAAGCCAATGATGAGGAGAATGCTTTCAAAAGCAGACTTAGCCAGTGAAAATGGAGGTTCAAAAGGTCACTGAAGAAAATAATTCTTTAAAAATTAGAATGGAGGAGATGAAAGCTAATGACTGTGTAAGAAACCAAGAAATCACAAAACAAAATCAAAAGAATGAAAAAATGGAAGATAATGTGAAATATTTCATTGGGAAAAAACTGACCTGGAAAATAGATCCAGGAGAGACAATTTAACATCATGAGACTACCTGAAAACCATGATCAAAAAAAGAGCCTAGACATCATCTTTCATGAAATTATCAAGGAAAACTGTCCTGATATTCTAGAAGCATAGGGCAAAAATAAATATCGAATCCCCCAAACACCTCCTGTAAAAGATCCAAAAAGAGAAACTCCTAGGAATATTGTAGCCAAATTCCAGAGTTCCCATGTTAAGGAGAAAATTTTGGAAGCAGTCAGAAGGAAACAGTTTGAGTATTGTGAAAATACAACAAGAAAACACAGGATTGGCACCTTCTACATTAAGGGATCAAAAGGCTTGGAATATGATATTACAGAAGTGAAAAGAACTAGGACTAAAACCAAGAATCACTTACCCAGAAAAACTGAGTATAATGCTTCAAGGGAAAAAATGGTTATTCAATGAAATAAAGGACCTTCAAGTATTCTTGATGAAAAGAACAGAGCTGAATAGAAAATCTGACTTTCAAATGCAAGAATAAAGAGAAGCATGAAAATGTAAACAAGAGAGACAAATCATAAGGGACTTACTAAAGCTGAACTGATTACATCCCTACATGGAAAGATAATATTTATAACTCTTGAAACTTTTCTTCAATAGTTGGGGGGATTACACACACACATGCACGCGCACACACACACACACACACACACACACACACACATGGACAGAGGGCACAGGGTGAATTGAATAGAAAGAAATGATATTTAAATAAATAAAATTATGGGATGAAAGAGGAATATATTAGAAGGAGAAAGGGAAAAATGGAAGGGGGCAAATTATCTCTCATAAAAAAGGCAATAAAAGCTTTTTCAGTGGAGGTGAAAAGGGTGAGGTGAGGGGAAAAGTGCAGCTTACTCTCATCACATTTGGTTTAAGAATGCAATAACATAAAAAGTCTATTTAGTAGGAAAATCCATCTTACACTACAGGAAAGTAGGGGAGAAGGGGATGTGTGAGGTGTTGAGGGGGATGATAGAAGAGAGGTCAAATGAGAAGAGGGGAGTGATTAGAAGTAAACATTTTTGGGGAGAGATAAAAAAGAGAGAATAAATGGGGGGCAGGATAAGATGCAGGGAAATATAGGTAGACTTTCACAACATGACTATTATGGAAGTCTTAAGCAAAACTGCACAAATATAGCCTATATTGAATTGCTTGCCTTCTCAGTGGGCATGGCTGGGGAGGGATGAAGGGAGAGAAGTTAGAACTCAACGTGTGAGGAACCAGTGTTGAGAATTGATTTTGCATATAAATGGGAAATAAGAAATACAGGTAATAGGGTATAGAAATTTATCTTGCCCTACAAGAAAAGAGAGAAGATGAGGTTAAGGGAAGGGAGGGGTGTAATAGAAGGGAGAGTAGATAGGGGGAAGGGGAAATCAGAATGTATGATGTTTTGAGTTGGGGAAAGGTTAGAGATGGGGAGAAATTTTGAAACTCAAAATCTTGTGGAAATGAATGTTGAAAACGAAAATTAAATAAATTTTAAAAAAACTATAAAAATATCCTTTTTAAAAAATTAAATCATCTTATTTGTTTTCAGTCTTCAATAATCTCTTTAATATATCTTAGATTTTCCCCTCCCTCCCCACTCCCTCTCTAAGACAATGCACAATGTTATGTAGGTTCTGCAGGTACATTCCTATTTCATGCATGTTGCGTAGAAGAATTAAAATGAATGAGAAAAATCATAAAACAAAACAAAATATAGCACAAAAGAAAATGGTCTTCTTGCATCTGTGATTCAATTCCATAGTTCTTTCTCTGGAAGACATTTTGCTTCAAGAGTCCACTAGTAATTTTTTAGGTCCATGTATTTCAGTGAAGTACCAAGTCTACTAGCAAAATTCCTCACACACTGTGGTTGTTGCTGGATACAAAATTCTCCTGGTTCTGTTCCTTTCACTCAGCATCAATTCATATAAATTTTCTAGGCTTCTCTTTTATGTAATTATAGATAATTTTAATTTCTTCCTCTGAAAAACTGCCTGTTCATACCCTTTGACAATTTATCAATTGAAGAATGACTTGTATTCTTGTACATTTAACTCAGTTCTCTTTATATTTTAGAAATGAGGCCTTTATCACAGACACTAGTTGTAAAAATTCTTTCCCAATTTTCTGCTTCCTAATCTTGGGGGCATTGGGTTTGTTTGTGCAAAAACTTTTCAATTTATCGTCATCACAATTATCCATTTTGCACTTCATAATGTTCTCTGTCTCTTGTTGGGTCATGAATTTCTTCATTCTCCATAAATCTGACAAACTATTCCTTTCTCCCCTAATTTTTTTATAGTATCAATCTGTATACATAGATCATGTATCCGTTCGGACTTTATTCTTGTATGAAGTGTCAGGCATTGTTCTATGCCCGGTTTCTGCCACACTGTTATCCAGTTTTCCCAGTAGTTTTTGTCAAACAGTGAGTTTTTATCTCAGAAGCTGAGTTCCTTGGTTGTATCAAACTATAAACTGCTATAGTCATTGACTACTGTATCTTGAGTGCCTAACATATTCCACTATTCTACCCCTCTGTTTCTTAGCCAGTACCAAGTGATTTTAATGATTGCTGCTTTATAATGTAATTTGAGATCTGATAGGGCTGGGCCACCTTCCCTAGCATTTCTTTCATTACTTCCCTTGATATTCTGGACCTTTTGTTCTTCCAGATGAATTTAGATTTTATTTTTTCTAGCTCTAGAAAATAATTATCTGGTAGTATGATTAGTATAGGACTGAATAAGTAAATTAATTTATATAGAACTGTCATTTTTATTATATTACCCTACCCCTGAGCAACTGATGTTTTTCCATTTACTTAGATCTGACTTTGTACAAAAAGTGTTTTTTAATTGTGTTCCTATAGTCCTTGGGTTTGTTTTGGCAGGTAGACTCCCAGATATCTTTTAGTGTCTACCGTAGCTTTCTATGGGATTTCTCTTTCTATCTCTTGCTGTTGGTCTTTCGTAGTATTTTATAGAAATGCAAACGATTTATCTGGGTTTATTTGGTAACTTGCAACTTTGGCAAAGTTGTTTATTATTTGAAGTAGTTTTTTACTTGATTCTCTAAGTATATCATCATATCATCTGCAAAGAGTGATAACTTAGTTTCTTCTTTGCCTATTCTAATTCTTTCAATATATTTTTCTTCTCTTATTGCTACAACTGTTTTTCTAATACCATATTGAACAACAGTGGTGATAATAGACATCCTTGTTTCATCCTTGATCTTATTGACAATGTATCTGGCTTGTCTCTTAAAATATTATTCTTAAGAGTCCACCAGCTTCAACAATCTCCCCAAGGATTCATGACCAAATTAAGATTATAAGCCTTGACTTACACGATAATTTGGTGGATTTGGAAAGTTGAATTCATTTGAAATATGTAGCTCTTTAATGTTCTTTTCTGTTTCTATGAGTTCACCGTCCTCTTAATGATGATTGGCTACTCATTCCACTTTGAAGAATTATTATCCTTTATAAGAAAGATTTTTTTGAAAGTTCTAAATATTGATGCCATCTCCTGTCACTAGTATTATTATAAAGAAATCAATGGATACTATATTTTCCTTGTTCATTCATTTTTCTTAGTAGAGTTTAAAACGTTTAAGTCACATCAAACTTTAACTTGAATAATTTTCTTATACATTTCTTATATCCTTCCTCTGGGATTGGAACTTATCAGAGAGTTTACTATGAAGTCATAGTGACTTCATTTTATGTCTCAGAATTTTCTTTATCATTAAGAGTATTCTTTTTTTGTCTGATTTTTATTTAATGAGATTTTCTTCTTTCTTGAATTTCATGCACTTCAAAAAATTTATGATAACAAAACAATACCAATTTATCTTCTCTAGCCTTAGCATCAGAGTGCAAGAGAATGGTTGATTGAACAAATGAATGAATGAATGAGAGAAAGAACTCTTATAGTTGTAGGAAAAGTGTTAAATATTTGAAAATGGGCAAATATTGAAGGAAGGGCCGTCTTTTCCTTCAGGGAGCTATTTTAATGGAAGGGGTACAGGTAACCCATATAAAGAAATGATGACCAGGAAAAATATTTTGATTTAAAACATCCATAGGGGTACAGAGTTGAGTGAGAGAAGAGTGCAGCATTCCTTTGCTTTACACTTTCATACTCTAAAACACTATAGTTGCCTTTTTGGTCTTCAATTTCTGGTCACTCCTATATCACTGACTAGGTCTTCCTTATTGCTCAGAAATAAAATCAGTTTTTTAATTCATCTTATTGATTCTTTTTGAATAAGAGGAACATCATCAAGGCCACACTGAGATGTCTCTTCCTATGTTTTAAACAGAGTGAAATTTCTGGATAACTGAAGTTCCCTTTCAATATGATATCATGATGATGACATTTTGATGGTTTACATTAATGAACTCATACCCATGACTTCCACATCACTTCATATTCTGCAATATATTTCCTTGATAAAACTGCTATTATTACTGTAAAAGATTACCAAAATGATCTCAAGTATGTTTATGAAGAATATTTATGCACATATTTTGTTAAAAATATTTTTCCCACTTTGAGTTCAAATCAATTCAATAGGTATTAATCAAATAGCTTTAGTAGCACTGTGATATGAAGCTAAAAATGAAATTTCCCTTGACCTCAAAGGTTTAAAATATATATTCCATGGATAGAATAATAATATATAAGTAGACAGATTCATATAAATTATGCACAAAACATTGCAGAGCCTATATCTAAATAGATACATACATACATAATACATACTCACCTACTTATTTTACATTATGCACTTTCTGTGAAAATAAAGAAATCACACAAAAAAAGCTAAGAGAAATGAATAAAATTACCATGTCAAAAGTGACTCCTGAAATGAACTTTGAAGTAAGCTAAAAATTCTAAGAAAGGAAGGTAAGTTGGGGAGTAGAACATGCCAGATATGGGAGAAAGCCTGAGCTAAAGTATATAATCAGGAAATTGAATGTTGTTTATGGTAATTTAGTTGGTCATTTTTACCAGAGTGGAGTGAGCATGAAGACAAGAATTAGGAAATAAAACTATAAAAGTCAGTAGAAGTCAAATTATGGAGACTTTCAAAGAAAAAATAAAAGACTTGATATTTTATCTTAGAGTCAATGGGGACTCATTGATGATTTTTGATTAGGAAGCTATATGTCTGCATTTCAGGAATATCAATTTGCTGCTGAGTGGAGGATGAATTGGTGAGGGGAAAGGGAGGATTCGGGGAGACCAATTAGGAGGCTATTGCAACAGTACAGGTAAGAGATAATGAGAACCATTCCATCTGTTTCTTTTTAATAACATATACCCTTTCATTGCCATAGGTCCCATCACCTCTAAGCAATTGCTCCGAGACTCTATTCATCAACTTGAGTTAAATTTTCACGTTCATTTTTTCTATTATTCATATTCTTTACATATGAGCATCTGATCCTGAAAGAATTATTTTTGAACTATCATACTGTGTCCTCAAGGCAATCATTAAGCAAAAAATTTTTGGGCTTTAGACCTGCAAGGAATCTTAGAGTTCATCTCATCTGATCTACACATTTTATAGGTGAGGGAATTAAAGAACTGTTGGACTGGCCCAAGGTGATGCTTCTAAATATATGAAGAAGTATGGCATAGTGGAAAGAATGCCAACCTTGGATTTAAAAGATTTGGGTGTGAATGTTCGTTTTACATGACCTTATATATCATTTTATTTCTTCGCATTTCAGTTTTCTCATCTTTAAAAAAAATGGCACAAACTAGGGTCCCTTTTAGACATTTCTAACTCCATGATCATATAATTCTACCTTCTGTGAACTCAGTTCTCCTGATGCCTAAATCAACTCTTGCCTTATGGCTATCTCCTCTATGTTTTAATTTTTATATATAATATCTATTTTAAAAATTAAAAGAATCAGAGAAAGTTTTCATCCCAACCATTGACCTGACTATAGAGAATTTACCGAAATACATGAAAAGTGAGATGGTCTGAAAGAGTTGTAATTACATTGAGGGAAGTAATAAAAACAATCAAAATAATCTACATCTAGCATATTTTCCCAAAGTACCTTGCAAACATCTTATTTGAGCATAAAAAAAAGCATATGAAGCAAGTCCATCAGGTATCCCTTTGTCTTGTATTTAGAGAAAATGAAACTAAGAAAAGTTCAATAATTTATGCATGGTGGCATAGTATCATGTATTAAAACCAAAGTTGATGAAACATAGAACCATCTGAATAGCTAAGTAAGAATTTCTCTTTCTCCATGACAGTCAGTTTTATAGTTTATGCAGAGCTCACAGTTTCTCTCAAATTTTAGTATACTCTTTTTAAATGTAGGAACTAAGTGGTACAATGGATAGAGTTCCAGATTTGCAGTCAAGAAGACTTGGGGTCAAATCCAGCCTCAGATCCTAGGTGTATGATCTTGACGAACTTGTTTAACACTGTTTGCCTCAGTTTCTGAATCTATAAAGTTATCTGGAGGAGGAAATGGCAAACCACTCCAATGTCTTTGTAAAACGAACCCTGAAATGAGGTCACAAAAATTGAACATGACTGAACAATAATCTTTTCAAATGTGTGGAAAGTATTAGGATGCCTTAAAGAATATATCAGGGATATTGACATAACCAACAAGTTACACGCAGTCTACTTTCTCTATGCAGAAAAGAGGGAAAGCCAAACCATCCCCTAAATTTATAAAACATGAAACTGAGGCTGAGATAGGATAAGCCTTGGTGAAGTATATTTCATCTTTGCTCTGATGTAGAGAGATAGGGCATTTGTAAAATTCTTACCAAGTCACAGAAATTTTGCCAAATTCTAGTAATAAAACAATAAAATATAAACATATGGTCCCTACTGTCAACAAACACTTTCTTTTCAAATTAATTGATTAACTTTTAGTTTTAAACATTCATTTCCACAAGACTTTGAGTTTCAAATTTTCTCCCTATCTCTAATCCTCCCCCACCACAAGATGGCATGCTTTCTGAATCTCCCTCCAATCTGCCATCCCTTCTATCAACCTCCCACTATTATCCCCTTCCTCCTTACTTTCTTATATGGGAAGATAGATTTCTATATCCCATTGCCCGTATATTTTATTCCCCAGTTGCATGTTTTTACAACTTTGAACTCCAAATTCTCTCCCTTCTTCCCTCTCCATACACCCCCAATGAGAAGGCAAGCAATTCAACATAGGTTATCCATGTGTAGTTATGCAAAACACTTTGATAATAGTCATCTTGTGAAAGACTAACTATATTTCTCTCCATTCTCTCCTGCCCTACCATTCTTTTGTGAATGACTCTATTCCTTTTCAAAAGAGTTTGCTTTTGACCACCCTCACCCCCAATCTGATGTCCCTTCTATCATCCTTCTCCACCCTGACTTTCCTATAGGGTAAAATACCCAAAATGAATGTGTATGTTATTCCTTCCTCAAGCCAAATCTGATGAACATAAAGTTCACTCATTCCCTCTCATGTGCCCCCTCTTCTCCATTATAAAACCTTTTCTTGCCTCTTTTATGAAATAATTAACCTCTTCTAGCTCTACCTTTCTCCTTCTCCCAATATATTCCTCTATAACTCTCTAATTTTATTATTTTTGGAATCATACCTTCATATTCAACTCAACCTGTATTCTCTGTCATCTATCTATCTATCTATCTATCTATCTATCTATCTATCTATCTGTCTGTCTGTCTGTCTGTCTGTCTGTCTGTCTGTCTGTCTATCTATCTAATCTCCTCCAATTACCTGAATGTGAAGAAAATTCTCATGAGTTACAAATATCACCTTTCCATGTAGGAATGTAAACAGCTCAACTTTAATAAGTCCCTTATGATTTCTTATTCGTGTTCACCTTTTCATGCTTCTCTTGATTCTTATATTTAAAAGTCAAATTTTCTATTCAGCCTGGTCTTTTCAACAAGAATGCTTGGAAGTCTTCTGCTTCACTGGATGACTGTTCTCCCCAGAAGAATTATACTCTGTTTTCCTGAGTAGGTGATTCTTAGTTTTATTCCTAGCTTCTCTGACCTCTGGAATATGATATTCCAGTCCTTTGATCTCTGAATGTAGAAACTGCTAAATCTTGTGTTATCCTGATTGCATTTCCACAATACATGAATTGTTAATTTCTGGTTGCTTGAAATATTTTCTCTTTGACCTGGGAACTCTGGAATTTGACTACAGTATTCCAAGGAGTTTTCCTCTTGGGATCTCTTTCAAGAGGTGTTCAATGGATTCCTTCAATTTCTATTTTACTTTCTGATTCTAGAATATAGGAGCAGTTTTCCTTGATAATTTCTTCAAAGATGGTATCTAGGCCCTTTTATATGATGGATTTCAGATAGTCCAATAATTTTTTATTATTTCTCCTGGATCTGTTTTCCAGGTCAGTGATTTTTCCAATGAGATATTTCACATTGTTTTCTATTTTTTTCATTCCTTTGATTCTGTTTCATAATTTCTTGATTTCTCATAAAGTCATTAGCTTCCATTTGCTCCATTCTAATTTAAAAGGAATTATTTACTTCAGTGAGCTTTTGGATCTCCTTTACCATTTGGTCAAGCGTGTTTTGATCTTGTTGGTCACCTGGTAAGATTCTATATTCTGAGCTTTTTTTTACCCCTTTCTCATCTTCTCAATCAAATACTTCACTTTTTAACTCTTTGTCCAGGTAGGACTGCTTCCAGTGTTAGTGGGTGGGGGTTGTACTCTCCTAGGGTTCAGGGGTTTTATCTCAGCCACTCCATCCCTCACCTTCTATAGGCACAGAGCTCCGTAAGTGGCCACTGATGGTGCTGCTGCTGCCACTGCCACCACAATAGTCACTGTCAAATCTGCTGCCTCAAGACTGGGGGCAGACCCCAGACAGAACCCAATACTTTTTCACTCTGTTCCCACAGAGTTTTCCCACTAACCTTCTATGGTGTCTTTGGCATTTGTGGATGGAGAAGTCTGGAAACTGCCACAATTGGCAGTGTTTCAGTCCCCTGAGCCTTGCTCTGGCCCAATCTGAGCTGATACGGTCCCTGCTGAACTTCACCCCACTCCCACTATGATGTGAGAGACCCTTCCTCTACACCTTCCAGGTTGGCTTAGGCTGGAGATTTGTTTCACTCTTGTTATTTTGTTGGTTTTGTAGCTCTAGAATTTGTTTAGAGTCATTTTTACAGTTATTTGGAGGGATTTGGGGCAGAGCTTAAACAAATCCCTGTTTTTACTCCACCATCTTAGCTTTGCTCCCAGGAACTTACATTCTAATGTGTAATGTTAACATATAAAGTAGAACTAGAAAGTTGGATAGAGGCAAGAGTATCCAGGTCAGGATAAAATGGCCAAATCTAAAAAGGCTAAGTGTCATTAGATTGTATGCTCCTTGAGACAGGGAATGTCTTTTGTCTCTTTTTAATTCCCACCAGTAAGCAGAGTGCATGGCATACAGTAAGTGCTTAATAGGATTTATTTTTTTTTATTTATTCCATGAAACTTGGGAGAGATAAAAACTATAAATAGCTGGGTACTTCTTGAAATGGTGTTCCTAGGCAAGAATTCACTAGTGATGATGGGGGTGGGTAGTGTTCAGGGATGAGTCATACCCAGGGTAAAAGGGAGAGGAATCAGAGCATAGTCATAGCTTTTGATATTGTAGGATCAATGTGAGAGAGGCATTGTGAGACTCTGGATATAGTTATGAACTTGGAGTCATCTGGCGATATTGAAGCTCCAGTCAGACCTCTGCCATTACTAGGTATATAGTCGTGGTCAAATCATTTAATTTCTCCATGCCATGGACTCATACTTTGTAAAAAATTTTTTTTTTAAATCTGTAGCATCTACCTCATATAGCTGTATCCAAATGAAATGGAGATACTATAAATACATACATATATATGCATATATATACATTCATATATATATATATACGTATATGTGTGTGTTTACACACACACACACACACACACACACACACACACATATAGTGTAAAAGCAACCAAGTGGCCCATTGGATAGAACCTGTGCTCCAGAGCTGGAACAGAATTGAATTCAAATCCAGCTTCATATACTTACTATGTCACTCTGGTGAAATCACTAACCCTCTCTTTTGCTTAATCCACTAGAGAAGGAAGTGGCAAACCACACCAATATCTTTGTCAAGAAAATCCAATGGACAGTATTGTCCATGGGATCATGAAGCATTGGACATGATTGGATCAACTGAACAACAACAGTAAAAATGTACAATGATTTGTATATTTTAAAGTGCTATATAAAATTCACATATTATTATTGAATTGGATAGTTCTAGGAATACTTTCATTGCTTGAAGTAGAGGGATTTACATAATTTGTTCTTAGAAAATCTCAGAAAGCTACCCAAGAAGAAAGTGTTCATTTTTGCTGTTTTACTAAGAGATACTTCAGCAAATTTAATAAACTATAGTATACAGTTCCAAGGAAAAGATATGTGACCTCAGTGAATATTTATTGCGACTCCTACAATGTTGATCACAATAGTTGTCTTCCCCAATTCCAGCTCAATTTTGATGGAGATTTGTAGCTTTTGTTTCAGTGAGTCAGAGAAAAGTATAAGCAAGTAAGATGTTGGGGGAAAGATAAGGCTAGGGCTTCCATTTGGGCAGTAGAAGTGACTTAGTTTTCTACTCATAGCTGAAAGAAGAGACTGACAAACAGTCAGAGTGAGAAAGAGAGGGGGGCAAAGAAAGAGATAGAAATACAGAGACAAAGAAAGAGTCATACATGCATAAATACAAGAGTTTTATGAAGAACTTACAAAAAACTGGAGAGAAAATAGTGTGAGAAGTAACATGAAAAATAGTTACATTCATAAATTAAATGGGAGTTATCTACCAAGAAATATTCAGGATTTATATAAATACAATATAAAACACATTTTTCAGAAATAACAGCATAAGGGACAACCTGTTCAAAATCATGGGGAAAGAGTTAGAGTATCATATATAGTTAAAATGGAAGAGAACAATTTGACTTGAACATATAGCATTTTGGCTGCGTAATTTGCAATCATTCTGTAAAGGGTATTGTACATAGGAAATTAAAGGCTTTAAGTGTAAGGAAAAGGAATTTGTATGTTTTCTAAAAGGTAAGAGTGAGCAAAGGAAGATTTTTAAGTGAGAGTAATGTGGCCAGACCTGAAATTTGTAAGATCAGTTTGATACTATGTAGAGGAAATATTGAAGAAAATAGAGCATAAACAAAGGAATACTAATTAGGAAATCATAGCAATAGTCCAGAAAAGAGCTAATAAATCTTAAAGGAGAAAAGGTGTAGGATATGAGTGGAGAAAAGTGTATAGATATGAAGAATGCTTTGGATACTGAGTTGTTAGAACATGGCAAATGATTGAATATGCGCATGGAGACATTGAAGTTATGTGACCCAAATATAAAGGGTTACTTAAAATGAAAGGAAAATGGAGTCATCTTTCTGATTTATAGTTAGGAGAGGAATTCTTTAGTGATCAAACGATAGAGAAAGTAATAAAATTTAAAAAACGGCAATGTTGAATACATAAGAAGCTTCTGCATGAACAATATCAGTGTGACCATAAGAACTGAAAAGTTATCAAGTGGGTAAAAGGCTTCTTGTGAAATATCACTGATATAAATGTACCGTGGTCTTCTTTGGCAATGAATGACTAACAAAAATAAAAAAACACATACCTATATTATAATATATATGTAAACACATTTATGCATGTACATGTAGGTGCACATGTTTATAAAAGTGCAGCTAAACATACATAAAAGATACACAAATATAAAATATTATGGCAAAGATTGAATAAATTTTATTTCAAATAATTATTTAATTTATTAATAGTAGAAAAACCTTTGGCTTCATGTATTATTCATAAAATTACTATTTAAATAATAATATTTTAGTAATGAAGGTGATTAGTCTTCATTATTTCCTAATATCTTGGTTTAACATTTTCTGACATAGCAATTTGAAAGCTTCATTCTAAAGTAATCTCATTTTAATATTTTTTAATGATTGTCTGAGTTGAAAAGGATATTTTACAGAGACACATAGATTCAAAAGAAAGAAGTGTCTCCAGTTACCAAATCATGATGCTAATTTTTCACTTACCACAATCAATTGCACATTTTTAAAAGCATTTGGTTAGTAAATTTCCATCAAGTTTAACATCTACCAAAACCTGACAAATAAACTAAACATCTAATGACACTTTTCATTTGGAAAAATTTTCTTATTTTAATTATTAAAATTTTATTTTCAAGATTTTTTTTATGTGATGCACACTGTTTTCTGTAACCAAAGGTTGTCTCTTAAAATAAATAAACATGACAAACATCATGACTTCTTTCTATTATTATCCCATTTCTTAAAGCGCAATCTATATGTAATACACAAGGAATAGGCATATCCCCTAATATGATGTAGGAAAAAGTTCATCATTAATGATAATGGATATAAATTTCAAGTATTCTTCATCTCCATCACTATGTGACATCTGGTTAGATTTCATTAGATAATTACTATTTCTAACTTGTATGAAGAATAAACATTAGAAGTTAGGAAACCATCAGTTCAACCATTTTCTTATGGTTTGCTTTGCACTTACATTATTGTTAAAGTACTCAATTCTCACTTAAATTATTGGGATAATTTAATCCGTTTATCTGTTCTATAAGAATTTATTTAGTTAAAACTAGATCCCATAATTCATAAATTCATTTTACCATGTGTACATCAAATGAAATTGAAATGTCACTATATGCTAAAGTAATTGAGGGTCTCACTGTTAACCTCTCTGTTATGGACCTTCCACTCTTCCCTTTAGGTATTTTTTGCATTGTATCGAACATGTCTCACATAAAAAACAACTGATATATGACAGTGATCAAAGGATAGAGGAAGTAATAAAATTTAAAAAATGGCAATGTTGAATACCTAAGAAGCTTCGGCATGAACAATATCAATGTGACCATAAGAACTGAAAAATTATCAAGTGGGTAAAAGTCTTGTCAAATATCACTGATACAAATGAACCATGGTCTTCTTTGGCAATGAAGGACTAACAGAAATAAAAAAATATACCTATATTATAATACACATGTAAACACATTTATGCATGTATGTGTCATCCATCATCCGTATATTAAATATTAATAAAGATAATATTAATAAATATTAATAAAGCTTAAATGCTTCAATAAAAATAAATGCAAGTGCTATCTTTCCTGCATTACAATAGATTATTGGGTGCATTTAACTTTAGAAGGAAGAAAATAATCATTTTTAAGCACCTGCTATGTGCTATGCACTGAATCATTTTATAATTACTATTTCATTTGCTACTCAAACGTGTTTATGTGGTAATTGCCATTATGATCTCTATTTTATAGATGAAGAAACTGAGGGAGAGGTTCAGTGACTTATTCAGGGTCAAACAAAAATTAAGTGTGAGGCTGGATTTGAACTCAGATCTTCTTGATTCCAGGACCAGAATTCAATTAATTGGGCAACCTAGCTTCCTCAGAGACTACTTTGGAGACTACTAATATAGCAAATTTAGTATTTCATTTAAAAGCAGGTCAAGGTACATATATCAGCTCTAATATTTACTATCTGAAGGAACTTGGGAAAGTCTCTGAGCCAGAGTTTTCTTATGTATAATATGAAAGGATTGGACTAGATAATCCAGGCGTTTCCCTCTAGTTGTCTATCTGTCTATGTATCTATATATTTACCTATCTCTCATCTGTCTATAGAATTCACCATACATACAAACATGCAGTTACACAGATATACTTGGTGCATATGTGTCTAAAATCTATTAGTCAACAGATTATTTTTTTCTATTATAAATTTATTTATTCAACTTTTTACATTCATTTTCACAAAATTTTGGGTTCCAAATTATCTCCCCATTTATCCCCTCCCCCCACCTCAATACACCGATCATTCTAATTTTCCCTATCACCAATCTGCCCTCTCTTCTCTTGTCCCCATCTTCTTTTTTGTCCTGTAGGGCCAGATGACTTTCTATTCCCCATTAACTGCATTTCTTATTTCCTAGTAGCAAGAACAATACTCAAGAGTTGTACCTAAAACTTTGAGTTCCAAATTCTTCCCATCCCTCCCTCCCCACCCATTCCCTTTGGGAAGGCAGACAATTCAATATAGGCCATATCTATGTAGCTTTACAAATGACTTTGATAACAGTCGTGTTGTATAAGACTAACTGTATTTCCCTCCATCCTATTCTACCCCCCATCGTTTCTATTCTGTCTTTTGATCCTGTCCCTCCCCAAGAGTGTTGACCTCAAATTGCTCCCTTCTTCCATTGCCCTCCCTTCCACCATCCCTCCCTCCCTGCTTATCTCCTCGTCCCCATTTTTCTGTACTGTAAGATAGGTTTTCATACCAAAATGTGTGTACATTTTACTCCTTCCTTTAGTCGAATGTGATGAAGGTAAACTTCATGTTTTTTTCTCAGCTCTCCTCTTTTTCCCTCCACGAAAAAGTTTCCTGCTTACCTCTTGAATAAGAGATAATTTATCCCATTCCCTTTCACCCTCTCTCCTCCCACTACATTTCTCTCTCACCATTTACCTTAATTTCTTTTAAGATATGGCCCTATGCTATGCAATTCACTCTGTGCTCTCTGTCTCTGTGTGTGCATGCATGTGTGTATGTGTGTGTGCGTGCATGCATGTATGTGTGTGTGTGTGTGTGTGTGTGTGTGTGTGTGTGTACGTCTCTGTGTGGTCCCACTACCTACCCAGATACTGAAACATTTTAAGAGTTACAAATATTTCTTTCCATGTAGGAATGTAAACAGTTCACCTTGGTAAGTCACTTATGACTTCTCTTTACTGTTTACTTTTTCATGCTTCTTCTCATTCTCTGGAATTTGGCCACAATGTTCCTAGGAGTTTCTCTTTTTGAATTTCTTTCAGGTGCTGATTGATGGAGTCCTTAAATACTTATTTTGCCCTTTGGTTGTAGAATCTCAGGGCAGTTTTCCTTGATAATTTCATGAAAGATGATGTCTAGGCTCCTTTTTTGATCATGGCTTTCAGGTAGTCCCATAACTTTTAAGTTGTCTCTCCTGGATCTATTTTCCAGGTCAGTTGATTTCCAGTGAGATATTTCACATTCTCTTCCATTTTTTCATTGTTTTGGTTTTGTTTTATGATTTCTTGGTTTCTCAGAAAGTCATGAGACTCCATCTGTTCCATTCTAATCTTGAAAGAACTATTTTCTTCAGTGAGCTTTTTAACCTCTTTTTCCATTTGGCTAATTTTCTTTTGAAAGCATTCTTCTCGTCATTGGCTTTTTGAACCGCTTTTGCCAATTGAGTGAGCCTATTTTTCAAGGTCTTATTTTCTTCAGCATTTTTTGGGGTCTCCTTTACCAAGGTATTGACCCGTTTTTCATGCCTTTCTTGCATTTCTCTCATTTCTCTTCCCAGTTTTTCCTCCACCTGTCTAACTTGATTTTCAAAATCCTTTGTGAGCTCTTCCATGGCCTGAGCCCACTGGACATCCACCTCGGATGTCTGGGATAGAGAGGCCCCGACCTCCATGTCTTTCTCTGATGGCAAGCATTGTACTTTGTCATCAGAAATGAAAGGAGGAAGGAACATCTCTTCCCCAATAAAGTAACTCTCTATGGTCTTATTTTGCTTCCTTTTTCTGGGCATTTTCCCAGCCAGTTACTTGACTTCTGAGATTCCTCTCTACCCCTGCCTAGATCTGCCCAGACAGTGTTTGGGGTCTGAGATTCAAATGCTGCTTTCCAGCTCAGGGCTTCCATGGTGGAAGCGCCTGCTATTCAATGTGAGCTTAAGTTCTGGTGCTGGGTGGGGGCAGGGCCGCCTCCCAGTCTCAGCTCCCTCAGGGGGTTTATGCAGAGACCTTTGGTAATGGAGCTCCTTTCTGCTCAGGGAGTCCCGGCCACCGCTGCCTTTGCCACTCCCTCTGCTGCTGCCTCCCAAGGGGGCCCGAGTCATGGAGACACCCCGATTGGCCAACCTAGATGTCTCTCTCACTGAACTGTAGTGCCTGTGGGTAGATGGACCTTCCTGGCTGCTGGAAATTCCATCCCTGAGGCCTGCTCAGATCTGCTTCTCTGGGGCAGCGGCCAGGGCAGCTTACAGGTGGGCTCTGCTTTCCGGGGCACGACGGACCCCTGGGGACAGCTCTCCAGGGCTCTCTGGAATGGAAATCTCTTCCACTGTGATTCTGTGCACCTTGCAGTGATCCAGAATTTGTGGGGAGTTCTTCTTACAGGAAATTTACGGACTGTGGATTCGGGGCTAGCATATGTGAGTCTTTCTACTCCTCTGCCATCTTGGCTCCTCCCCCTATTCTGTCTTTTGATCCTGTCCCTCCCCAAGGGTGTTGACTTCAAATTGCTTCCTCCTCCCATTGCCCTCCCTTCCATCATCCACCCCACCCTGCTTATCTCCTTCTCCCCCACTTTCCTGTATTGTAAGATAGGTTTTCATACCAAAATTATTGTGCATTTTATTCCTTCCTTTAGTCAAATGTGATGAGGGTAAACTTCATGTATTTTTTTTCTCTGCTCACCTCTTTTCCCCTCCACTAAACAGTTTCCTGCTTGCCTCTTGAATGAGAGATAATTTACCCCATTCCATTTCATCCTCTCTCCTCCCACGACATTTCTCTCTCACCATTTACCTTAATTTCTTTTAAGATATGGTCCCATTCTATTCAATTCACTCTGTGCTCTCTGTCTCTGTATGTGCATGCAGGTGTGTTTGTGTGTGCATGCGCATGTGTGTACATGTCTGTGTGCATGTATGTCTGTGTCTGTGTGTGTGTATGTGTGTGTGTGTGTGCGTGTGTGTGGTCCCACCATCTACCCAGATACTGAAAAGTTTCAAGAGTTACAAATGTTGTCTTTCCATGTAGGAATGTAAACAGTTCACCTTTGGTAAGTCCTTATGACTTCTCTTTGCTGTTTACTTTTTCATGCTTCTTCTCATTCTTGTGTTTGAAGGTCAAATTTTCTTTTTCAGCTCTAGTCTTTTCATCAAGAATGCTGGAAAGTCCTCTGCTTCATTGAAAGACCATATTTTCCCCTGAAGTATTATACTCAGTTTTGCTGGGTAGGTGGTTCTAGGTTTGAGTCCTCATTCCTTTGACTTCTGGAATATCATATTCCACGCCCCTCATTCCCTTCATGTAGAAGCTGGTAGATCTTATGTTATCGTGACTGTATTTCCACAGTACTTGAACTGTTTCTTTCTAGCTGCTTGCAATATTTTCTCCTTGACCTGGGAATTCTGGAATTTGGCCACAATGTTCCTAGGAGTTTCTCTTTTTCGGTCTCTCCCAGGTGAGGATCGATGGATTCCTTCAATACTTATTTTGCCCTCTGGTTCTAGAATATCAGAGCAGTTTTCCTTGATAATTTCCTGAAAGATGATGTCTAGTCTCTTTTTTTTGATCATGGCTTTCAGGTAGTCCCATAATTTTCAAATTGTCTCTCCTGGATCTGTTTTCCAGGTCAGTTGTTTTTCCAATGAGCTATTTCACATTATCTTCCATTTTTTCATACTTTTGATTTTGTTTTGTGATTTCTTAGTTTTTCAGAAAGTCATTAGCCTCCATCTGTTCCATTCTAATTTTGAGAGAACCATTTTCTTCAGTGAGCTTTTGAACCTCTTTTTCCATTTGGCTAATTCTGCTTTTGAAAGCATTGTTCCCCTCATTGGCTTTTTGAACCTCTTTTGCCAATTGAGTGAGCCTATTTTTCAAGGTCTTATTTTCTTCACCATTTTTTGGGGTCTCCTTTTGCAAGGTATTGACCTATTTTCATGCCTTTCTTGCATCTCTCTCATTTCTCTTCCCAGTTTTTCCTCCACCTGTCTAACTTGATTTTCAAAATCCTTTTTAAGCTTTTCCATGGCCTGAGCCCATTGGATGTCTATTTCAGATGTTTGAGGTAAAGGCCTTGGCCTTTATGTCTTTCCCTGAGAGTAAGCATTGTTCCTCATCATCAGAAATGAAAGGTGGGAACATCTGTTCCCCAAGAAAGTAACCTTCTATCGTCTTATTTTTCTTCCCTTTTCTAGGCATTTTCCCAGCCAGTTACTTGACTTCTGAGATTCCTCTCCACCCCCGCCTAGATCTGTCCAGCTAGTGCTTGGGGTCTGAGATTCAAATGCTGCTTTCCAGCCTCAGGGCTTTCCGCAGTGAGAGTGGCTGCTATTCAATGTGAGCTTAAGTTCTGGTGCTTGGGTGGGGGCAGTGTCGCCTCCCAGGCCCACTTCCCTCAGGGGCTTTATGCAGAGACCTTCAGTAATGGAGCTCCTGCCTGCTCAGGGAGTCCCAGGCCACCACTGCTGCCTCTGCCACTCCCTCTGCTGCTGCCTCCTGAGGGGGCCCGAGTCACGGAGACACCCCGCTCCCCTCTCGGCCAGCCCAGAAGTCTCTCTCACTGACCTGGAGCACCTGTGGGTGGAGGGACCTTCGTGGCCACCAGAGATTCTGTCCCTGAGACCTGCTCAGATCTGCTCCTCTGGGGCCACTTGGCCAGGGTAGGGCAGGGCTGGGCTCCACTGTCGCGTGAGTGATGGACCTTTTGTGCCGGATTTTCAGGGCTCTCTGGAATGGAAATCTCCTCCACTGTGTTGCTGCGTGGCTTCCACTGCTCCAGGATTTGTGGGTAATTCTTTGAACAGGAAATTTATTGGTTGTGGATTCAACCTGGCCTGGCCGTGTGGCCCCGAGAGGAGCAGATCCGAGCAGCCTTCAGGGATGTAACCTCCAGCAGCTGCAAAGGTCCCTCCACCCACAGGTGCTACAGGTCAGTGACAGAGACTTCTGGGTTGGCAGAGAGGGGAGCGGGGTGTCTCCATAACTCAGGCCCCCTCAGGAGGCAGTGGCAAAGACAGTGACAGCAGCAGACCCAGGCTCCCCAAGCAGGCAGGAGCTTCACTCCATTACTGAAGGTCACCACATAAACCCCTAAGGGAATTGAGCCTGGAGGCTCTGCCCCCACCTGAGCATCAGAATTTAAGCTCACATTGAGTAGCAGCAATGCCTGCTGTTGAAAGCCCTGAAGCTGGGAAGCAGCTTTTGAATATCAGACCCCAAACACTGGCTGGGCAGATCTAGGTGGGGGTGGAGAGGAATCTCAGAAATTAAGTAACTGGCTGGAAAAATGTACAGGAAGGGGAAAAAAATAAGACCACAGAAAGTTACTTTCTTGGTGAACAGATGTTTCCTCCATTCCTTTCTGACGAGGAAGAACAATGCTTACCATCAGGGAAAGACATAGAAGTCAAGAGCTCTGTATCCCAAACATCTGAAAAAGATATCCAATGGGCTCAGTTCACAGAAGAGCTCAAAAAGGATTTTGAAAATAAAGTTGGACAGGTGGAGGAATAACTGGGAAGAGAAATGAGAGAGATGCAAGAAAAGCATGAAAAATAGATCTATACCTTGCAAAAGGAGATCCAAAAAAATGCTGAAGAAAATAAGACCTTGAAAAATAGGCTAACTCAATTGGCAAAAGAGGTTCAAAAAGCCAATGAAGAAAAGAATGCTTTCAAAAGCAGAATTAGCCAACTGGAAAAAGAGGTTCAAAAGCTCACTGAAGAAAATAATTCTCTCAGAATTAGAATGGAACAGATGGAGTCTAATAACTTTCTGAGAAACCAAGAAATCACAAAACAAAACCAAAAGAATGAAAAGATGGAAGATAATGTGAAATAGCTCATTGGAAAAAAAACTGACATGGAAATCAGGATAACAGAAGATCTAGCAGCTTCTACATTAAGGGACTGAAGGGTGTGGAATAGGATATTCCAGAAGTCAAAGGAACTAGGGCTAAAACTAAGAATCACCTACCCAGCAAAACTGAGTATAATACTTCAGGGGAAAATGTGGTCTTTCAATGAAACAGAGGACTTTCAAGCGTTGTTGATGAAAAGACTAGAGCTGAAAAAGAAAATCTGACCTTCAAACACAAGAGGGAGAAGAAGCATGAAAAAGCAAACAGCAAAGAGAAGTCATAACGGACTTACCAAAGGTGAACTGTTTACATTCCTACATGGAAAGACAATAGTTGTGACTCTTAACACTTTTCAGTATCTGGGTAATTGGTGGGACTACATACACACACACATACACACACATGTATATGTGTGACCACACACATACACACATGCACGCACACACAGAGACAGAGAGCACAGAGTGAATTGAATAGCATAGGACCATATCTTAGAAGAAATTAAGGTAAACTGTGAGAGAGTAATGTATTGGGAGGAGAGAGGACAAAATGGAATGGGATAAATTATCTCTCGTTCAAGAGGCAAGCAGCAGAATTTTTAGTGGAGGGAAAAAGATGAGAGTTGAGAAAAAAACATGAAGTTTACTCTCATCACATTCAACTAAAGGAAGGAATAAAATGCACACTCATTTTGGCATGAATCCTATCTTGCAATACAGGAAAGTGGGGGAGAAAGAGAGAAGCAGGGTGAGGGGGATGATGGAAGGGAGGGCAATGGGAGAAGGGAGCAATTTAAAGGCAACACTCTTGGGGAGGGACAGGATCAAAAGACAGAATAGAAACAATGGGGGGCAGAATAGGATGGAGGGAAATACAGTTAGTCTTACACAACACGACTATTATGGAAGTCATTTGGAAAACTACACAGATATGGTCTATGTTGAATTGCCTGCCTTCCCAAAGGGAATAGGTGGGGAGGGAGGGATGGGGAGAATTTGGAACTCAAAGTTTTATGAACAACTATCGACTATTGTTCTTGCTACTAGGAAATAAGAAATACAGTTAATGGGGAATAGAAAGTCATCTGGCCCTACAGGACAAAAGAGAAGATGAGGACGAGAGAAGGGAGGGAGGATAGAAGAGAGGGCAGATTGGTGATAGGGGAAATTAGAATGCTTGGTGTATTGGGGTGGGGGGAGGGGATAAATGGGGAGAAAATTTGGAACCCAAAATTTTGTGAAAATGAATGTAAAAAGTTAAATAAATAAATTTATATTAAAAATGATAATACTAAATAATAATACCGAACATTTACCATATATAATGTTTTAAGATTTGCAAGAGAGTCTAAACAACATAAAACAAATAAGTAGCCAGTATTGAATGGTAATAAGAAAACAGGCATACTACACTAAAATAATATTGGTGAAACAATGAATTGGCCACACAATTCTGCGAAGTTATTAACAATTATGTGAGAAAGATGATATAATGCATTATATATTTTTCTCTAGCAATTCCAGTACTATAATATACCTGAAGAATCCAGGGAGAAAAAGCCACGCCTTTAAAGGCCTGTTTATTCATGACAATACTTTATGTGGACTAGAAAAAGACATGAGTGTCGGTTGATTGGAAACCAATTGAAACTACGCTTTGCAAATGTTAGAGAATATTATTGCTTAGTTAAAAAAAAAAAACAGATATCAAGAATTCAGAGAAATGTAGAATGATTTCACTTTGGATTTCATTACAAACTCTTCCCCACTAGAAACTCGGGACCTTCTCTCTCATTTTTGTGTAGGTAGGATTTTGCCTTCTTTTGTCTGGTTCCAGATTTTCACCATTCTTCCCTGACTTCTCCAGACCATGACATCTCATAAGAACTTCCCTTCCCTGCTTTCCAGTACCCTTTTAATATGTTCTTACTCCCCACTAGTATGCAAGTTCCTCAAGGTCAGAAACTGTTTTAGTTGCTTTTGTTTGTTCTATAGCACTTAGCACAGTGCCAGGTTATCAAATATGAAGTAACTAATCTTTCCCTCCTCCTCTCTCTCTCTCTCTCTCTCTCTCTCTCTCTCTCTCTCTCTCTTTCTCCCTCTCAAAGTTGGTGGAGAAATTACATCAGTACAGAAATAGTAAGTAAACCCATAAAAGTTGATGAGATCACAAAACAAAGTAGTATAGAGGGAGAACAAGGAAAGTGTTGTCCCAAAAAACTAGAGAGAAAAGAATATTAAGAAGAGGGAGATCAACAGTGTTAAAAACTGTAGAGAAGTCAAGAAGGCTAAGAATTAAGAAAAAAACATTGATTTGACAATTAAGAGATTTTCATGAAGTGATGTGGCATGGAGCAAGCAGTACCTGAAGAAGAATATACACAAAGATTAAAATATCTTTTTTAAATGTGTAAAAGGAAGAAGGTTGGTCTCATGTAAGGAAATATATCTCTTTACTGTGTAGGGAAGTAATGGACTATATAATCAGAATGTCGTATACAATATCCAACATAGATACTATACCAGTTTTTTTAAAGAAATTTTTAAAGTGACTGTTCTTTTTTTCCCTAAAAGTAAGGTTCATGCAGATGATGTCATGACATGCTTGGAAAATCCTAGAGATTGAACTAAAAAGTCAATTGAAACAATAATTTTAAGAAAATTAGCAGGATCTAAAATAAACATAAATCATCATTTCTGGATGTCATCAGCAAAATCTTGTAAGAAGAGATAGCAAGGGCTTAATACAACTATAAACCATATAAAATACCTGAGAATATACCTGATGAGACAAATCCAGGAACCACATAAACATTTTTAAACACATCAAGTCAGATTTAAACAATTGGAGAAATATTCATTGTTCATGGATGGGAAGAGCCAAGAAAATAACAATGACAATTCAAACTAAACTAGTCTACTTATTCAATGCCATCACAATTAAATTTTTAAAAAATATTAAGATTGAAAAAAATAATAAAATTCATTTGGAGGAACAAATGAATATCAAGAGAATTAATGAAAAATGTGAAAAGAAAGGAAATTTAATAGTACCCCATGTTAAACAATATTATGATGCAGTAATTAACAAAACTATCTGTTACTGGCTAAGATATAGAAATGTGGGAAAATGGAAGAGAGTAGACATACAGTACCCAGTAATAAAAGCTTATAATAATCTTGTTTTTGACAAATGCAAAGATTTAAGCTTTTTGGATAAGAATACACTATTTAGTGAAAAAAATATTGTTGAGAAAACAAAACAGCAGTCTGGCAGAAAGTTGGTAAGGATCAATGTTTTATACCGTCTACCAGCAAAATATCAAAATGGATCCATGACCTAGATATAAAAGGAGATATCATAACAAAAACTAGAAGAATACAGAACATGTTACCTATCAGATTTATGGATAGGAGAAGAATTTATGAATAAACAAGAAATAAAGAGGATTGTGAGATGTGAAATGTATAATTTTGATTACACTAAATTAAAAAAAAGGTTTTGTACAAATAAAATCAATATAGTTAAGATTAGAAGGAAAGCATAAAGTTGGGGAAAATTAATAGAAATTTTCTCAGATTATGGTATCATATATCAAGTATAGAGAGAATTCTGTCAAATATGTAGGAGTATGGTTTTTTCCCCAACCGACAAATGGTCAAAGGCTATGAATTGGTAGATTTTCCATGAAGAAATAAAAAAAATACATAATCACATAAAATGCTCTAAATCGTCATTGGTTAGAGAAATAAAAATTAAAATAGCCTTGAGATATTTTGAATTTATCAGATTGACTGAAATGGTAGAAAGGTAAAATAACAAATTATGGAGGGAATGTGGGAAAATTGAGATATAAATACACCATTAATGGAACTGTAAACTGATCCAACCATTTTGTAGAACAATCTGGAATTATGCCCAAGGAGTTATGGACTTTGACCTGGCAATACTAGTATTAGGTGTATTTGCTAGAGAAATCTAGGGAAAAATAAAAGAACCTATATGTTCTAAAATATTTATAGCAGCTCTCTTTGTGGTGGCAAAGAACTGGGAATTGCAGTGATGTCCGTAAATTGAGCAATGGCTAAACACATTGTGGCATGTGATCCTGATGGAATACTACCATGCTGTAAGACATGATAAGCTGGTTGATTTTAGAAAAAAAAAAACCATGGAAATGTTGCATGAAATAATGAAAAACAAAGTAAGCACAACCTAGAGAAAGTTGTGTACATTGACAGCAATATTTCTTGAAGAATAATTGTGAACAAGTTATTCTGGGTACTACAAATACTCAAATTAGTTATAAAGGAACTATGAAAAAAGATGGTACCCACCTCCAGAGAGGGAAAAACAACTGATAAATATAAGTACACATAGTATTGGTTTTGCAAATATTTATAAATCTACATCAGAGGGTAGTGTGGGGAATGAGACAGTGCGAAACTTAAAAAGTAACAAAAATAAGTTAAATTGGATTAGAAAATAAATTGAATTAGAAAGTAAATCTATCACAAAACATAATATTCTGTGACAATGGTGGAGAGCACAGAAAGAGCTATATTTGGAAATTAATTTAATGTAAAAACAGATGATGTCAAAAAATAAAAATAAATCATAGTTGGTATCTCCTTCCTTCCTTATCTTGCAAACTTTTCTTCTGTTGCTGAAAATTTGCCCAGAGGAACTCATGTTTCAGTCCAAGGAATACAGGAAATGAAAAGTAACAAAGAAAGAGCATCTGATCTTATCCAATTGATGAAGAAAAATTGTTTGGGAAAAGAGAAAGAAACACTCTCAAATGATTTGGTAATTTAAAAGTTGACACAGTCTTAGTGATTTGAGTAATTTATTTCTTGTTTATTATTTTCGAGCTTCCAGGAGCATCTTTAAGGAAATGCCATCTCCCTAAACATACCCATCAAAGATGCAGAACACATTTCTCATTCTACACCTGTTTTAGGGAATGGAGAATTAGTGCAACTTTTAAGGTTATGAGTAATCCTTTCAGCAGTGTTGGCCAAGATATGAGTTCAAACAAATCTTCACAACCAAAAGCTAAATAAAGTGAAACAACACTCAATATTCTGCCTAAGGGGGAGGTTGAAAATTACTAATACTTACAGCAGAGACAAGGAAATAGTTTCCCCTGGTAAAAACAACACACTTGCTCCAGATATTAGCGTATTCTACTTAAAGAAATTATGATATATAGTGGAACAAATAATCCCACATTCATTAAGGAACTAGAGCCTGAAGAGTGATGTCTATGTCTCTAATTTCAAAAAGTCTTTTTTGGGGGGGGGTGGGAGGGTAGGTCTGTACCTATTTTTCATCAGTATAGGAAATTACTGCTAAGGAAACTCTCTCAATTAATGTTCTCTACCAATTCTACCTACACACTTAATCTGGAGTTTTCAGCCTTAGAAAGTTGCCAGAACTAAAAACTGGCATTTTTCTCTGCAATGTTGTTATATAGCAGTGTTTGAACAAATATAGGCAAAGTTCAGCTGAGATTTCCTTGAATGCTTTATATGTCTCTATTTGAAACATTCTGCTGAGAGCAAGAAATGCTTACAAAATACATGTGTAGCATATGTATGTGTATTTATGATATATATTACACATATGACATGTGTGTGCATATATAAAATGTACCAGTTGTATTGCTATTCTCTTCCACAGAAAAGTTAAACAACTTGTCCATGGACACTTATTCATTGTATGTCAAAGGTTAGAATTAAATTATTTGTTGTTGTCATCTTTTTTTTTTTTTTGGCATGGAGGCTGACTTTCTATTTGCTGTATTGACTCTAATTCAAAGAGTGGGAAATAGGAATACAAACTATATAATTATATTAGTCATTTGAATGAAGATAAAAGACCAGAAGGGGCTAGATAACCATCCACATGCATGAAAAGATCCCCTTATGAAAAAGAATTAAACACATTCTGCTTAACATCAGAGGGTAGAACTAGGAGCAGCATTTGGATGTTGGAAAAAAAATGACTATAGGATTAAGGTAAAGGTAATTTTCCTAAAATTTAGAGCTATCCTAAAGATAAATAGGTTCTCTTGGGAGGTATTGAGTTAATTCTCCTGGAGGTCTTTGTAAAAGTTGAATGATCACCTGATGCCTGTGTCATAGAAAGGTTAATTCTTTTTTGTATATGAATTTGACTGAATGATACCTTTGTTCCCTTTCAAATCTAATTTTTCTGATTTATTTTTTTAGAACCAGCCAGTTGAATATCCATTTTACACTCTTCATCTACACAGCCATAACACAAGTTGCTGAAATGTTTCTAGATAATTGATTTCATCCAAATCCTGTGAATTTTTCAGCAGAAAGATCTCAGTCACAGTGATTATAAAAGTTCTAGTCCAATCATATATCTCAGTTGCATTAAAATTAATGTTCCATTTATACATTAAGTACTTATCAAGCATTTATCCTGTATAAGGCACTTTGCTATGTGGACACAAAGATGAAAAAGATATTGTCCCTTCTCTAAACAAAGTTATCATCTTATAGGGAAGATAAAATAAATCATGCAAATACTTATAATTTAGACTGAGAAAATTGCAATGAGATCTGAAAAATGAACATTATTAAGTCAAAGGAATTAGAAAGCTCTTCCAAACTTTGCAAGATTTTATCAAGGTAATATTCTTTTATAACTGTCTACCTAGTTGGGACAGTGATCATGACAATGGAGTATAACCTTATAATGGTGCTTCACAAGCTATGTATCAAGAATACCTGGGCTGAAAATAGGGTTGTGTTTTTTTCAAGAGGACCCCAAATTGATAAGGATATGAAGCATTGACAATTTTATTTTTCCTTAATTTCAATGAAATTTTTAATGTGACTGTAATAAATTAATTTTGTAGCCAGAATGAATGTCTCCCACATGCTTATTACTGTATATTATAGTACTACATGATACTATTCTATACTAATATATTACTTTATATTATGCATAATGGTTATTTTCAAATGTCTCTAGATATTTCAGGAGTTAAAAAAATAACAATTTAAAACTATTTCTGTATTTATATAGTAGCTTTGTGTCAATCTGAATTCATTTAATCAAAGATTCTAATGGTATTACTGCCTCATGAGGAATGTGAATGTTTTAAGGTATACCAAAAGATCTTCACACTAAAAAGTAATTGGAAATCACTTGTTTATACTTTAAAAATATAAAGACAAAATTTGACTTTTCATTGACATGTAATTGCAGAATCTGTTTTGCATTTCACAGCAATGATTTTACAAATATATTCTCAAAGTTTATCTTTACTTCTAAAGATATCTATTTCTAGTAGTTTGGCAATCATGAGCCTCTCTGGACTACTTTGGGTAAGAGTCACACTGCCCAACATCAACTTGATACTCAAGGATTTTCCAGCTTGGATTGCCTTAATAGAGCTTGAGCTCTTCTGGCATAGCTTTTGACAATCCAGCTTTCATTTTATGCCACACCATTGTATTAGAATAAGATTTTAGTTGGGGTTTCAAAACCTTATTATTAATAATAATACAGTTAGGTTCTGATTGATGTATATAATGAATGCTTTAAAGTCATAGGACGTATTCAAATTCGCATTATTCAAAGTTATCATTTTGTAAAATGCAGGGATTCATTCCAGCTGAATAGAAATATTAAGTGTGAATATGAATAATGTAATCATTTTAAAGGATTCATTATTCACACTAATCTGGAACTAGTAATAACTGTAATATTTACAATAATGTTAGGAGTAGTACATAATTTCATCTGGTTTTCACAATAGCCTTGTATTGTAAGTGTATACTTCTTTTACATATTATGTGCGAGAAAAGTAGATATACGAGGGTAATTGACTTTCTTGAAGTATGTAATGAGAAAATGGTGGAGCCAAGATGAGCACCCAGGTATTTTTATACTAAATTCTGTATTCTTTCCATTATAGCATGCTTACTCCTATATCATACTATTCATATTGCACTGTGGGTAAAAATGTGAAAATAGATTTAGGAAGAGAGTTCCAAATCCTCTTCTGACAATTTCCACCTATGTAACCATGAACAAATGATTTAACTTTTCTAAATGCCAATTTCCTCAAATGAATAACTGTAGGATCTATTTAAGAGAAGAGTTGCAAAGCTTAGTCTAACTAGCCCCCCACACTGTGTCATCCACCTTGCCACTACACATACGCTCTGCTGATCTTCTCACCTACCTCCTCTTTTTTTTCTCCCCTCTCAAAACAGTAAGCAGGTCAACACTACAATTGTTTCTGGAAAAGGCATGAAAATGAATTGTATTTTCTCTATTGTAAATGCTGCAATTCCCTGTACTGAAAATATTTTTTTTTTGCTAACACTGCCCTATGAATTTTTATATTCTATTGTAATGTAAGTTTCTTTAGAGCAGGTACTCTCTCACTTTCATACTTGTTAGACCAAGGTCTAGCATGGTGCCTGATATGTCCAAGGTTCAAAAGCGGTGATACATGAAAATTTGGAGTCTAGGTATCAACCTATAATGATTAGATAATATTGAGAAGGTCTTTTTTCTTGATATACATCTGTATCTTTGTATGTGTTCATGCAGTTATTCATGTACACATGTGTATGTGCATATAAATGCTCATGTATGTACACACAGAATGAACAATAAATACATAAATATGTAATCACATGCACTCATATGTACGCATACACATAGCAACATAATATGCATACAGAAGCATGTATATATTATTGTGGGATATGCACTATATTAGCTTATATATGTAGATTGTGTACATATATGCTTGTAATTTTCCAATATCCAGTCATCACCTTATAAATTATTTTACTACAAAATAAATATTTTCTCTTGCATTGAATGAATTGATTATATGTGGGAATTAGCTCCATGCTATGTTGATATGGCCCACACATGAATATCAATCCAAAAATTAATAAGTATAACCAGAGAATAAAATGAAAAATGTAACACATCAAACTTGATTCTTCTAACTCATCTTACATGATGAAAAAAATACAACCTATGCCATTTGACTCTTACATAAGCAATTAAGTATTAGTTTCCCAAGACTGTCTTCAGATGTTTTATCTTAGAGTATTTTACTTCCTTTTTGGCACCATCATGTTTTATAAACTATCCCCGTATATGTGTAACTGAATAAAATATAACAACCTGCCAAAATTATATAGAAAAATTGAAGTCTTATATGCCAATGAATTAAAATTAAGAATAAAATTGAATCTAACTTAATTGCTGTTTTCTGAATGCATGGTTTTCTAGTCCTGGTGCTACTATGGCTTCCTATTATTTTAGATTTATAGAGTACTTTTTCCCCTTAAAACTTGTTACCTTTATGCTGTGTTAGCAAGATCAATTTTGTTCCTAGAGAGAAAAAGACAGAGTAAAGTGAAAAAAGAAAGTTTCATAATTACCTGATCAGTAATGACAGTAAATGCACATTACTCAGATTTCTAAATCCCATTGTTAAGTTCTGCCTTGAAAGCCTAACCCTTAACTCAGCACTCAAGACAGGCTAGGGTAATTACCATATATCTCTAATACTATATACCTATTTTTATTCACAGGTCATGGATAGACCATTTTTTAAATTGGCTTTTGTCTAAGCAGAAAGCATAAGAGAGACTTTTTGCTCAAGATGGACTTGTTACCAGTTCTAGGTCCCTTTTTTTATTGCTACTTCATAACTGCAAATCTTAATACTTTCCTAATTTCTGATTCAAAGCCCTGTTCAGACCTCTGACTTTCTCATTTTCACTAGTTTTTTTATTGCTGATGATTTTCAAGGCATAGGTTCTCATACTGAAAATTAAACAATTAGCTCTTCCTAGATAATTTCAGTTTGTTCCAGTACACCACTGCAGGGGTCTTAAGGGTTAATCTGTAACCTTAACCCTTCTGAGCATGCCCAGATTAGCTAACATGGAGACCTTTGAACAATGTCCAAATTTCCCAATATAGGAACCTTTGTGTCCAGCGCAGCATGAGTGATTATGACCTTCTTTGATTAGCTATGAAGCTAGAAAGTGTATGAGTCAGAAAGAGTAGTAGAAAGGGGGTGATTGGTCTCAGTCTTGACACTTTTAGAGACATAGCCTCTTCCAGTTATGCAATCAAGCAAATGAAACTATTACGCCTGCTAATATAGAGGACAAGAGTACCTACGTTATAAGACATCTGGGAATGCTCGGGAGAGGTCCCCCTTAAGAGTCCCTCTGTGTTCGGTAGTCCAGGAATGTTTCAAAGGCTCCATTACACAAACATCGTTGTCAGTGTGATACTTTCCCTGTAATTGTGCATTCATATCTCCAAGCATGGTCTCAAATCTCCAGCATTAAGAGTAATAGTTTGTTAGTTAAACTCCACTAGACACAATTCAATTTCAAGTGATCCTTCAACAAAATCATAGGAAGATATTTCTCTTCCATTCCCCCCCTAAACAACCCTACTGCAATCAAAGATAAAGTACCACATACCATAATATGACCTCAATTTTTATGTATCTCAGATAAGACAATTCTGTCTGAGCTGGCGACCATAATGCCCAAGTCTAGGCAACATATTTGAGGGAAATGCATATGAGGAAAAGTCTGAAGCATGAAATCTGCTTAGTCAAAATGGACTTTCCATGGCCTGAGATCACTGCATATTTTTTTGGAGGTTTTGGATGCAGAAGCCTTGACTTCATCTGATAGTATGCATTGTTCCTCCTCATCTGAATGGATAAAAAAAATGCCTGCTCACCAAGAAAGTAACGTATTGTCTTATTCTTTTTCTCTTTTGGGGGCACTTTCCCAGCTAGTTACTTGACTTTTGACTTCTTTGTCAAGGGGAGGGTACACTCTGATGACCATAAGTTCTCATTTCCACCAAGGTGGCACAATCAAGGGAGAGGAGTTCATTCCTCTCCTGACCTGTGCTCTGGTCTGTGAGCAGAATCTTTTCCAGAGAGTCCACTAGCTCCACCACGCCAGCACTCCTCCTCAGTCCATGGCAGCTACTCATGGATGAGAACCATATCAGCTGCTCAATTCCCTCAGGGCCTTTAGACCAGGGCTTCAACAATAGGAACTGTTGTTGCCTGGGGCCAGGGCTGTGCCACTCTGTTTACTTCTCACCCAGGTAAAGGAACATTCTCACTGATCTTTGAAGATATTTTTGGCATTTGTGAGTTGAGGAATCTGGAACCCACAGCTGCTGCCAGTGGCACCTTGAAGCTCTCTCAAATCCTGTCCTTTTCTTGGTGTGGCCCACACTGTGCTGCTCTCTGCTCTGCACCCAGTGCTATATACCTTTCCTGTCAACCTTCCAAGTTGTTTTGGGCTGGAAATCTCATTCCCTGCCATTTTGTGGCTTCTGTTGCTTCAAATTTTTGAGATGTAGCCAAAGCAGTCTTCAAGGAGAAAATCATGACCTGAACTCCACAAGAATTCTGACAAGTTAACCTCATTGCTGCCAGGAAAGCCTGGTAAGGAGATTGGCAGAGGTCAGGTGTGCCAGGCCCAGCATTGCAGCATCCTGGTAACCATGGTGATGGGGAAGGCCAGGACAATTTTTTAAGATACATAAAAACACAGAATTTAGCAAAGCTCTTAGGTTAATAATTGATTAGAAGTGTGGTAACTCTGTTAGAAGAAGAAGTTCAGTAGGTAAAGGAAAGGAAAACACATAGCCAGTGTTTCTTAACATCACTGAGATGCTTTTGTGCCAAGGTTAGAGTAGAACTTTGCTTCAAATATGGTAACTTTTATCAACTTAATCTGGACTTAATCTGGACTTTAACTTAATTCAAAGTTAAAACCCATACATACCCAATGATTCAGCACAAACATGGAAAACCTGGCTGAGGGTCATGGGACAAAGCCCAACAGAAAATAGAATGATAACTTCAGGAATCTGTAAAACATAGTCAGTAGCAGAAATGATTCTGGTCCCTAGGAAAGACTAAAACAGAAATATCAAATGTTTTATAGATGCTGAGGGCATTAGAAAATTAAACTACTCTTACCTTGGTGAGAAAATGGAGAATGCTCTTCCTCAAAGACAACATATGTGTGAGGTGATGGAAAATTAGTCTATTGTGTTAGAAATGACAAACCAATGATTCTATGGTCAATTGTTATAAAGATGAAAAGAGTGTTATTTTTGCAGACATGGTAACAAAAACAAATCTCCATTATTAAGGGGATATAGGGCAGCTAGGGCTTGGTAGATAAAACATGTGGATTTGGAGTAAGGAAGACTATCTTAGAATTCGGCCTCAGATACCTACCAGCTGTGAGACCCTGGCAAATCATTCAACCCTGTTTGCTTCAGTTTCCTCAGCTGTAAAATGAGCTGGACAAGGAAATGGCAAAATTCTCTAATATTTTTGTCAAGAAAATCCTGGAAGGATCGCAGAGTATCAAACATGACTCAACAACAAGAAGCTGATATTTCTCCCTACAAGGACATATTCTATTTGGAGTTCGAAAAATCCCAGGCACCTTCCCTCAGTTATGTGTCTCCAGGTAATGTAAAGAGCCAGAAGAGCTAGATGTATTGAAGCCTGGAACTTATGGCGCAGAGGTATCAGAAAGGGAATAATTTTGATTTCACCCCACTGGTTTCATGATTGCCCCATGGAGCTCCACTTTGGAAAACTAGTATTTGAATAGTGTAAGTCCTAAATGCACAAGAAAGGCAAATCATGTCACCAGATGTTCAGGAGACTTTGAATACTGGCATAAGTTGTCAATGGGAGCATCCCTCTTCTTTGTCATTAAGAAAGGAAGGAGAGTGGGACCTATGATGAGGCTAAATATACATGACCAAGTATGAGTGAAATATGAGGTATAGATTTCTAATATCTTATAAGGGTAAAGAGGCCAACTTTACATTGATTGCTACTATGTAGTACTCATAACTGTGTAAAAATTATAGATAGGTGCTGATTAAAGTCAATGTTCCATACTAGATTTAAACAATAATAACAATGTTATGGTAAGTTATAACTGCAATTATAATGACAATGGGTCCTTTGTATTCTTGCTACTTATTACATCAATACAGATTGCAGTGATATAGATCTGTGATCTTACTAATGTGGGGTCTCTCTCACTGTAGATTATAATCCAGCCATTCTTTTTGTTTTCATTTTGTATAAGAAGGGAAGGACAGTCAAGTCAATAAGCATTTATTAAGTGCCTATATGTTCCAGGAACTGTGTAGATACAAAGTAATTAAAAAAGACTGTCCCTCAAGGCAAAGATCTCAGAATCTAATGAGTTTACCTAAATATTAGACATTGGGGAGAAAAAAGAGGTTGAATGTGCCTGGGTGGGGCAATGGAAACAAAATGGTGGAACAATATGAGGAGTTGATTATCTCCCACTCTTCAATTATTCTATTTCTATGCCACTCACAATGTTAAACACAGTTATATGCATGTACTGAGTGTTCAGCAAATGCTTGTTGATTTCAATGATTCATTCTTGCCTTTTTCTGCAGCAAATATTAAATCAAACCTTTTTGCAGGTGAAGATAAAACTCACTTTCTTATTCTGGCCATTAACTATTATATAGCCTTAAAAGGTCACAACATGTTTTCTCTGAATGAAATGTTTCACCTGTAAAATGGAAATAATATTACCTGTGCTAGATTTTACTGGGTTTTGTGACTAAAATTAATGAGACACTGAAAAAAAACGTGTCGCATAAAGATAAGCTAATTGTTTTGTGAACAAGCAAAACAGAATTAGAAAAATGAAACCATTACCTAAACTATATTATGTTCCCAAAGTAAATAAGAAATTATTTGGTGACTATCTTCTGCTAGGGATTGTCTCTATCCTTTCCTTTTCCCTCTCTACTAAAATTAATATAAACAATTCTGAGTTGACTGTATGGAATAATCAAACAATGAATTCATTGTCCATTCTATTTTATGTTGCAGAGAGAAGAACAGAACTGGAATATTCATATATCTCTGACTGTGAACGGATCTTCCGGTGTAAGCTGTAAGAATTGAATATCTCCTAAGAAGCAGAGACAAGTATGGTTTGGCAGAACCAGTCTAAAGAAAGGTTGTGGATGAGAGCGGGGCAGATAGGGTCTTGGAGGCACATAGAATATTATGAATTCTTCAACCTGTATCATGGTCAGAGGAACAAGGTCTAAACATTGGAACAAGGATAGAATTCCCCTCCATTGCAGACATATCTTATTCCATTAGAGTTGTCTCTAGGTACCTTTCTCCTCTTAGAATGCTCTCCTGATGTCCATGTAGGGATCCTCAAGCTTGAATGAACAATTGTTAGGGAGGATGTATTTTCGCAATAATCTTATGGCGGGTTCATGGAGAAGCAGGATTAACTCTACCTGGTCTTGAACCCTCACACACAGGTTATTTACAGACACTAAATATGGATAGGGAATTACACTCCCCCCTCCACACACCCAGAGAACTTTTGGAATTTGGGCCAGAAAAATTACAGAAAATATTCTGAAGAATTACTTTCTCTTAGGCTACTGAGATACAAGTCTCTACAAAGATGATGAGTAGGTGAATGTTCACGGCATAGTTGATGAGGTGATTGCCATTCTCAGAGTAGTGATCTTTTGTTGAAACCATGACCACAGGGTCTAAAAATATTAGCTGCTTAGAGGAACTTATCTTAGAAGTTGGGTTGGTAATTGTGCAGAATGGTATGGCAGGTCACCTTCTCTAGCATTCCTTTTCATTAATTCCCTTGATATTCTGGATCTTTTGTTCTTTCAGATGAATTTTGATAGTATTTTTCTATCTTTTTAAAAATTTATTTATGTTCAGTGTAACACAATCACTGCTATACAACCTAGATTTTTTCTCTCCCTCCTTCCTCCTCCCTCCCTGCCACCTTCACCTACCTCATCGACATAGCATAGAATTTTAGATAGGTTCTACACATACATTCCTATTAAATACATTTTCATCATAGTCATTTTGCATAGAAGAATTAAAATGAAGGAGAGAAATCATATAACAAACCAAAAGGTAATACAAAAGAAAATGATCTGCTACATTCTGCACTTGAATTCCATAGTTCTTTCTCTACATGTGGATTTTTGTACCTGTGGGACTTTTTCCCCATTTCTATGATCTCTTGGGGATGCAATCCTAGAAGCAGTATTGCTAGGTTAAAGGGTATGCACAATTTTGTAGCCCTTTGGGCATAGTTACAAATTGCTCTCCAGAATGGCTGGATCAGCTTACAGCTCCACCAACAATTTATTAGTGTTCCAGCTCTCTCATATCTGCTGTCATGTTAGGCAATCTGATAGGTGTGATGTGATATCTCAGAGTTGTTTTGATTTGCATCTCCTCAATCAATAGTGATTTAAAGCATTTTCTCAGATGACTGCAGATCTATTTAATTTCTTCCTATGAAAACTGCCTGTTCATATCCTTTGACCATTTATGAACTGGGGAAAGACTTGTATTCTTGTACATTTGACTCAGCTCTCTATGTATTTTAGAAACAAGGTCTTTATCACAGACACCAGTTGCAAAAATCCTTTTCCTGTTTTCTGCTTTCCTCCTAATCTTAGTTGCATTGGAGTTGGTTGTGCAAAAACTTTTCAGTTTAACGTAATCAAAATTATCCGTTATCCGTTTTGCAATTCATAATGCTTTCTATCTCTTCTTTAGTCAAAAATTCTTCCCTTCTCCTTAAATCTGTCTTCCTTCCTCCACTAATTTATTTGTAGTATCCATCTTTGTACCTAGATCATGTACCCATTGTGTATGATGTCAGGCATTGGTCTATGCCTAGTTTCCACCACACTTTTATCCAGTTTTCCCAGCGATTTTTGTCAAATAGTGAGTTCTTAACCCAGAAGCTGGTGTCTTTGGGTTTATCAAAGAATAGATTGCTATATTCATTGCCTATTGTGTCTTGAGTATCTAGCCTATTCCACTTGTCAGTACTAAGTTGTTTTGATAATTGCTGCTTTATAATACAATTTGAGATCTGATAGAGCTAGATCACTTTCCCCAGAATTTCTTTTCATTAGTCCCCTTGATATTCTGGACCTTTGTTCTTCCTGATGAATTTTTATGTTATTTTTTCCAGCTCTAGAAAATAACTATATGATAGTTTGATTGGGATGACACTAAATAAGTAAATTAATTTATGCAAAATTACCATTTTAACTATTTTGGTTCAGCCCACCCATGATCATCTGATGTTTTTCCATTTACTTAGATCTGATTTTATTTGTTCAAAAAAGTGTCTTGTAATTGTGTTTATATAGTCCCTGGATTTGTTTTGGCAGGAGACTCCCAAATATTTTATGGTGCCTATCCTAGCTTTAAATGGGATTTCTCTTTCTATCTCTTGCTGTTGGATTTTGTTAGTAATACATAGAAATGCAGAAGATTTGTGTGGGATTATTTTATAACCAGAAACTTTGACAAAATTGTTTATTGCTTCGAGTAGGCTTTCATTTGAATCTCTGAGATTCTCTAAGCATATTTTCATATCATCTGCAAAGAGTGATAACTTAGTTTCTTTGTCTATTCTAATTTCTTCAATTTCTTTATCTTCTCTAATTCCTACAGTTAATATTTCTACTACCATATCGAGTAATAGTGTTGATAAGGGACATTCTTGTTTAAGTCATGATCTTATTGGAAATGCACCTAACATATCTCCATTACATATAATGGTTGCAGAAGGTTTTAGGTAGATACTGTTTATTATGTTATGGAAAGTTCCCTTTATTCCTATGCTCTCCAGTGTTTTGTAATAGGAATGGGTGTTGTATTTTTTCAAAAGATATTTTTTTTCTGCATCTATTGTGATAATCATGTGGTTTTGGTTAGGTTTGTTGTTGATACAATCAATAATACTAATAGTTTTCCTAATATTGAACCAACCCTGCATTTGTGGTATGAATTCCACCTGATCATGATGTATTATTGTTGTGATAAGTTACTGTATTCATTTTACTAAAATCCTATTTAAAATTTTTGCATCTATATTCATTAGAGAAATTGGCCTATATTTTTTTTCTCTTTTTTATCTTCCTGGCCTAGGTATCAAAACTGTATTTGTATCATAAAAATAATTTGGGAAGACTCATTCTTCCCCAATATTCCCAAATAGTCTATATAGTATTGGAATTACCTGTTTTTTAAATGTTTGATAGAAATCACTTGTAAATCCATCCAAACCTGGAGATTATTTCCTTGGGAGTACATTGATGGTTTGTTAAATTACTTTTTCAGGGATGAGGTTGTTTAAGCATTCAACTTCCTCTTCTGTTAATCTGGGCGATTCATATTTTTAAAAATAATCATCCATCTCATTTCGATTGTTGAATTTATGGGAATAAAGTTGGGTAAAGTAATTTTAGTTATTGTTTTAATTTCCTCCTCACTGGAGGTGAGTTCTCCCCTTTCCTTTTTGATATTGGTAATATGGTTTCCTTCTTTCTTTTTTAAAATCAAATTAATCAAAAGTTTATCAATTTTATTGTTTTTTTCATAAAACCAATACTTTATTTATTAGTTCAATACTTCTCTTATTTTCAATTTCATTAATCTCTCCTTTGGTTTTCAGTATTTGTAATTTGGTGTTCCTTGGGGATGCTCAATTTGGTCTTTTTCAAGCTTTTTCAGCTGCATGCCCAATTCATTGATCTCCTCTTTCTCTATTTTATTCACATAGAGATTCAAACATATGAAGCTTCCTCTAAGAACTGCTTTTGCAGTACTCCATAAGATTTGGTAGATTGTCTCATTATTGTCATTCTCTTAAATGAAGTTGTTGATTGTTTCTATGACTTACTGTTTAACCCACTCATTCTTTAGGTTTAGATTATTTAGTTTCCAATTAATTTCTGATCCATCTTTCCATGACCTTGTATTACATATAATTGTTACAGCATTATGATCTGAGAAGGATGCATTAACTATTTCTGCCCTTCTGCACTGGATTATGAGGTTTCTATGCCCTAGTACAAGGTCAATTTTTGTACATATGCCATGTATTCCTGAGAAAATAGTATATTCCTTTCTATCTCCATCCAATTTTCTCTAGAGATCTATCATATCTAAGTTATCCACGGTTTTATTCACCTCCTTAACTTCTTTCATGTTTATTTTAAGGTTAGGTTTTTCAAGTTCAGAGAGGGGTGGTTGAGGTCCCCCACTAGTATAGTTTTACTGTCTATTTCTTCCTGTAACTCATTTAACTTCCCCTCTAACAATTTGGATCTCACCACTTTTAGCATATATATATATATATATATATATATATATATATATTTAGTAATGATATTGCTTCATTTCCTATGATGCCTTTTAGCAGGATATAGTTTCCTTCCTTATCTCTTTTGATTAGATCTATTTCTGATTTTACTTTGTCTGAGATTAGGATAGCTACCCCTGCTGTTCTTACATCAGCTGAAACACAATATATTCTGCTCCACCCTTTTACCTTTACCCTGTGTGTACCCTGTGTATGTCTCCCCATTTCAAATGTGTTTCTTGTAATCAGCATATTGTTGGACTATGACTTTTAATCCATTCTGCTATCTATCTCTGTTTTATGGGAGAATTCATCCCATTCACATTCACAGTTATGATTACTATCTGTGTCTTTCCCTCCATCCTCTTTCCCACCCTTTGTGCTTTTAGTTCTCCCTTCTCCTCCACAATAGAGTTTTAATTTTTGACCACTACTGACCCCAGTCATCCTTTCCTTCTTTCAGCCCCCCTCCCTTTTATTGCCCACATAATTTACTTTATACCAGTTCCTTCTATCTATGTATATCCCTATTATATTTCCATAATAGATATGAAGATTAATTCTAAAGATTAATAAGTATCATATTTCCTTACAGGGAGGTAAACAGTTTGCTCAAATGGAGTAATAAGTTTTCTTTTCCCATTTATCTTTTTTATGCCTCTCTTGGGATCTGCATTTGAAGATAAAATTTTCTGTTGAGTTCTGGCCTTTTTATCAGGAAAATCTGGAAATCCTTTATTTCATTGAATGAAATATGCCTGAAATTTTATGCTAAACCTTGTTGGGTAATTGATCCTTGGTTGTATCCCATCTTCTTTGCCTTGTGGAATATCATATTCCAATTCCTTCAATCTTTTAATATAGAAGCTGCAAGATCTTGGGCGATCCTGACTGTGGCTCCTCAATATTTGAATGATTTCTTTCTAGCTGCCTGTAGTATTTTCTTCTTCACTTGATAGTTCTGTAACTTGGCAACAATATGTCTTGGTGTATTTAGTTTGGGATCCTTTTCAGGAGGTGAATGGTGGATTGTTTCAATGACTATTTTGCCTTCCGGATCTAGCACTTCTGGGCAGTTTTCCTTGATGATTTCTTGGCAGATATTGTCCAGACTCTTTTCTCAATCATGTGTTTCTGGTAGGCCAATAATTCTTAAATTTTCTCTCCCGGATCTATTTTCCAGGTCAGTTTTTTTTTTAATTAGATATTTTACATTTTCTTCTATTTTTCGTTCTTCAGATTTTGTTTGACTGATTCTTGATGTCTCATAGAGTCATTAACTTCTTCAGTTCTAATTTTCATCAAATTGCTTTCATTAGTTAACTTTTCCACCTCCTTTTCCATTTGTCCAATTATTCCTTTTAGGGAATTATTTTCCCCAGCTAGTTTTTGTACTCCCTTTTCCATTTGTCCAATTTTCCCAGTTAGGTTTTTTGCTTCCTTTTCCATTTGTTCAATTTCCCTTTTTTAAAAAGCTGTTCTCTTCAGTGAATTCTTTTTTTCATTCTTTTCAAATCATTGGCCATTTTTTCTTCTATTTCCTTCTTCAGCTCTTTGTGCATGTGAGCAGTTCATAGTCCCTTCTGAAGTTTTAGATATCAGTACAGTCTCAGTACTGACCTCTTTGGTATTTGTATTTTGGTCCTTGCCCCCATAGAAAGATTCTATGATCTTTTTCTTCCTCCTTTGCTTCTTACTCATGATGGTGAGACTTTATATGTTGTGACCTCTGGTTCTTTTAGCTAGAAGCTAAAGAACATAGTGCTGAGCTGGCTGGTGTAAGAAAACAGAGGCAGACTGGATTCCTTTTTTCATTGTTGTTGTTTTTCCCTGGATTAACCCTGGAGGTAGCTTGTTAAGTGTGTTGGAGTGGTGGTTTGTTCATGGGAGATCTCCCTAGCTGAGCTAGAGCAAAGTCAAGCTTAATGCTTGGTGATCCAGGCTGTCATATTGTCCTGTTTCCCCTGAGGAATGCTTGAGGTTCTTTAGTAATGTTCCACTCCCCTGGGGCTCTGGTCCCACACCACAGTAAGACAAATCGTCCTTAGAGATTTTCTAACCTCTGGCACTATGAGACTGTTTGCCCCTTCTGCTTATTCCACTGATCAAGGATTTTTCTGGGGAAATATTGTATAGTTCTTTCAAGGTCGAAAAATGCATTATCACCATAGTCTTATTATATAGAAGAATTAAAATGGATAGGAGAAATCATAAAAGAAACCAAAATACTACACAAAAGAAAATGATCTAGTACTTTCTGCGATTGAATTCCAGTTCTTTCTCTGGATGTAGGAGACATTTTGCCTTAAAAGACCATTGGGAATTTTTTAAGTCCTTGCATTGCAGCGAAGTTCTAAGTCTACCAGAAACAATCCTCACACGGTGTGGTTGTTGCTGTGTACAAAGTTCTCCTGGTTCTGCTCCTTTCACTCAGCATCAATTCATATAAATCTTATCAGGCCTCTCTGACGTCTTCCTGTTCATCATTTCTTATAGCACGGTAGTGTTCCATTACATTTGTACAGCACAGTTTATTCAGCCATTCCCCAATTGAGTCATACCCCCTTAATTTCCAGGTTTTGGTCACCACAAAAAGTGCTGCTATAAATATTTTTGTAACTGTGGGACCCTTTTCCATTTTTGTGATCTCTTGGGGATGCAGTCCTAGAAATGGAATTGCTGGATCAAAGTGTGTTCACATTTTTGTAACCCTTTGGTTATAGTTCCAAACTGCTCTCCAGAATGGTTGGATCAGCTCACAGTTCCATCAACAATGAATTAGTGTTCCAACTCTCCCACATCTGCTCCAATATTGATCCTCTTTCTTTTCTGTCATGTTAGCCAATCTGATAGGTGTGATTATGGTATCTCAGAGTTGGTTTGATTTACATTTCTTTAATCAATAGTGATTTAGAGCATTTTTATATGACTTTAGATATCTTTAATTTCTTCCTCTGAAAATTCCTTGTTCATAGGCTTTGACCATTTATCAACTGGGGAAATGGATGTCATTTTTACAAATTGGCGTCAAATCTCTATGCGTCAAATCTCTATACATTTGAGAAACGCAGTAGTTATCACAGGCATTGCTATAAAAATTCCTTCCAGGTTTCTTTTTTCCTTTTAAATTCTGATAGAATTGGTTTTCCATTATAATTCCTATTATCCTCTCAATCTCTTGTTTGGTCATAAATTTTCCTTTATCAAAAAATCAGATAGGTAATTTTTCCCCATTCTCCTTTAATTTGTTCTTTATGTTACCCTTTATGCCTAAATTATCTAACCATTTTGATCTTATTTTGATGAACAGTGTAACACATTAGTCTATCCATAGTTTCTGCTAAACTGTTCTCCAATTTTCTCAATAATTGTTGTCAAATGCTTAATCTTTACTCTTCAAGCTTGGTTCTTTGTGTTCATTATTAAATTAATATGGTCATTTATTACTGTGCACTTTGTGCCTAATTTATTCTATTTATTCATCACTCTATTTCTTTTTCTAGTACCAGATTGTTTTGATAAAGGTTGCTTTGTGACATTATTCAGACTCTACACTGGTAGACCATCATTCTTCACTTTTTTTTCTGTTTTGTTTGTGAAAATCATGATATTTGTTTTTTTTTCCAGAAGACTTTTGCTAATTTTTGGTAGATCTACAAGTAGAATTGTCATTTTTATTATATTGGTTTGGTCTATTCATGAGTAACTTACATTTTCCAATTACTTAGATCTGTATTTTTGTTAAAAAATATAAAGGATTTATTATTGTATTTATACTTTTTTTTGTTTCTCTTGGCAAGCAAATTCTCAAGTATGTTACATTGTTGGCAGTTAGTTTGCCTGAAATTTCTCCTTCTATTTTTGTTCTGGTGGATTTTGTTAGTAAAATGTAAGAATTCTGATGACTTTTCGGAGTTTATTTTATATACTGCACTTTTCTTAAAGTTGATAATTATGACAATTACTTTTTAGTTGATTTTCTAGGGTTCTCTCAAGATACCATCATAATATCTACAAATAGTGATAATATCTGTTTTTTTATTGCCTATTTTTATTCCTTCAATTTATTTTTCCTGTCTTTATTGGTATAGTTAAAATTTCTAATACAGTGTTACATAACAATAATGATAATGGGCATCTTAGCTTTAACCTTAATTTTATTGAGAAGGATTCTAGTTTATTTCCATTACAGATAATGTTCATTCTTGGTTTCAGATAGATAGTACTTATGATTATAAGAATAGCTCTATTTAATTTTTTTTTTGCTTTTTTAGTGTTTTTAAGAGAAATGAGTGCTGCATTCTTTTAAGCTTCTTATGCATCTATTGAAATATTCTTATGATTTGTGTCGTACTTATTACTTGTCAATGATGCTTATAGTTTTTCTAATAGTGAACTAGGTCTGGATCTTTGAATAAATCCCACTTGGTCACAATCTTTGTGATATTTTTTGTGATCTCTTTGCTAATGTTTTAATTCAAATTTTTACATCAGTATTAATTTAAAAAATTGACCAGTTATCTTTCTATGTTTTGTTCTCTTTGGTTTAGGTATCAAAATTATATTTGTGTCATATATATATAATATTATACATAATTATAAATATATATATAATTATATATAATATATATATATATACACAAACACACTCAAAAACACAAATACTATGGGAATTAATTATTCTTTAAATGCTTGACAGAATTAACTTATAAATTTATCTAGTGAAGAGCACATTTCAATTTATTTTTCTTAGGGCTATTTAAGTATTCTATTTTTTTCTTCTTTCAATATTGAAAATTCATATTATTGTAACTATTCATCCATTTCACTTAGACTGTTGGTTTTCTTGGCTGATAAATAAGCATAAAAACCCCTAAATTACTTCAATTTATTTTTGATAAAAAGTCATTCACTCTTTTCATTGTTTTTCATAATGACAATTTAGTTTTCTTCTGTAAATGATCAAATTAAAAATGTTTTACTTATTTTGTTGTTTTATTTTCATTATAAAACTGCTTCTAGTTTTATTTATTAGTTCACATTGTTAAATAACTGTGTTTTACTTTCAGATTTGTTAATCTCTCCTTCAGCTTTCAGGACTTCTATTTTAGTGTGTAATTGACGCCATTTTCTTTTTCTATGTTTTTGAAGTAACAAGCCCAATTCATTGATCTGTTTTTTCTCTTTTCATTAATATGAGTTTAAAAGGGTAAATTTTCCTCATAAATACTGCTTTGGATTTGACTGAATCTCATAGACTTTGGTATTCTGCCACATTTTTGTCACTTTAATGAAATTATTGATTTTTTTCATGATTTTTTCTCTTTGAGACACCTTCTTTAGGATTAAAGTATTTAGTTTATGATTATTTTTAAAAAAATTTTCACAACCTTTCATTGAATGTAATTTTTATTGTCTGTGTTCATCCTTCATTGTTGAAGAAGATCATGCCATCAGAGAAATAATGACATGACCTGGACTTTACTTTGTTTTGAATGAGGGAGGACTGTGCTGGTCACCAGTCTCAATTTTCCAGAGTCATCTGAATCTTGTGCCCAGATATTCATCAGGATGCCTAGAGATGACCTAGGATGAGGCAGCTGGGGTTAGGTGATTTGCCCAAGTTCACACAGCTAGTGAGCGTCAAGTGTCTGAGGTGAGATTGGAACTCAGGTCCTCTTGACTCCTGCACTGGTTCTCTATTGAGTGTACCACCTAGCTTCCCCTATAAGAGGTCTATCACTAGATGGGACTTAGCTCCATGTCCTTGTTTCTCAATAATGTAGGGTGAGGATCAAAGATTTTCTCCTGAATTTATTGTAGTATGACCTAAAAGGAGGCCTTTCTTATTTTTACTTCTCTTCACTAAACTGTTTTTTGGTGCATTAATATGCAGTCACTTTTATGAATATTCCACAGATAAAAATGACAGTTTTTTCAAGAATTCTCTCATATCTCATGTCTCTAAAAATCTATTCATCTCCTTCACTTCTTTCCTATCCTTTGGAGTTACACATATCATCTTTCTATCTTGAAATGTAAAGAATTTAACTTTATTGAGTCCTTATGATTTCTTTTTCATGGTTACCTTTTTAGCCTTCTCTGAAGTCTTATGTTTGAATGTCAAATTATCTATTCAACTCTGGTCTTTTCATCATGCATGCTTGAAAGTCCCCTATTTCATTAAATGTCCATTGTATCCCCTGAAGGCTTGTAATTATACTCAGTTTTGCTGGGCACATTATTTTTGGTTGTAATCTGATTCAGTAAACACCCCAACATACACTAGGGGGCTTGCTATTGTAGGTTCCTAGATCTGCATTCATAAAAGAAAAACAACTTTCAAGAGGTTAACAATCACTTTAATCAAGCACATATATCATTCCTTTAACCAAGTACCTATATTATTCAGTTAGTTCAAAATTTCAAGTAAAACACAGATAAATCAAAAGATCAAAAGACATGGCTTCCTTTGCCTGAATTCAACAGACAATTAGATCCCAAGTGTCTCACCATAATTACCAGAGAAGGAAGCACAATGTCTAAGAGCTCATTTGTGGCTTCCCAGAGTCCTCATCTGGCCAAACAAATGCTTCCAGTCAGTAAATCTCAAAGTAATCAACAGAAATGGCTTCCTCTGCCTGGCCACAATTCAACAGACTGGTACAGCTGTCTGACCCTGTGAGAGAAGCACAATATCTGGGTCCTCAAAGCTGAGGGGTTCTTAGCAACTTTCCAGAGTCCTCATCTTGCACTCAGACCTTCTTACCAGAAACTAAGTTCCAAAGTAAAACCTCAACTCAGAGTATTTATACCCTCACTCAAAACAAACTCAAATGCAAGTCATGTCATCATTTCTCTGATGTCAAGGTCTTCTTTTAAAATGAAGGATGGGAGGAGCCAAGATGGCGGAGTAGAAAGACTCACATATGTTAGCTCTGAACCCAAAGCCCATAAATTTCCTATAGAAAGAATTCCCCACAAATTCTGGAGCTATGCAAGCCACATGGCGATGCAGTAAAGTAGATTTCCATTCCAGAGAGCCCTGAAAAACTGACCCCAAATGTCCATTGCGCCCTGGATGCAGAGCCCAGCCCTGCGCTGCCTGGCTGGATGGCCCCAGAGGACCAGATCCAAGCAGGCTTCAGGGACGGAACCTCCAGCGGCCGCGAAGGTCCTTCCACCCACAGGCACTACAGGTCAGTGAGAAAGACTTCTGGGCTGGCCAAGAGGGGAGCGAGGTGTCTCTGTGGCTTGGGCACCCTTGGGAGGCAGCGGTGGAGGAAGCAGCAGAGGTGGTGGTGGTGAGGAGATCCCAGAAGAGACAGGGGCTCAGGTCCATTACTGAAGGTCTCTGCATAAACCCCATGAGGGAACTGACCCTGGGAGGCTGCTCTGCCCCCACCTGAGCACCAGAACTTAAGCTCACATTGAATAGCAGCCCTGCCCACCACTGAAAGCCCTGAGGCCAGGGAGCAGCATTTGAATTTCAGACCCCAAGCATTAGCTGGGCGTATCTAGGCAGCGGTGGAGAGGAATCTCAGAAGTCTAGTAACTGGCTGGGAAAATGCCCAGAAAAGGGAAAAAAAATAAGACCATAGAAGGTTACTTTCTTGGGGAACAGACGTTTCCACCTTTCTTTTCTGATGAAGAGGAACAATGCTTACCATCAGGGAAAGACATAGAAGCAAGGCCTCTGTATCCCAAACATCTGAAATAGATATGCAATGGGCTCAGGCCATGGAAGAGCTCAGAAAGGATTTTGAAAATAAAGCTAGAGAGGCTGAGGAAAAACTGGGAAGAGAAGTGAGAGAGATGCAAGAAAAGCATAAAAAATGGGTCAATACCTTGCTAAAGGAGACCCCAAAAAATGCTGAAGAAAATAACACCTTGAAAAATAGGCTCACTCAATTGACAAAAGAGGTTCAAATATCCAATGAGGAGAAGAATGCTTTCAAAAGCAGAATGAGCCAAATGGAAAAAGAGGTTCAAAAATTCACTGAAGGAAATAGTTCTCTCAAAATTAGAAAGGAACAGATGGAGGCTATTGAGTTTATGAGAAACCAAGAAATCACAAAATAAAACCAAAAGAATGAAAAAAAGGAAGTTAATGTGAAATATCTCATTGGAAAAACAACTGACCTGGAAAATAGATCCAGGAGAGACAATTTAAAAATTATGGGACTACCTGAAAGCCATGATTAAAAAAAGAGCCTAGACATCATCTTTCATGAAATTATCAAGGAAAACTGCCCTGATATTCTAGAACCAGAGGGCAAAATAAGTATTGAAGGAATCCATCAGTCACTGCCTGAAAGAGATCCAAAAACAGAAACTCCTAGGAACATTGTGGCCAAATTCCAGAACTTCCAGCTCAAGGAGAAAATCTTGCAAGCAGCTAGAAAGAAACAATTCCAATATTGTAGAAATACAATCAGGATAACACAAGATCTAGCAGCTTCTACTTTAAGGGATCAAAGGGTGTGGAATAGGATATTCCAGAAGTCAAAGGAACTAGGAGTCAAACCAAGAATCACCTACCCAGCAAAACTGAATATAATACTTCAGGGGAAAATATGGTCTTTCAATGAAGCAGAGGACTTTCAAGCATTCTTGATGAAAAGACCAGAACTGAAAAGAAAATTTGACTTTCAAGCACAAGAATGAGAAGAAGCATGAAAAAGTAAACAGCAAAGAGAAGTCATAAGGGACTTACCAAAGGTGAACTGTTTACATTCCTACATGGAAAGACAATATTTTAAACTCTTGAAACTTTTCAGTATCTAGGTAGTTGGTGGGACCACACACACACACACACACACACACACACACACACACACACACACATGCACACGCACACACACAAACTCATGTACATGAGTGTGCGCACACACATACAGAGACAGAGAGCACAGAGTGAATTGAATAGGATGGGACCATATCTTAAAAGAAATTAAAGTAAATGGTGAGAGAGAAATGTAGTGGGAGGAAAGAGGGTGAAAAGGAATGGGGTAAATTATCTCTCATTCAAGAGTCAAGGAGCAAAATTTTTAGTGGAGATTAAAAGAGGAGAGCTGAGAAAAAACCATGAAGTTTACCCTTATCACATTCAACTAACGGAAGGAATAAAATGCACACTCATTTTGGTATGAAATCCTATCCTACAATACAGGAAAGTGGGGGAGAAGGAGATAAGCAGGGTGGGGGATGATGGAAGGGAGGGCAATGGGAGAAGGGAACAATTTGAAGTCCACACTCTTGGGCGGGACAGGATCAAAAGACAGAATAGAAAGA